>CM057102.1:25253779-25766279 GCA_029959045.1 Taenioides sp. WSHXM2023
CAAGGACTAACTTAAGGTCTGAAATGGTAGTATTCAGTTAGATTTACTTTTTAGAGAACTTTTCTTGCTGCACACTTCAACTCGAGTAAGTCTATAAATGACAAATGCTTTATGTTGACAATATGAAATGGTTTGAACACTTGTGTTTATTGCACCAATCCTTTGATTTAGTTTTTCTCAATTTTTGTGCACTAGACTTTGAAAAAAAAACAAACAAACAGACATTGTACATTATTTATTTGTCCTTCCAATGACACTAACTTCAAATTATAAATCAGATGTTACGCCCCGGCTGTTACTCCTTAAATGACTCTTACATGAGTTGTAGTTTTCTCAAATACTTTTTTACTCTTAATTCAGTAATTTCTTGAACCACCACTTTGTACTTCTACTTGAGTAATATTATTTTAAAGTAACAGAACAATTTTTGGCTACTTTACTCCCCTCTGTGAATAAAGAAAGCGATCAATATAGTGGGAATCTTCTTAGAATTTTCAAAAAATAAAAAAAAAGTACCAGAATTAAAATATTTAGGTGAAATATTTATGAAAACAGTTTTCAGATAAAAAATAATAATAATAATAAATAAATAAATAAATAAATAAATAAATAAATAAATAAAGGAAACAAATGGAAGAACTTAAGTATTACATTATTGTAATTGAGAAAAGAATAAGATACAACAGTTTGGTCCACACACTGTATTGTTGTATATTAGTTTTGGAGGACATTTCTGACCTGTATCTCGTGGGCGTTGCCGGTCTCAGGCTCTGACAGCAGGTGGTCTGCAGCCTCCAGCCAAATCTTCAGCCTCTGCAGCTCCTCTCGGCTCCTCTCTCTCTCCTCCAGCTCTGAGCGAGAAGAGGCCAGGCCCACACTGCTGCTTTTACTCACACTAAGAGAAGGTACATAGGAAAACGTTAGCAATATTACTATACTGATAAACTCAAATTAGTTTTACCCCGGTTATATAAAAGCAGCTCTTGGCCAAAGTGAGACCTCTGTGGGCTGTCTGCATCTAATTATCACAAATATTACTCCTTTCCTCTTCAGTTTTTGATACTTCTGACAATCCTAATTCCTGGTAGTGATTATTTGAATATGACATTTTTTTGTACTGTTGTATGTCTTAATAACAGTTTCTGATTCTTGCTCAATGTATCTCTCTGTTCTTCAACCATATTTCATGCTAGAAATCTGACCAGAAATTGGGGCAAACCAAATATTTAAAAAAAAGATTGTTAAATCCCCCGTCACCTGTTGTATCTGGTCTGCATGGCCTGTAGCTGCTGACAGAGGGGAGTGAGTGGGGCTTGTTCCAGGTGGGCGGGGACTCCGAGGAGGCGTGCGACTCTGAGCTCGAGAGCGGAGAGAGCGCGGTGTTCACAGTCCAGTCGGTCCTGATACTGCTCCCAGGACTGGACCCCATCATGAAGCTCCTCTGTACCCATTCTCAGGTTGGAGATGGAGGGCAGCTCCGCCTCCACCTGAGAGAGGACTGACTCTGCCTTCTCCACCTGTGAGAGAAGGCGGTTTGGTTAAAAAAAAAAAAAAAGAAAAGGTTGCATCTTTATAAAGGAATCTTTTTAATAGGGCAAAAATATCATATATTATGATACTGTTCAAAGTTCACAATTTAAATGTGTCCAGAGGAACTGACAAAAAGAAAAGTCATTATTATAGTTTAATTATTAATCTGCAGTTTTTCTGATAGTTCTTACACTGTTGGTGATGTGGCTCCATTCGCTGATCCTCTGCTCACATCTGGAGCTCAGTTTCCTGGAGCAGCGTCTGAGCCTCGAGACTCTTGCAAACAAAATGGCCGCCGTTGTTTCTCTGCGCCGTATGCAGCTCGGCTCAGCACACCACTCCCTCAGATCACAAAGGGCCTTCTGCAGGGACTCCGCCTCTGAACAAAGAGACTGCAAAACAGACGAGAAGCGTTAAGGTAGGGATACAGTTATCTAGAAAGATTTACTCTGACTTTGAAAATGCAATATGATTTTGTTTGTTAGTTTTTGACCAGGTATCATGTATGTAAATTTCAAACATTGTCCATACCTTGAGCTGTTCCTGTTGTTGGGAGAAGTGTCTCAGACAGGTCACTCTCTGGGTCATTAGTTCATTCACATTCTCCTCTGCTCGCTCCAGTCTCTGAGTGATGTCATCAAGAAGCTCACAGTAATGACTGTACTGCTCCACACAGCTGCAAACATTTAAACCAGACAATTATATTTAACTGTGAGATAATTATCTAAATTTATATTCAGTATGTTGGTGAGATCCGTTACCTGTTGAGTTTCTCTAGCTCCATCTGCCCCTTCGCCTTCACTGTGGCCATCATCACCAGCAGCTGACTCAGGGTCTTCTCCTGGAGCTCCTTCACAGCGGAGGGGGACAAGAGGCGGTTTGGCGGGAAGCTGGTCTTCAGCTGGCCCATGAGGTTCTGGAAGTCCTGGTCCAGAGAGTCCAAAGACCGGAGGATCTGGTCCGATCGCTCAGAGCAGAGTCCACGGGGTCCAAAGCGGTATCGTAGATGGACTTCGATGTGGTAAAAGAGGAGGATGGCTCTTTTCACAGTGACAGTGTAGGTTCTCAAAGACTGTTTGGCCTCAGTGATGCTCTCCTAAGAAAAAACATAAGACAACAACAACAACAAACAAGAGGATATAGTTAGTATTGGTATCAATGTTGTGAATATTACCAAAGAAGACATTATGTATTTTAGTCAGTAATTAGCTAATGAAATTAAATGATAGAGCAAATGTTTTCTGTGAAAATTATACATTACTATTGTTATCATTTCCTTTATTAATTTGTCTAAATCTGGTAAATGTAGGAAGAAGTTTGTATAGAATTTTGTATATGTGACTGCAACTATAGCTTAAAAATCATCAGAATATTGTTAAAGGAATGCTAAAACTTAAACTAAAACTAAGATACACAACACGTCTATTTATCTTGGTAGAAAGAGCATGCAAAATTCAAAATGTATTTAAATTTCAGAGCTGAAAATAATCAAATAATGTACATTCTCTCATAAAATTTCGATCAGTGCAAAGTATTTAAATTAATAAACTAATTTACTATTCCTTACCAGTTGTTTGTCACACTCTTGCAGAACCTCCTTCTTCAGTTTGGTCACATCCTCTGCTCCTGGCTCTTTCCTATTTGACTTTAATTTGAGCACCTCCCAGGCTCTCAGTCTTATCTCCACTGTCCTCCTCAAGGTTAAAATCCTCAGGTATTCTCTGTCCGTATCTGCTTTAGTCAACTTCACTGCAGTCTTTTTGTTCAAATCTTTGTTTATATTCTTCAAAAAGGCTATTGTTGCATTAGTTTCTATTCTCAAATCCATGTATTTCAGCAAATTGCCTTCAATGATGATCAAAGAATTTTCTAGGGAAGTTTCCATTGTATTCAGAGTCTCTTCTGTCTGTTTTATCCTTTGCTGTTCTGCACTTAATTGCGATGGGTAAAGATCAGCGGAAATGTCTAGCAATTTTGATTTAACTTCTTCGCAAAGCACATTTATCGCGGGGAGTTGCACCAGTAAACTTTGGCATCGCTTGTATTTTTCAATATCTTCAGTTTCATCTTTAGCTTTTCGAACTTGGTCTTTCATACTGTCCTTCAGCTCCTCCAAGAATTTCCTCAAATTTAGGTACAACTCGTGATCAGTCGCTTTGGGTTCTATGGCGGAAAGTTTCTTTTCAAGATCACAGATAAAACCTTGAATTTCTTTGAATTTTTCTGGAGATAACCATTGCTCCAAGCGTTCAACCTGTGATTTATGTTCAGATAGAGTGTTTTTCAGTGGTTGAAATGCTTGTAGGGACTTGCTTGTAATTGGGAATTTTGGTCGGGTCACATCAGCAAGCATGTGCCTTATACTTTTTTCAATTGGAACTAACTTTTGCTTGCTGGATTCTGCCATTTTGATGCATTCCTCCACCGCTTGCTTGTTCACATTTTCTTTTTCAATAATATCATCTATGTCATCTTGTAGGTTTATAAGCCTGTCAAATAGCTGGCAATTCTCTGTGATGGTAAGTTCAGGTGCAATTTCTTTAGACTTTACCAAAAGCGCTTCACAAAGTCTGGCTTGTTTTTCAGCTTCGTCTTGTGTTTCTTGGGTTTTTCGTGCCTGACGTTCCAAATCTGGTAAACTCCTTTCCAATTCAGAACTACTGACAGATTCTTTGTTCAAATAAGACATAATCCATGCATCTAAATCTGCAATTTGTTGGGATAGCTTCTCTCTGGTTTGCAATCCTGACTCTGTTTTCCTTATAGCAGTGACTAGCTTTTCAGTCGTCAACTTGGACAATTCTTCAAGAGATTTCAAAGATGCGCTGATCATCGGGATCTCTTCTTCTTCATCCAGTTGTGGTAAAAGTTCATTCACTTCCTCCACTAGCGCCTCCAGCTGGCCTTGTTTGGTCATTACTTCAGATTGTAGCTTCTTTAGATCTCTGAGTTGATGGTGGACCTGTTCAGGAAGCAGTGACACCCTCTTTTGTCTATTTTCAATGTCTGTTTCTGTCTTTTTGGCCCAAGCAAATGCATCCCTTATTACGGCAACGATCTTCTCCATAATCGGATTACTGCTAATTTTGGTTTTGGAATTTATTGTTTTCTCAATTTGTCCAAGTTTATTTTCAATTCCTTGGACGCCATCTTGAATTTCTTTAGTGTCTTTTTCCCATTGTGAGTTGAGGAGGATTTCGTCTGTTTGATCTTTCAGATAACAGTATTTCTCATTTGCAGCGCTAAGTTCTGCATTCAGAATAATTAGCTTTTGTGCCTCATTGCAATTCCACTCTTCATTCTTAATTTTATCGAGCTCATCAGCAATATTTGCCATTTGTCCTTGCAAGCTGATCATCTCTGTCTTGATGCTGTCTGTCTCGTAGATAATAGCATTTTTGTTATACAGTGATTTTTCAATGGTTTTCTCAACAAGTCTCCATTGGGTTTGCAGATTTTTAAGGTTGTTTTGAGCAGCAGCCCTCTTAGATTTGGGGAAAATTATGTATAGTTTTCTGTAGATTATGATCAGTTGGATGAGGACGGTCCGTCTCTTCTCCAAAGTCCTCTGTAAAGAGCTGAGACATTCTGCCTCCTCAGAGCAGCTTTCACCTGGAGACCTGAAAAACAAATATAAAAAAATATAAGATTTATTGTACTTAATAATATGATCAAATTTGACTTTTTGCCTATTCTACAGCCACTAAAAGCCACTTTTTGCGTATTCTACAGCTGTTAAAAGTGTTAAGAGGTTAAGGAAGTTCAAAAAAAAAAATAGAATAAAAATTGTACGAATACTGCAATAGGTATTATGTTCAGTAAAAAATTCAGCAGACACTGCATGCGGTATGAACTGTGTATACCACTAATAATTAAGATTCATAGATACATTACATTTGTTTTGTTTTGTTTTTTTCTTTTTTTTTTTTTACAAAATATTTGTGAACTTTACTAAAACTTAATAAAACACTTTTGTGATACATTATAATATGTCTTCCCTTCACATTACCACTCCTTCAGTTGATGGTTTTAAGTTTTGTTTAAAACACACTTTTATTCAATGGCATTTTTGATTTTATATTCTAGTAGTTATTATATTATTATTATTCTATTTTTATTGGCTTTCTCATACTTATTTATTTATTTTTATGCAGTTTTTATGCAGTGTGCTTATTGATGTTGTGTTTACTCTAGAGACATTGTGTTGGAAAATGTATAAATATTGGATATTGGTATCAGCTCAACATCAAATAAATAAATAAATAAATAAATAAATACATATTGAACCATTCCTATTTGTACAGCAATATTTTGTAGAACAAAGATGCATTATCAGAAAACAATGGATTTCTATTTTTAATCAATTTCAGTACTGTACTCACGCTGTGGCAGTGTCCAGCTCTCTCTTCAGCTCCTCCAGATTGGTTTCAACTTCCTCCAGTTGTTTGCTGTAGTCACTGACCAGCTGCAGTTCAGCCTCTTTCTTCTCTATCACTGAGTCTAAGTCCTGGACAGAGCTTCTCCACTGATCCTCCACCAGCTCTGAGGCCTGTGAGCTCACCTCTCCCCCTCTCCTCTGCTCAGAGAGGAGGGAGACCTGGGCTATGGCTGCCTCTCTGCACTCCTGGACCAAACAGAGAAATGAAAGGTTTACACTTCTGCTTACAAGAACATTGTGAAACAGCTGCTAATATATTAGACTATACTAGAAAAATAGGAGCTCATTATTTGCAAATACCATTCAAACAGAAACCATGTTTGTAACTAGAATAATTATATTGTTACTACCAGGTCATCAGGTAAACAAAGACAGGGCAGTTTCAGGCCTCCCTTAAGTCTGAGCTATCTCAGGGCAGTACACTAGTAAGTTTCACTGTGAAGTACCATTACACTGATTATCAATTTCAAAACCATTGTCCAGATGACTACATTTAAAATGTTTTCTACTACTGTTAATACATTTTGAAAGACTGTTCTCTTAAGGAAAATGTGTTTATATGGTGTATAGGTTTGCTAGCCTATGTAATGGAAGTCCATGTAATGTGAAAAAGATTTGGAAATTTTGAAAAAACTGAATACCTAAGCACAAAAAATTAATCTAATCTTGTTTTGCATTTTGGCAGTAAACTGAAATAATTATCCAATAATAGGTAATTTAGTCTCACCTTTGCCTGTTTGAGTTGCTGTTCCACATCAGTTGGACTCAGTGTTGCGGGTTGGTTCTTACACACCAAGACTTTGCAGAGTAGCTGGTTTGTTCGATCCTGTTCTGGAGCTGCTCTAATGCAGGTGAACTGAGTCTCTGGGCTCTCCTCCACTGGCCTCACCTGAATTACAATATCACAGACTTCGTTAGAGATTTTTAGTCTAACATAGTCCTAATCCTAATGCCATTTCAAGTTTTTCAAATAACTAAATGATTGATGTACAGGTTAACAATAAATAAAAGCAAGTTCAAGGGCCTAGTTAAGAATTCAAATGATAAGGTTCAAAATGAATTTTTCATTTTGTATATTTTCTAATGAAATCTGAAAGCCACTAATATATTAATGAATAAATTTACACAATACATAAGAGGAGATCCACAGATCCTGCAGCTGCTGGGCAAGTGCTTAACCTACTGTGTTTAATTGTATGAATTAGTGTAAAGATTTAAAAAACAACAAACTATTTAAAAATAAAAGCATTTTGGTATTATATAAGAGCTACTCGGACCTACTACACTGAACAAATGCAAATTATCCATAACTTTGGTACCTTGAGAAGTTGGCAGCTTGGTCCAGATTCCACAAGGAGGTCTATCTCTGAGAAAATGCCCCTCAAAACAGATTCTTCTGGCTCCTCCCAAACTTCCTCTTCGACAACTTCAGTTTCAGTTAAAGATTCCTCAGCATCCTCCCATGTTTCCTGAAAATAATGTTTTAGGACTCATGAAGTTAGGGAGTTAGAATGAGTTAAGTACAACATGATTATACATTATAATGTTGGTTACACTAATGCAGTTAAAAATGTAAAAATGATAATCAAATGTGAAGCGCAAAACTGCATATCGCATTAGCAATGAAGGTCGCAACTAGCATGCTAAATTACACACTAATACATATAATACAATCCGTGCAGATGTTAGTTTTGAGATGGTGATGACTTGTGAATTAAAACATGATGTAGTGCTATGAAATTGTGAACTTTTATAGCTAAACTAGGAAAGTGACATTAATAGTTATGAGTGATGGAGACCTGTTGGAGAGGTGGTATTACAATTTGAATGATTATTTGGTGATTTAAATACAATTAAATGTTCTATAAAAATCTAAATTGCTTAAAATATTGAAAAACTAAAATTACCTGGGGTGTTTCCAATTCTTGAATCTGCACTTCATCTGCACTGGTTGTAGGAGTCATTTCTGGATACTCCACAGTTTTAATTTCTTTGCTTTGCTTTGACCCTTCTTGTTGGATTTCTTGCACAATTTGGTAGTCAGTACTTGGTGTGGAGATTTTTTCAGTATCAATATCTTGAGATGGTTCTTTGGTAACTTGTTCTGGCATCCGTAACTCAATGCTTGCTTGCTTTGGGTCAAATTCAGGTACTCTCTCAAATGGAACAGCTTCTTGTTTTGTTTTTTCTTGCATTTTTACTTTCACAATTGTCTCTGTAACTGTTTCATATACAACTACTGCTGTGTCTTCAATTTGGGAAGACATACTTGGAGCCAATTCTTCAGGAGTTGGTGCTTGGTCTTGCATGGTAGAAGCAATTTCAGATTTTGGTTGTTGAGGCCTGCACAAGTCTTTTACGTGGACTTCCACCTCTTCATACTTTTCATTATCACTAGATTCATCAAGTACTTGAATCTGTGAGGGTTCTTTTGGGATTTCAAGCATCTTAAATTCCAGTTCTGTTTGTTCAGTTGCAGGTGATTCTGATGTTAACAATATTGTCAGTTCAGCCTCTTGTATCTCTTCTGTTACTGGACTATCAAGTTCATCTGTCTGTGTTTTGGTGTCAATGGCTGTCTTCTTTTCGTTATATTTGGCTTCACTCTCAAATGGAATGGCTTCTTGTTTTGTTTTTTGCTGATCAGACCTTTCAACATCAACTCCTTCTATCTTTGAGGTTTCTACTGGGAACTCAAGCACTTCAAATTCAGCAGGTGGTTCTCTTGTTAACAATATTGTCAATTCTTGTTCCTCTTCTGTTGTACCTGTTGGTGGACTATCAGATTCATCAGTCTTTGTTTTGGATTCAATGGACAATTTAGGTTCAATTTTTTCTTCATGCTCTTTGACAGCAATAACTAGCATATCAGCTGCTTTGTCTGCTTTCTGGGGCTCTTCCTTACCTTTTGTTGCACTAAGTGGTTTAATTGTTGAAGTTACCATTTCTTGCGTTTTTGTACTAGGTTGTTCGAATTCTGGAGTCACGCAAGCTGTTTCAACCATTTCTAGTGCTTCTAATGCTACTATCTTGTTTAATTTAGATTTTTCAAGATCAGTTGTGACTGTAGTATCAATAGAAGGTTGAGCAATTTCAACCATAGCTTCTGGGTGTTTCTTCTCTGTACTTGTCTGTACCATTTCAGGTGTAGCTATGGTTTCAAGGGGATAAGTTGCAATAGTTTTTGTTGGTTCAGTAACAGATGAAGAAATAGATGTCTCAACAAGTTTAAGTTCATTTAAGGCCGATATTTTTCTTACATCAGTTTTTTCAGGTTCAGCAGAGACTTGAACAGGTTCAGCTATTGCTTCTTCTTGCATGATAGAACTCAATTTGACCACTTCTGTTGCTTGTTCTACTGGTGGTACTGTGTCCAATTCCAAATCTTGGTCTTCAGTTTTGTCAGTGCTTTGCTCTTTGGGGGTAGTATCTATAGTTTCAGCTGCATCCTGCACTGTGTCAGGCCTCGAAATCAAAGTTGTAGCTTCCCTGATAGTAGTTTGGACCATTTTGTTAACAGCATCAACAACTATAGATGGTAATGCTTTAGCTGACTCAGCCTCTTGTGGTGTAACTGTTGGCAACACATCAGAAGTGAGTTGAATTGTGTCACTTGCATCAGTGCCTAGTTGTTTGTCCATCTCTTTTGCTGTTTCAATCTTTGGTTCTTCAAGTCTTTCTGCTCCAATTTCTACATACATTTGTTTTTTCGTTGGTTTATCGCCAATAGACTCTTTGCGTTCTCCTTGTAAAACTGGCACTTTCTCCTTCTTCACAGCTGTTTCGAATATTGTTGTCTTTGACTTAGATGGAATGACTTTTCTGGATTCAATCTTTTGAGTTGGTTGAAGCTGCATTGTTGTCAGAGTATCGGTAAAGGTTTGGGCGACTTCAGTTGGACTCACTCCTGGATCTTCAATGACGCCTACACTTTCTTGTCTTCTTAGGCGCCTGTGTGAAATTTCAGGAACCTCTTTGACAAGATCTTTTCCTTCATCTGATGGACACATAGCAACATCAGACAATGTTTCTTGTGTTGTTTCTTTCAATTCTGTCTGCAAAATTGCTAAATCTTTTTTAATAAATACGTCGTCATCTTTGTCTTGTTTTGCAAATTTGGGCTGTTCAATTTCAATTTGTTCCTTTTCAAGTTCTTGTGCAGCAACTCTCATCATGACCACAAAAGACTTTTCTGGCGTGGTCTTAGTTTCTTGAAGAGGTTCACTTGGTTTAAATTGTTGTTGCTCCTCTGTTATTTCTTGGTCTTGATACATATTAATGGTTTCTTTCACATTTTCTGTAGGGACATCTTGTTTTATGTCCTCTTGTTTAGCATCCTCTATTACTGGCTGCTTTTTAACTTGAAGTGAATCAGTGGGCTCATCAGTGTCACTCTCTTCCATTGATGGTGTTTTTGTGGCAATTTGTTCATTATCAATTTCAATAGTTTTGCTTTCTAGTTGTATTCCAGTATATGGGGTTAATTCAGGCTGTTTGTCTATTAATTCTGAACTTTCTGGTTCTTCCTTTACAAATGTTTGAGTTTTGGGAGTGACACCGGTAACAATGCTTTCCACACCTATTGTAATTTCTCGAGCCGCTTCCTTCATCAGCTCAATGAATGATTTGTGTGGTTTGATTTCTTGAACCTTCAGTGTTGTCTGTTTTTCTATAGAGACTGCTTGTTTTGTCTTCACTGCCTGTATTTTGATGGCTTCTACAATTCTTATGTCACTGTCTGGTTGTCCAATATTAGCAGAACCTACTGATTCTCCAATTGTATCTTCTTGTGTTGGTACTTGATCTTGTGTTATTTCTTGGTCAGACAGACCACTTGGTTCAATTCCAATATCAAATTTGCGTTGCTCCATTTCTTCAGACTTTGTTTCAGTTGGACTCAAAATTTGCTTGACATCTGAAATCTTATATAATTCAGCAGGGATAGATTTATCAACTCCAATCATCTCAGAGTCAACCTTTGGCTCAATTTCCAAGACATTTTCTTCAACTGTTGTCTCAGTTGTTGTTGTAATCACTCGTACTTCTGGTTCCTTATGCATTTTCTGAAATCCTTGTTCATATAAACTTATTTCAACAACATCTGTCTTAGTTTTATATGATTCTTCAGGTAGCAAAATAACAGCCTCATTTTGCACCCTGTCTTGGGTTTCTGGCATACCTTGCACTTCAATTTTTATTGTCTTGGCAGCAGCCTCACTCAATGTACCTTCATCTGTGCTTTGAATGCTAGTTTCAATTTCCGATTGTGGTTCTTTGACTATAGTAACAAACACATTTTCATTTTCTTCTTGGCTTTTGGGTATGTCTACTTGTAGATAGCAAACTGGTGACTTTTTCGCCTCTGCCACCATTTCATCTTCAACTTCTTCGGTCTCTTTTGTTGTTTTGAGAAGTTTTACCCTAATTTCTGTCTCCCCTGGCTCCATTGTGTGAATTTCAGCTAAACTAATTTGTGCAAATGTTGTAGCAAGCTCCTGAGGCTTCACTGCAAAAACTAAAGATGTGGGCTCCCGGACTTCAACTGTTGTAATCTCTCCAGTCGATCTCCTATCTGGACTTTGGTCCGATCTAAATCTGTCAAGTTGTTCAGTTGTGATGGTAATGGTTTCTTCAATTTGAGTGTCTATCTCAAACACAGACATATTAGATTTGTCCAATACAGCCGTAATGTCTTCCATACTTTGAGGAACTTGCCCAACCACTGTGTCTCTGAAGAGTGTTTCTTGAATTTTTGCTTCTAGGTCTTTGCAAGTTGTTTTTGCATCTTGACTTGACTTGACTTGACTTGACTTGTTTTCTTCATCTTCAGTAGAGGCTTTTAGTCCTACCTTGACTTCTGGTGTTTCTGATCCTATGGCCTCCTCCCTCTTCAAAATTTCTTGTGAATCTTGAGATGTTGGGTCAACTGAAACTTCAAGCAGTTTCCTCTCCTTCTCCAAGTCTTCTTGTAGCATCTGGATTGCTTTGCCCTTTTCGATCATTTCTGTGTCTTCCAAGACATCTAATTTGATGATTTTCTTGCATTCCTCAACCTGCAAGTCAGAAAGCATGTCTTCTGTCACTTTTGAATCTTGCAGCCCACCCACCTGGCTGCCAGTATCTTGCTTCTCATCTTCAGGCTTAAATTGACTGTCTCCATGCAAATCTACATGCACTTGCTTAACCTCTGGATCCATTTTCACTACGTGCCTTTCTTTCATTTCTGACTCCTCTTGTTGAATTTCATCAGGTCTATCAATCTGCAATTCAACATGAGTCTTTTGTACATTACCCTTATCAATTAAAACATCTAGCATGAATTCAATGTGTTCTGTTGTGTCTGTATCTAGGTTTGTGGTAGATTGTGCTTGGTGATGCTGCAGTTCGGCGGTGACAGACTGGACAACATGCAAATCATCAAGCATTTTTACACACTCAAGCTCCATGCCTTCTACTTGTGACCCTTGTGCCACTTCAGGTTCCTTTTCTTCACTTACACTAGGGCTGGATCCCTCAAAGTCCTTAAAGTCCTTCTCTTTTTGGGTCTGATCTACTTGTATCTCAACATTGCATATTATTGGGTCATGTTTGTCAGTTTGTTTGATTTTGTCTGGATTTTGACTTCGACTGACTGGCTGTATTTCTGTCAGTTCTACATTGTAATCACTATCTAATTCATCAGTATTCTTATCTGTTGTTTGTTTCGTTAAGATAATACCTAAGTCAACATTATCATCCAAATTAAAAGAAACTTCAGGAGCAAGTATTTGAGTTTTGGGATCATCATCTGCAAGGATTACTTCCACACCTTTTATAATTTCTTGCACTGCTTCTTTTATGAGATCAATGAATAAGGGCTGCTTGTTAATTTCTATAACTTTAAAACCTACACCTGTTTGCATTTTGGAGACTGCTGCATCACTAACTTGGTAAGTGGTCTGTTTTGTACCCTCTTCTGGAGGCAATAAGTCCTGAGCTATAGAAAATTCTAAATCTGGAATATTTTCTGATGCCGTCACTTCTAAATCTGGGGACTGAGGTTTCTGGATGACAGTGTCTTTTGGTGATGGTAATGCAGGTTCAATTTGCATTTCTGCCTGAAGTGCTGTTGGTTGAATCTCATACACCACCAAAGTCGGCTCTCTGGGCTCAATTTGAACATTGTCTTTGGGCATTTCCAGCGGACATTCTTTCTCTTTTTCAATTTGTTGGACCAGCTCTGTTGGAACTACCACAGTTTCTGGCTGAGGCTGAGTTATGAGGTCTTGTTCTTCAGAGGGAACCAATTTGTCCTCTGCTTCTTTGATCACTGTCTGTGATTCAGTAGAATCAGGTTGTACCTCTTGGAAGTCAAAAGGTGCTTCCTCTTCCCCAAGACCTTTGTCCTTGCTTGTCTTTTTGGGTTTCCTTGTCTTTCTCTTTTGTTTAGTTTTGGAGACTTCAGTTTCATCCAGTGTTTCGGTGGTTTGCATTTGATGCTCTCCTGAAGACATCAATTCATGCTCAACTGGTGGGCTCAATGACTGATCAGGCAGAGCACCCTCAAAGGCATGGGTTCCTTCTTTAGGCGCTAATTCTGAAACTTCTGGTAGAGTTTGAGTTTCCTCCTTTTCACATATCACCAAATTCAACTGCTGTGGTTCAATTTGAACAGTTGTGTCAATGTCTTTTGGTGATGGTAAATCACTATCAATTTCTGCCTGAGGTGCTGTTGGTTGAATTTCACACACCACTAAAGTCGGCTCTTGGGGCTCAATCTGAACACTGTCTTTGGGCGTTTCCAGTGGAGTTTCTGTCTCTTTTTCAATTTCTTGGACATGCTCTGTTGGCACTTTTACTGTTTCTGATTGCAGTTGAGTATCCTCCTTTTCACATACCACCAAATTCAACTGTTGTGTATCAATTTGAACAGTTGTGTCAAGGTCTTTTGGTGATGGTAAATCACTGTCAATTTCTGCCTGAGGTGCTATTGGTTGAATTTCACGCACCATTAAAGTCGGCTCTTGGGGCTGAATCTGAACACTGTCTTTGGGCATTTCCAGTGGAGTTTCTTTGTCTTTTTCAATTTCTTGGACCTGCTCTGTTGGCACTGCCACAGTTTCTGACTCTGGTTGACTTTCCTCCTTTTCACACACCACCAAATCCCGCTGTTGTGGCTCAATTTGAACAGAATCTTCCTTTGATTCCAGTTGAGTTTCTTTTTCCTTCTCAGTTGGTTGAATCTCCTGTGGTGGCACTGTCACTGATTCTGCCTCTGGCTGAAGTTGAATTACATTTTGCTTTGGTTCATATGTCAATTCTTTTTCTTTTGGTGGAGACTTTAACTGGTCAATTAGATCCTCAGAAACGGCTGGTTGTTCCTCATCCAATTTTTCAGTTTTGGAATCATCACTGGTAAATAATTTTTCCACGCCTTTTGTAATTTCCTGTGCTGCTACTTTCACAAGATCAACAAAAGGTGACTGTGACTCAACGTCTTTGGCCTTTAACTCTGCACTTGGATCCTTTTTGGAGACCTCAGTCTCACTCTCTGTCAACTCCTGTGGCTCAGTTTGAGCAGTTGTATCTATGTCTTTTGGTGATAGTAAATCACTATCAATTTCTGCCTGAGTTGCTGTTGGTTGAATTTCACACACCACTAAAGTCGGCTCTTGGGGCTCAATCTGAACACTGTCTTTGGATGTTTTCAATGGAGTTTCTTTCTCTTTTTCAATTTCTTGGACATGCTCTGTTGGCACTTTTACTGTTTCTGACTGCAGTTGAGTATCCTCCTTTTCACATACCACCAAATTCAACTGTTGTGTATCAATTTGAACAGTTGTATCAAGGTATTTTGGTGATGATAAATCGCTATCACTTTCTGCTAGAGGTTCTGTTGGTGGAATCTCACTAACCACACCATCAGTCGGCTCTTGGGGCTGAATCTGAACACTGTCTTTGGGCATTTCCACTGGAGTTTCTTTGTCTTTTTCAATTTCTTGGACCTGCTCTGTTGGCACTGCTACGGTTGCTGGCTGAGGTTCAGTTACGAAATCTTGTTCTTCAGAGGGAACCAATATTTCCTGTCTTTCGTTGATCCCTCTCTGTGGTTCAGTAGAATCAGGTTTTACCTCTTTGAAGTCAGAAGGTGCTTTCTCTTCCCCAATACCCTTGTCTTTGCTTGTCTTTTTGGGTTTCCTTGTCTTTCTCTTTTGTTTGGTTTTGGAGACTTCAGTTTCATCCAATGTTTCAGTGGTCTTCATTTCACCCTCCTCTAAAGGTAACTCATGCTCAGCTGTTGGGCTACATGGTTCATCAGACTCAGGAACATCCAAGACAGGGGTTTCTTCTGCTCGGGTAATTTCTGAATCTTCTGGCCGAGGTAGAGTTTCCATCTTTTCGCATACCCTCAATTTCAGTTCTTCTGGTTTAGTTTTAAGACTTGTTTCAGTGTCTTTTGGTGATGGCACGTCACTATCAATTGTTATTTCTTCCTGAGGTTTTGTTGGTTGAATCTCACAAACCACCAAAGTCTGCTCTTGGGGCTCAATTTGAACAGTGTCTTTGGGCTTTTCCAGTAGAGATTCTTTCTCTTTTTCAATTTCTTGGACCTGCTCTGTTGGCACTTCTACGGTTGCCGGCTGAGGTTGACTTATGAGATCTTGTTCTTCAGAGGGAACCAACTTTTCCTCTCTTTCTTTGATCCCTCTCTGTGGTTCAGTAGAATCAGTTTTGACCTCTTTGAAGTCAGAAGGTGCTTCCTCTTCCCCGAAACCCTTGTGCTTGCCTGTCTTTTTGGGTTTCCTTGTCTTTTTCTTTTCTTTGGTTTTGGAGACTTCAGTCTCATCCAGTGTTTCAGTGGTCGGCATTTGACCCTCTTCTGAAGACATCAACTCGCGCTCAACTGGTGGACTCACTGATTGATCAGACAAAGCAACCTCCAAGGCAGGGGTTCCTTCTTTAGGTGCCAATTCTGAAACTTCTGGTAGAGTTTGAGTTTCCTCCCTTTCCCATACCACCACATTCATCTGCTGTGGTTCAATTTGAACAGCTGTGTCAATGTCTTTTGGTGATGGTAAATCACTATCAATTTCTGCCTGAGGTGCTGTTGGTTGAATTTCACACACCACTAAAGTCGGCTCTTGGGGCTCAATCTGAACACTGTCTTTGGGTATTTCCATTGGAGTTTCTTTGTCTTTTTCAATTTCTTGGACCTGCTCTGTTGGCACTGCCACAGTTTCCGACTCTGGTTGACTTTCCTCCTTTTCACACACCACCAAATCCAGCTGTTGTGGCTCAATTTGAACAGAATCCTCCTTTGATTCCAGTGGAGTTTCTTTTTCCTCCTCAGTTGGTTGAATCTCCTGTGGTGGCACTGTCACTGATTCTGCCTCTGGCTGAAGTTGAATTATATTTTGCTTTGGTTCATATGTCAATTCTGTTTCTTTGGGTGGAGACTTTGACTGGTCAACTGGATCCTCAGAAACGGCTGGTTGTTCCTCATCCAACTTTTCAGTTTTGGAATCATCACTGGTAAATATTTTTTCCACACCTTTTGTAATTTCCTGTGCTGCTACTTTCACAAGATCAACAAAAGATGACTGTGACTCAACATCTTTGGCCTTTAACTCTGCACTTGGATCCTTTTTGGAGACCTCAGTCTCACTCTCTGTCAACTCCTGTGGCTCAGTTTGAGCAGTTGTATCTATGTCTTTTGGTGATGGTAAATCACTGTCAATTTCTGCCTGAGGTGCTGTTGGTTGAATTTCACACACCACTAAAGTCGGCTCTAGGGGCTCAATCTGAACACTGTCTTTGGGCGTTTCCAGTGGAGTTTCTGTCTCTTTTTCAATTTCTTGGACATGCTCTGTTGGCACTTTTACTGTTTCTGACTGCAGTTGAGTATCCTCCTTTTCACATACCACCAAATTCAACTGTTGTGTATCAATTTGAACAGTTGTGTCAAGGTCTTTTGGTAATGATAAATCGCTATCACTTTCTGCTAGAGGTTCTGTTGGTGGAATCTCACTAACCACACCATCAGTCGGCTCTTGGGGCTGAATCTGAACACTGTCTTTGGGCATTTCCACTGGAGTTTCTTTGTCTTTTTCAATTTCTTGGACCTGCTCTGTTGGCACTGCTACGGTTGCTGGCTGAAGTTGAGTTACGAGATCTTGTTCTTCAGAGGGAACCAATATTTCCTGTCTTTCTTTGATCCCTCTCTGTGGTTCAGTAGAATCAGGTTTTACCTCTTTGAAGTCAGAAGGTGCTTCCTCTTCCCCGAAACCCTTGTCTTTGCTTGTCTTTTTGGGTTTCCTTGTCTTTCTCTTTTGTTTGGTTTTGGAGACTTCAGTTTCATCCAATGTTTCAGTGGTCTTCATTTCACCCTCCTCTAAAGGTAACTCATGCTCAGCTGTTGGGCTACATGGTTCATCAGACTCAGGAACATCCAAGACAGGGGTTTCTTCTGCTCGGGTAATTTCTGAATCTTCTGGCCGAGGTAGAGTTTCCATCTTTTCGCATACCCTCAATTTCAGTTCTTCTGGTTTAGTTTTAAGACTTGTTTCAGTGTCTTTTGGTGATGGCACGTCACTATCAATTGTTATTTCTTCCTGAGGTTTTGTTGGTTGAATCTCACAAACCACCAAAGTCGGCTCTTGGGGCTCAATTTGAACAGTGTCTTTGGGCTTTTCCAGTAGAGATTCTTTCTCTTTTTCAATTTCTTGGACCTGCTCTGTTGGCACTTCTACGGTTGCCGGCTGAGGTTGACTTATGAGATCTTGTTCTTCAGAGGGAACCAACTTTTCCTCTCTTTCTTTGATCCCTCTCTGTGGTTCAGTAGAATCAGGTTTGACCTCTTTGAAGTCAGAAGGTGCTTCCTCTTCCCCGAAACCCTTGTGCTTGCCTGTCTTTTTGGGTTTCCTTGTCTTTTTCTTTTCTTTGGTTTTGGAGACTTCAGTCTCATCCAGTGTTTCAGTGGTCGGCATTTGACCCTCTTCTGAAGACATCAACTCGCGCTCAACTGGTGGACTCACTGATTGATCAGACAAAGCAACCTCCAAGGCAGGGGTTCCTTCTTTAGGTGCCAATTCTGAAACTTCTGGTAGAGTTTGAGTTTCCTCCCTTTCCCATACCACCACATTCATCTGCTGTGGTTCAATTTGAACAGCTGTGTCAATGTCTTTTGGTGATGGTAAATCACTGTCAATTTCTGCCTGAGGTGCTGTTGGTTGAATTTCACACACCACTAAAGTCGGCTCTTGGGGCTCAATCTGAACACTGTCTTTGGGCGTTTCCAGTGGAGTTTCTGTCTCTTTTTCAATTTCTTGGACATGCTCTGTTGGCACTTTTACTGTTTCTGACTGCAGTTGAGTATCCTCCTTTTCACATACCACCAAATTCAACTGTTGTGTATCAATTTGAACAGTTGTGTCAAGGTCTTTTGGTAATGATAAATCGCTATCACTTTCTGCTAGAGGTTCTGTTGGTGGAATCTCACTAACCACACCATCAGTCGGCTCTTGGGGCTGAATCTGAACACTGTCTTTGGGCATTTCCACTGGAGTTTCTTTGTCTTTTTCAATTTCTTGGACCTGCTCTGTTGGCACTGCTACGGTTGCTGGCTGAAGTTGAGTTACGAGATCTTGTTCTTCAGAGGGAACCAATATTTCCTGTCTTTCTTTGATCCCTCTCTGTGGTTCAGTAGAATCAGGCTTTACCTCTTTGAAGTCAGAAGGTGCTTCCTCTTCCCCGAAACCCTTGTCTTTGCTTGTCTTTTTGGGTTTCCTTGTCTTTCTCTTTTGTTTGGTTTTGGAGACTTCAGTTTCATCCAATGTTTCAGTGGTCTTCATTTCACCCTCCTCTAAAGGTAACTCATGCTCAGCTGTTGGGCTACATGGTTCATCAGACTCAGGAACATCCAAGACAGGGGTTTCTTCTGCTCGGGTAATTTCTGAATCTTCTGGCCGAGGTAGAGTTTCCATCTTTTCGCATACCCTCAATTTCAGTTCTTCTGGTTTAGTTTTAAGACTTGTTTCAGTGTCTATTGGTGATGGCACGTCACTATCAATTGTTATTTCTTCCTGAGGTTTTGTTGGTTGAATCTCACAAACCACCAAAGTCTGCTCTTGGGGCTCAATTTGAACAGTGTCTTTGGGCTTTTCCAGTAGAGATTCTTTCTCTTTTTCAATTTCTTGGACCTGCTCTGTTGGCACTTCTACAGTTGCCGGCTGAGGTTGACTTATGAGATCTTGTTCTTCAGAGGGAACCAACTTTTTCTCTCTTTTTTTGATCCCTCTCTGTGGTTCAGTAGAATCAGGTTTGACCTCTTTGAAGTCAGAAGGTGCTTCCTCTTCCCCGAAACCCTTGTGCTTGCCTGTCTTTTTGGGTTTCCTTGTCTTTTTCTTTTCTTTGGTTTTGGAGACTTCAGTCTCATCCAGTGTTTCAGTGGTCGGCATTTGACCCTCTTCTGAAGACATCAACTCGCGCTCAACTGGTGGACTCACTGATTGATCAGACAAAGCAACCTCCAAGGCAGGGGTTCCTTCTTTAGGTGCCAATTCTGAAACTTCTGGTAGAGTTTGAGTTTCCTCCCTTTCCCATACCACCACATTCATCTGCTGTGGTTCAATTTGAACAGCTGTGTCAATGTCTTTTGGTGATGGTAAATCACTATCAATTTCTGCCTGAGGTGCTGTTGGTTGAATTTCACACACCACTAAAGTCGGCTCTTGGGGCTCAATCTGAACACTGTCTTTGGGCGTTTCCATTGGAGTTTCTGTCTCTTTTTCAATTTCTTGGACATGCTCTGTTGGCACTTTTACTGTTTCTGACTGCAGTTGAGTATCCTCCTTTTCACATACCACCAAATTCAACTGTTGTGTTTCAATTTGAACAGTTGTGTCAAGGTCTTTTGGTAATGATAAATCGCTATCACTTTCTGCTAGAGGTTCTGTTGGTGGAATCTCACTAACCACACCATCAGTCGGCTCTTGGGGCTGAATCTGAACACTGTCTTTGGGCATTTCCACTGGAGTTTCTTTGTCTTTTTCAATTTCTTGGACCTGCTCTGTTGGCACTGCTACGGTTGCTGGCTGAAGTTGAGTTACGAGATCTTGTTCTTCAGAGGGAACCAACTTTTCCTCTCTTTCTTTGATCCCTCTCTGTGGTTCAGTAGAATCAGTTTTGACCTCTTTGAAGTCAGAAGGTGCTTCCTCTTCCCCGAAACCCTTGTGCTTGCCTGTCTTTTTGGGTTTCCTTGTCTTTTTCTTTTCTTTGGTTTTGGAGACTTCAGTCTCATCCAGTGTTTCACTGGTCGGCATTTGACCCTCTTCTGAAGACATTAACTCGCGCCCAACTGGTGGACTCACTGATTGATCAGACAAAGCAACCTCCAAGACAGGGGTTTCTTCTTTAGGTGCCAATTCTGAAACTTCTGGTAGAGTTTGAGTTTCCTCCCTTTCCCATACCACCTCATTCATCTGCTGTGGTTCAATTTGAACAGCTGTGTCAATGTCTTTTGGTGATGGTAAATCACTATCAATTTCTGCCTGAGGTGC
The DNA here is from genome assembly GCA_029959045.1 of Taenioides sp. WSHXM2023. Classification (NCBI taxonomy): domain Eukaryota; kingdom Metazoa; phylum Chordata; class Actinopteri; order Gobiiformes; family Gobiidae; genus Taenioides; species Taenioides sp. WSHXM2023. The sequence continues at coordinate 25,274,285 of CM057102.1, forward strand.
TGTTGGTTGAATTTCACACACCACTAAAGTCGGCTCTTGGGGCTCAATCTGAACACTGTCTTTGGGTATTTCCATTGGAGTTTCTTTGTCTTTTTCAATTTCTTGGACCTGCTCTGTTGGCACTGCCACAGTTTCTGACTCTGGTTGACTTTCCTCCTTTTCACACACCACCAAATCCAGCTGTTGTGGCTCAATTTGAACAGAATCTTCCTTTGATTCCAGTGGAGTTTCTTTTTCCTCCTCAGTTGGTTGAATCTCCTGTGGTGGCACTGTCACTGATTCTGCCTCTGGCTGAAGTTGAATTATATTTTGCTTTGGTTCATATGTCAATTCTGTTTCTTTGGGTGGAGACTTTGACTGGTCAACTGGATCCTCAGAAACGGCTGGTTGTTCCTCATCCAACTTTTCAGTTTTGGAATCATCACTGGTAAATATTTTTTCCACACCTTTTGTAATTTCCTGTGCTGCTACTTTCACAAGATCAACAAAAGATGACTGTGACTCAACATCTTTGGCCTTTAACTCTGCACTTGGATCCTTTTTGGAGACCTCAGTCTCACTCTCTGTCAACTCCTGTGGCTCAGTTTGAGCAGTTGTATCTATGTCTTTTGGTGATGGTAAATCACTGTCAATTTCTGCCTGAGGTGCTGTTGGTTGAATTTCACACACCACTAAAGTCGGCTCTTGGGGCTCAATCTGAACACTGTCTTTGGGCGTTTCCAGTGGAGTTTCTGTCTCTTTTTCAATTTCTTGGACATGCTCTGTTGGCACTTTTACTGTTTCTGACTGCAGTTGAGTATCCTCCTTTTCACATACCACCAAATTCAACTGTTGTGTATCAATTTGAACAGTTGTGTCAAGGTCTTTTGGTAATGATAAATCGCTATCACTTTCTGCTAGAGGTTCTGTTGGTGGAATCTCACTAACCACACCATCAGTCGGCTCTTGGGGCTGAATCTGAACACTGTCTTTGGGCATTTCTACTGGAGTTTCTTTGTCTTTTTCAATTTCTTGGACCTGCTCTGTTGGCACTGCTACGGTTGCTGGCTGAAGTTGAGTTACGAGATCTTGTTCTTCAGAGGGAACCAATATTTCCTGTCTTTCTTTGATCCCTCTCTGTGGTTCAGTAGAATCAGGCTTTATCTCTTTGAAGTCAGAAGGTGCTTCCTCTTCCCCGAAACCCTTGTCTTTGCTTGTCTTTTTGGGTTTCCTTGTCTTTCTCTTTTGTTTGGTTTTGGAGACTTCAGTTTCATCCAATGTTTCAGTGGTCTTCATTTCACCCTCCTCTAAAGGTAACTCATGCTCAGCTGTTGGGCTACATGGTTCATCAAACTCAGGAACATCCAAGACAGGGGTTTCTTCTGCTCGGGTAATTTCTGAATCTTCTGGCCGAGGTAGAGTTTCCATCTTTTCGCATACCCTCAATTTCAGTTCTTCTGGTTTAGTTTTAAGACTTGTTTCAGTGTCTTTTGGTGATGGCACGTCACTATCAATTGTTATTTCTTCCTGAGGTTTTGTTGGTTGAATCTCACAAACCACCAAAGTCTGCTCTTGGGGCTCAATTTGAACAGTGTCTTTGGGCTTTTCCAGTAGAGATTCTTTCTCTTTTTCAATTTCTTGGACCTGCTCTGTTGGCACTTCTACGGTTGCCGGCTGAGGTTGACTTATGAGATCTTGTTCTTCAGAGGGAACCAACTTTTCCTCTCTTTCTTTGATCCCTCTCTGTGGTTCAGTAGAATCAGGTTTGACCTCTTTGAAGTCAGAAGGTGCTTCCTCTTCCCCGAAACCCTTGTGCTTGCCTGTCTTTTTGGGTTTCCTTGTCTTTTTCTTTTCTTTGGTTTTGGAGACTTCAGTCTCATCCAGTGTTTCACTGGTCGGCATTTGACCCTCTTCTGAAGACATTAACTCGCGCCCAACTGGTGGACTCACTGATTGATCAGACAAAGCAACCTCCAAGACAGGGGTTTCTTCTTTAGGTGCCAATTCTGAAACTTCTGGTAGAGTTTGAGTTTCCTCCCTTTCCCATACCACCTCATTCATCTGCTGTGGTTCAATTTGAACAGCTGTGTCAATGTCTTTTGGTGATGGTAAATCACTATCAATTTCTGCCTGAGGTGCTGTTGGTTGAATTTCACACACCACTAAAGTCGGCTCTTGGGGCTCAATCTGAACACTGTCTTTGGGTATTTCCATTGGAGTTTCTTTGTCTTTTTCAATTTCTTGGACCTGCTCTGTTGGCACTGCCACAGTTTCTGACTCTGGTTGACTTTCCTCCTTTTCACACACCACCAAATCCAGCTGTTGTGGCTCAATTTGAACAGAATCTTCCTTTGATTCCAGTGGAGTTTCTTTTTCCTCCTCAGTTGGTTGAATCTCCTGTGGTGGCACTGTCACTGATTCTGCCTCTGGCTGAAGTTGAATTATATTTTGCTTTGGTTCATATGTCAATTCTGTTTCTTTGGGTGGAGACTTTGACTGGTCAACTGGATCCTCAGAAACGGCTGGTTGTTCCTCATCCAACTTTTCAGTTTTGGAATCATCACTGGTAAATATTTTTTCCACACCTTTTGTAATTTCCTGTGCTGCTACTTTCACAAGATCAACAAAAGATGACTGTGACTCAACATCTTTGGCCTTTAACTCTGCACTTGGATCCTTTTTGGAGACCTCAGTCTCACTCTCTGTCAACTCCTGTGGCTCAGTTTGAGCAGTTGTATCTATGTCTTTTGGTGATGGTAAATCACTGTCAATTTCTGCCTGAGGTGCTGTTGGTTGAATTTCACACACCACTAAAGTCGGCTCTTGGGGCTCAATCTGAACACTGTCTTTGGGCGTTTCCAGTGGAGTTTCTGTCTCTTTTTCAATTTCTTGGACATGCTCTGTTGGCACTTTTACTGTTTCTGACTGCAGTTGAGTATCCTCCTTTTCACATACCACCAAATTCAACTGTTGTGTATCAATTTGAACAGTTGTGTCAAGGTCTTTTGGTAATGATAAATCGCTATCACTTTCTGCTAGAGGTTCTGTTGGTGGAATCTCACTAACCACACCATCAGTCGGCTCTTGGGGCTGAATCTGAACACTGTCTTTGGGCATTTCTACTGGAGTTTCTTTGTCTTTTTCAATTTCTTGGACCTGCTCTGTTGGCACTGCTACGGTTGCTGGCTGAAGTTGAGTTACGAGATCTTGTTCTTCAGAGGGAACCAATATTTCCTGTCTTTCTTTGATCCCTCTCTGTGGTTCAGTAGAATCAGGCTTTATCTCTTTGAAGTCAGAAGGTGCTTCCTCTTCCCCGAAACCCTTGTCTTTGCTTGTCTTTTTGGGTTTCCTTGTCTTTCTCTTTTGTTTGGTTTTGGAGACTTCAGTTTCATCCAATGTTTCAGTGGTCTTCATTTCACCCTCCTCTAAAGGTAACTCATGCTCAGCTGTTGGGCTACATGGTTCATCAAACTCAGGAACATCCAAGACAGGGGTTTCTTCTGCTCGGGTAATTTCTGAATCTTCTGGCCGAGGTAGAGTTTCCATCTTTTCGCATACCCTCAATTTCAGTTCTTCTGGTTTAGTTTTAAGACTTGTTTCAGTGTCTTTTGGTGATGGCACGTCACTATCAATTGTTATTTCTTCCTGAGGTTTTGTTGGTTGAATCTCACAAACCACCAAAGTCTGCTCTTGGGGCTCAATTTGAACAGTGTCTTTGGGCTTTTCCAGTAGAGATTCTTTCTCTTTTTCAATTTCTTGGACCTGCTCTGTTGGCACTTCTACGGTTGCCGGCTGAGGTTGACTTATGAGATCTTGTTCTTCAGAGGGAACCAACTTTTCCTCTCTTTCTTTGATCCCTCTCTGTGGTTCAGTAGAATCAGGTTTGACCTCTTTGAAGTCAGAAGGTGCTTCCTCTTCCCCGAAACCCTTGTGCTTGCCTGTCTTTTTGGGTTTCCTTGTCTTTTTCTTTTCTTTGGTTTTGCAGACTTCAGTCTCATCCAGTGTTTCAGTGGTCGGCATTTGACCCTCTTCTGAAGACATCAACTCGCGCTCAACTGGTGGACTCACTGATTGATCAGACAAAGCAACCTCCAAGGCAGGGGTTCCTTCTTTAGGTGCCAATTCTGAAACTTCTGGTAGAGTTTGAGTTTCCTCCCTTTCCCATACCACCACATTCATCTGCTGTGGTTCAATTTGAACAGCTGTGTCAATGTCTTTTGGCGATGGTAAATCACTATCAATTTCTGCCTGAGGTGCTGTTGGTTGAATTTCACACACCACTAAAGTCGGCTCTTGGGGCTCAATCTGAACACTGTCTTTGGGTATTTCCATTGGAGTTTCTTTGTCTTTTTCAATTTCTTGGACCTGCTCTGTTGGCACTGCCACAGTTTCTGACTCTGGTTGACTTTCCTCCTTTTCACATACCACCAAATCCAGCTGTTGTGGCTCAATTTGACCAGAATCTTCCTTTGATTCCAGTGGAGTTTCTTTTTCCTCCTCAGTTGGTTGAATCTCCTGTGGTGGCACTGTCACTGATTCTGCCTCTGGCTGAAGTTGAATTATATTTTGCTTTGGTTCATATGTCAATTCTGTTTCTTTGGGTGGAGACTTTGACTGGTCAACTGGATCCTCAGAAACGGCTGGTTGTTCCTCATCCAACTTTTCAGTTTTGGAATCATCACTGGTAAATATTTTTTCCACACCTTTTGTAATTTCCTGTGCTGCTACTTTCACAAGATCAACAAAAGATGACTGTGACTCAACATCTTTGGCCTTTAACTCTGCACTTGGATCCTTTTTGGAGACCTCAGTCTCACTCTCTGGCAACTCCTGTGGCTCAGTTTGAGCAGTTGTATCTATGTCTTTTGGTGATGGTAAATCACTGTCAATTTCTGCCTGAGTTGCTGTTGGTTGAATTTCACACACCACTAAAGTCGGCTCTTGGGGCTCAATCTGAACACTGTCTTTGGGCGTTTCCAGTGGAGTTTCTGTCTCTTTTTCAATTTCTTGGACATGCTCTGTTGGCACTTTTACTGTTTCTGACTGCAGTTGAGTATCCTCCTTTTCACATACCACCAAATTCAACTGTTGTGTATCAATTTGAACAGTTGTGTCAAGGTCTTTTGGTAATGATAAATCGCTATCACTTTCTGCTAGAGGTTCTGTTGGTGGAATCTCACTAACCACACCATCAGTCGGCTCTTGGGGCTGAATCTGAACAATGTCTTTGGGCATTTCCACTGGAGTTTCTTTGTCTTTTTCAATTTCTTGGACCTGCTCTGTTGGCACTGCTACGGTTGCTGGCTGAAGTTGAGTTACGAGATCTTGTTCTTCAGAGGGAACCAATATTTCCTGTCTTTCTTTGATCCCTCTCTGTGGTTCAGTAGAATCAGGCTTTACCTCTTTGAAGTCAGAAGGTGCTTCCTCTTCCCCGAAACCCTTGTCTTTGCTTGTCTTTTTGGGTTTCCTTGTCTTTCTCTTTTGTTTGGTTTTGGAGACTTCAGTTTCATCCAATGTTTCAGTGGTCTTCATTTCACCCTCCTCTAAAGGTAACTCATGCTCAGCTGTTGGGCTACATGGTTCATCAGACTCAGGAACATCCAAGACAGGGGTTTCTTCTGCTCGGGTAATTTCTGAATCTTCTGGCCGAGGTAGAGTTTCCATCTTTTCGCATACCCTCAATTTCAGTTCTTCTGGTTTAGTTTTAAGACTTGTTTCAGTGTCTTTTGGTGATGGCACGTCACTATCAATTGTTATTTCTTCCTGAGGTTTTGTTGGTTGAATCTCACAAACCACCAAAGTCTGCTCTTGGGGCTCAATTTGAACAGTGTCTTTGGGCTTTTCCAGTAGAGATTCTTTCTCTTTTTCAATTTCTTGGACCTGCTCTGTTGGCACTTCTACGGTTGCCGGCTGAGGTTGACTTATGAGATCTTGTTCTTCAGAGGGAACCAACTTTTCCTCTCTTTCTTTGATCCTTCTCTGTGGTTCAGTAGAATCAGTTTTGACCTCTTTGAAGTCAGAAGGTGCTTCCTCTTCCCCGAAACCCTTGTGCTTGCCTGTCTTTTTGGGTTTCCTTGTCTTTTTCTTTTCTTTGGTTTTGGAGACTTCAGTCTCATCCAGTGTTTCAGTGGTCGGCATTTGACCCTCTTCTGAAGACATTAACTCGCGCTTAACTGGTGGACTCACTGATTGATCAGACAAAGCAACCTCCAAGGCAGGGGTTTCTTCTTTAGGTGCCAATTCTGAAACTTCTGGTAGAGTTTGAGTTTCCTCCCTTTCCCATACCACCTCATTCATCTGCTGTGGTTCAATTTGAACAGCTGTGTCAATGTCTTTTGGTGATGGTAAATCACTATCAATTTCTGCCTGAGGTGCTGTTGGTTGAATTTCACACACCACTAAAGTCGGCTCTTGGGGCTCAATCTGAACACTGTCTTTGGGTATTTCCATTGGAGTTTCTTTGTCTTTTTCAATTTCTTGGACCTGCTCTGTTGGCACTGCCACAGTTTCTGACTCTGGTTGACTTTCCTCCTTTTCACACACCACCAAATCCAGCTGTTGTGGCTCAATTTGAACAGAATCCTCCTTTGATTCCAGTGGAGTTTCTTTTTCCTCCTCAGTTGGTTGAATCTCCTGTGGTGGCACTGTCACTGATTCTGCCTCTGGCTGAAGTTGAATTATATTTTGCTTTGGTTCATATGTCAATTCTGTTTCTTTGGGTGGAGACTTTGACTGGTCAACTGGATCCTCAGAAACGGCTGGTTGTTCCTCATCCAACTTTTCAGTTTTGGAATCATCACTGGTAAATATTTTTTCCACACCTTTTGTAATTTCCTGTGCTGCTACTTTCACAAGATCAACAAAAGATGACTGTGACTCAACATCTTTGGCCTTTAACTCTGCACTTGGATCCTTTTTGGAGACCTCAGTCTCACTCTCTGTCAACTCCTGTGGCTCAGTTTGAGCAGTTGTATCTATGTCTTTTGGTGATGGTAAATCACTGTCAATTTCTGCCTGAGGTGCTGTTGGTTGAATTTCACACACCACTAAAGTCGGCTCTTGGGGCTCAATCTGAACACTGTCTTTGGGCGTTTCCAGTGGAGTTTCTGTCTCTTTTTCAATTTCTTGGACATGCTCTGTTGGCACTTTTACTGTTTCTGACTGCAGTTGAGTATCCTCCTTTTCACATACCACCAAATTCAACTGTTGTGTATCAATTTGAACAGTTGTGTCAAGGTCTTTTGGTAATGATAAATCGCTATCACTTTCTGCTAGAGGTTCTGTTGGTGGAATCTCACTAACCACACCATCAGTCGGCTCTTGGGGCTGAATCTGAACAATGTCTTTGGGCATTTCCACTGGAGTTTCTTTGTCTTTTTCAATTTCTTGGACCTGCTCTGTTGGCACTGCTACGGTTGCTGGCTGAAGTTGAGTTACGAGATCTTGTTCTTCAGAGGGAACCAATATTTCCTGTCTTTCTTTGATCCCTCTCTGTGGTTCAGTAGAATCAGGCTTTACCTCTTTGAAGTCAGAAGGTGCTTCCTCTTCCCCGAAACCCTTGTCTTTGCTTGTCTTTTTGGGTTTCCTTGTCTTTCTCTTTTGTTTGGTTTTGGAGACTTCAGTTTCATCCAATGTTTCAGTGGTCTTCATTTCACCCTCCTCTAAAGGTAACTCATGCTCAGCTGTTGGGCTACATGGTTCATCAGACTCAGGAACATCCAAGACAGGGGTTTCTTCTGCTCGGGTAATTTCTGAATCTTCTGGCCGAGGTAGAGTTTCCATCTTTTCGCATACCCTCAATTTCAGTTCTTCTGGTTTAGTTTTAAGACTTGTTTCAGTGTCTTTTGGTGATGGCACGTCACTATCAATTGTTATTTCTTCCTGAGGTTTTGTTGGTTGAATCTCACAAACCACCAAAGTCTGCTCTTGGGGCTCAATTTGAATAGTGTCTTTGGGCTTTTCCAGTAGAGATTCTTTCTCTTTTTCAATTTCTTGGACCTGCTCTGTTGGCACTTCTACGGTTGCCGGCTGAGGTTGACTTATGAGATCTTGTTCTTCAGAGGGAACCAACTTTTCCTCTCTTTCTTTGATCCCTCTCTGTGGTTCAGTAGAATCAGTTTTGACCTCTTTGAAGTCAGAAGGTGCTTCCTCTTCCCCGAAACCCTTGTGCTTGCCTGTCTTTTTGGGTTTCCTTGTCTTTTTCTTTTCTTTGGTTTTGGAGACTTCAGTCTCATCCAGTGTTTCAGTGGTCGGCATTTGACCCTCTTCTGAAGACATTAACTCGCGCTTAACTGGTGGACTCACTGATTGATCAGACAAAGCAACCTCCAAGGCAGGGGTTTCTTCTTTAGGTGCCAATTCTGAAACTTCTGGTAGAGTTTGAGTTTCCTCCCTTTCCCATACCACCTCATTCATCTGCTGTGGTTCAATTTGAACAGCTGTGTCAATGTCTTTTGGTGATGGTAAATCACTATCAATTTCTGCCTGAGGTGCTGTTGGTTGAATTTCACACACCACTAAAGTCGGCTCTTGGGGCTCAATCTGAACACTGTCTTTGGGTATTTCCATTGGAGTTTCTTTGTCTTTTTCAATTTCTTGGACCTGCTCTGTTGGCACTGCCACAGTTTCTGACTCTGGTTGACTTTCCTCCTTTTCACACACCACCAAATCCAGCTGTTGTGGCTCAATTTGAACAGAATCCTCCTTTGATTCCAGTGGAGTTTCTTTTTCCTCCTCAGTTGGTTGAATCTCCTGTGGTGGCACTGTCACTGATTCTGCCTCTGGCTGAAGTTGAATTATATTTTGCTTTGGTTCATATGTCAATTCTGTTTCTTTGGGTGGAGACTTTGACTGGTCAACTGGATCCTCAGAAACGGCTGGTTGTTCCTCATCCAACTTTTCAGTTTTGGAATCATCACTGGTAAATATTTTTTCCACACCTTTTGTAATTTCCTGTGCTGCTACTTTCACAAGATCAACAAAAGATGACTGTGACTCAACATCTTTGGCCTTTAACTCTGCACTTGGATCCTTTTTGGAGACCTCAGTCTCACTCTCTGTCAACTCCTGTGGCTCAGTTTGAGCAGTTGTATCTATGTCTTTTGGTGATGGTAAATCACTGTCAATTTCTGCCTGAGGTGCTGTTGGTTGAATTTCACACACCACTAAAGTCGGCTCTTGGGGCTCAATCTGAACACTGTCTTTGGGCGTTTCCAGTGGTGTTTCTGTCTCTTTTTCAATTTCTTGGACATGCTCTGTTGGCACTTTTACTGTTTCTGACTGCAGTTGAGTATCCTCCTTTTCACATACCACCAAATTCAACTGTTGTGTATCAATTTGAACAGTTGTGTCAAGGTCTTTTGGTAATGATAAATCGCTATCACTTTCTGCTAGAGGTTCTGTTGGTGGAATCTCACTAACCACACCATCAGTCGGCTCTTGGGGCTGAATCTGAACAATGTCTTTGGGCATTTCCACTGGAGTTTCTTTGTCTTTTTCAATTTCTTGGACCTGCTCTGTTGGCACTGCTACGGTTGCTGGCTGAAGTTGAGTTACGAGATCTTGTTCTTCAGAGGGAACCAATATTTCCTCTCTTTCTTTGATCCCTCTCTGTGGTTCAGTAGAATCAGGCTTTACCTCTTTGAAGTCAGAAGGTGCTTCCTCTTCCCCGAAACCCTTGTCTTTGCTTGTCTTTTTGGGTTTCCTTGTCTTTCTCTTTTGTTTGGTTTTGGAGACTTCAGTTTCATCCAATGTTTCAGTGGTCTTCATTTCACCCTCCTCTAAAGGTAACTCATGCTCAGCTGTTGGGCTACATGGTTCATCAGACTCAGGAACATCCAAGACAGGGGTTTCTTCTGCTCGGGTAATTTCTGAATCTTCTGGCCGAGGTAGAGTTTCCATCTTTTCGCATACCCTCAATTTCAGTTCTTCTGGTTTAGTTTTAAGACTTGTTTCAGTGTCTTTTGGTGATGGCACGTCACTATCAATTGTTATTTCTTCCTGAGGTTTTGTTGGTTGAATCTCACAAACCACCAAAGTCTGCTCTTGGGGCTCAATTTGAACAGTGTCTTTGGGCTTTTCCAGTAGAGATTGTGTCTCTTTTTCAATTTCTTGGACCTGCTCTGTTGGCACTTCTACGGTTGCCGGCTGAGGTTGACTTATGAGATCTTGTTCTTCAGAGGGAACCAACTTTTCCTCTCTTTCTTTGATCCCTCTCTGTGGTTCAGTAGAATCAGTTTTGACCTCTTTGAAGTCAGAAGGTGCTTCCTCTTCCCCGAAACCCTTGTGCTTGCCTGTCTTTTTGGGTTTCCTTGTCTTTTTCTTTTCTTTGGTTTTGGAGACTTCAGTCTCATCCAGTGTTTCACTGGTCGGCATTTGACCCTGTTCTGAAGACATTAACTCGCGCTCAACTGGTGGACTCACTGATTGATCAGACAAAGCAACCTCCAAGGCAGGGGTTTCTTCTTTAGGTGCCAATTCTGAAACTTCTGGTAGAGTTTGAGTTTCCTCCCTTTCCCATACCACCTCATTCATCTGCTGTGGTTCAATTTGAACAGCTGTGTCAATGTCTTTTGGTGATGGTAAATCACTATCAATTTCTGCCTGAGGTGCTGTTGGTTGAATTTCACACACCACTAAAGTCAGCTCTTGGGGCTCAATCTGAACACTGTCTTTGGGCGTTTCCAGTGGAGTTTCTTTGTCTTTTTCAATTTCTTGGACATGCTCTGTTGGCACTTTTACTGTTTCTGACTGCAGTTGAGTATCCTCCTTTTCACATACCACCAAATTCAACTGTTGTGTTTCAATTTGAACAGTTGTGTCAAGGTCTTTTGGTAATGATAAATCGCTATCACTTTCTGCTAGAGGTTCTGTTGGTGGAATCTCACTAACCACACCATCAGTCGGCTCTTGGGGCTGAATCTGAACACTGTCTTTGGGCATTTCCACTGGAGTTTCTTTGTCTTTTTCAATTTCTTGGACCTGCTCTGTTGGCACTGCTACGGTTGCTGGCTGAAGTTGAGTTACGAGATCTTGTTCTTCAGAGGGAACCAATATTTCCTGTCTTTCTTTGATCCCTCTCTGTGGTTCAGTAGAATCAGGTTTTACCTCTTTGAAGTCAGAAGGTGCTTCCTCTTCCCCGAAACCCTTGTCTTTGCTTGTCTTTTTGGGTTTCCTTGTCTTTCTCTTTTGTTTGGTTTTGGAGACTTCAGTTTCATCCAATGTTTCAGTGGTCTTCATTTCACCCTCCTCTAAAGGTAACTCATGCTCAGCTGTTGGGCTACATGGTTCATCAGACTCAGGAACATCCAAGACAGGGGTTTCTTCTGCTCGGGTAATTTCTGAATCTTCTGGCCGAGGTAGAGTTTCCATCTTTTCGCATACCCTCAATTTCAGTTCTTCTGGTTTAGTTTTAAGACTTGTTTCAGTGTCTTTTGGTGATGGCACGTCACTATCAATTGTTATTTCTTCCTGAGGTTTTGTTGGTTGAATCTCACAAACCACCAAAGTCTGCTCTTGGGGCTCAATTTGAACAGTGTCTTTGGGCTTTTCCAGTAGAGATTCTTTCTCTTTTTCAATTTCTTGGACCTGCTCTGTTGGCACTTCTACGTTTGCCGGCTGAGGTTGACTTATGAGATCTTGTTCTTCAGAGGGAACCAACTTTTCCTCTCTTTCTTTGATCCCTCTCTGTGGTTCAGTAGAATCAGTTTTGACCTCTTTGAAGTCAGAAGGTGCTTCCTCTTCCCCGAAACCCTTGTGCTTGCCTGTCTTTTTGGGTTTCCTTGTCTTTTTCTTTTCTTTGGTTTTGGAGACTTCAGTCTCATCCAGTGTTTCACTGGTCGGCATTTGACCCTCTTCTGAAGACATTAACTCGCGCTCAACTGGTGGACTCACTGATTGATCAGACAAAGCAACCTCCAAGGCAGGGGTTTCTTCTTTAGGTGCCAATTCTGAAACTTCTGGTAGAGTTTGAGTTTCCTCCCTTTCCCATACCACCTCATTCATCTGCTGTGGTTCAATTTGAACAGCTGTGTCAATGTCTTTTGGTGATGGTAAATCACTATCAATTTCTGCCTGAGGTGCTGTTGGTTGAATTTCACACACCACTAAAGTCGGCTCTTGGGGCTCAATCTGAACACTGTCTTTGGGTATTTCCATTGGAGTTTCTTTGTCTTTTTCAATTTCTTGGACCTGCTCTGTTGGCACTGCCACAGTTTCTGACTCTGGTTGACTTTCCTCCTTTTCACACACCACCAAATCCAGCTGTTGTGGCTCAATTTGAACAGAATCCTCCTTTGATTCCAGTGGAGTTTCTTTTTCCTCCTCAGTTGGTTGAATCTCCTGTGGTGGCACTGTCACTGATTCTGCCTCTGGCTGAAGTTGAATTATATTTTGCTTTGGTTCATATGTCAATTCTGTTTCTTTGGGTGGAGACTTTGACTGGTCAACTGGATCCTCAGAAACGGCTGGTTGTTCCTCATCCAAATTTTCAGTTTTGGAATCATCACTGGTAAATATTTTTTCCACACCTTTTGTAATTTCCTGTGCTGCTACTTTCACAAGATCAACAAAAGATGACTGTGACTCAACATCTTTGGCCTTTAACTCTGCACTTGGATCCTTTTTGGAGACCTCAGTCTCACTCTCTGTCAACTCCTGTGGCTCAGTTTGAGCAGTTGTATCTATGTCTTTTGGTGATGGTAAATCACTGTCAATTTCTGCCTGAGGTGCTGTTGGTTGAATTTCACACACCACTAAAGTCGGCTCTTGGGGCTCAATCTGAACACTGTCTTTGGGCGTTTCCAGTGGTGTTTCTGTCTCTTTTTCAATTTCTTGGACATGCTCTGTTGGCACTTTTACTGTTTCTGACTGCAGTTGAGTATCCTCCTTTTCACATACCACCAAATTCAACTGTTGTGTATCAGTTTGAACAGTTGTGTCAAGGTCTTTTGGTAATGATAAATCGCTATCACGTTCTGCTAGAGGTTCTGTTGGTGGAATCTCACTAACCACACCATCAGTCGGCTCTTGGGGCTGAATCTGAACACTGTCTTTGGGCATTTCCACTGGAGTTTCTTTGTCTTTTTCAATTTCTTGGACCTGCTCTGTTGGCACTGCTACGGTTGCTGGCTGAAGTTGAGTTACGAGATCTTGTTCTTCAGAGGGAACCAATATTTCCTCTCTTTCTTTGATCCCTCTCTGTGGTTCAGTAGAATCAGGCTTTACCTCTTTGAAGTCAGAAGGTGCTTCCTCTTCCCCGAAACCCTTGTCTTTGCTTGTCTTTTTGGGTTTCCTTGTCTTTCTCTTTTGTTTGGTTTTGGAGACTTCAGTTTCATCCAATGTTTCAGTGGTCTTCATTTCACCCTCCTCTAAAGGTAACTCATGCTCAGCTGTTGGGCTACATGGTTCATCAGACTCAGGAACATCCAAGACAGGGGTTTCTTCTGCTCGGGTAATTTCTGAATCTTCTGGCCGAGGTAGAGTTTCCATCTTTTCGCATACCCTCAATTTCAGTTCTTCTGGTTTAGTTTTAAGACTTGTTTCAGTGTCTTTTGGTGATGGCACGTCACTATCAATTGTGATTTCTTCCTGAGGTTTTGTTGGTTGAATCTCACAAACCACCAAAGTCTGCTCTTGGGGCTCAATTTGAACAGTGTCTTTGGGCTTTTCCAGTAGAGATTCTTTCTCTTTTTCAATTTCTTGGACCAGCTCTGTTGGCACTTCTACGGTTGCCGGCTGAGGTTGACTTATGAGATCTTGTTCTTCAGAGGGAACCAACTTTTCCTCTCTTTCTTTGATCCCTCTCTGTGGTTCAGTAGAATCAGTTTTGACCTCTTTGAAGTCAGAAGGTGCTTCCTCTTCCCCGAAACCCTTGTGCTTGCCTGTCTTTTTGGGTTTCCTTGTCTTTTTCTTTTCTTTGGTTTTGGAGACTTCAGTCTCATCCAGTGTTTCACTGGTCGGCATTTGACCCTCTTCTGAAGACATTAACTCGCGCTCAACTGGTGGACTCACTGATTGATCAGACAAAGCAACCTCCAAGGCAGGGGTTTCTTCTTTAGGTGCCAATTCTGAAACTTCTGGTAGAGTTTGAGTTTCCTCCCTTTCCCATACCACCTCATTCATCTGCTGTGGTTCAATTTGAACAGCTGTGTCAATGTCTTTTGGTGATGGTAAATCACTATCAATTTCTGCCTGAGGTGCTGTTGGTTGAATTTCACACACCACTAAAGTCGGCTCTTGGGGCTCAATCTGAACACTGTCTTTGGGTATTTCCATTGGAGTTTCTTTGTCTTTTTCAATTTCTTGGACCTGCTCTGTTGGCACTGCCACAGTTTCTGACTCTGGTTGACTTTCCTCCTTTTCACACACCACCAAATCCAGCTGTTGTGGCTCAATTTGAACAGAATCCTCCTTTGATTCCAGTGGAGTTTCTTTTTCCTCCTCAGTTGGTTGAATCTCCTGTGGTGGCACTGTCACTGATTCTGCCTCTGGCTGAAGTTGAATTATATTTTGCTTTGGTTCATATGTCAATTCTGTTTCTTTGGGTGGAGACTTTGACTGGTCAACTGGATCCTCAGAAACGGCTGGTTGTTCCTCATCCAAATTTTCAGTTTTGGAATCATCACTGGTAAATATTTTTTCCACACCTTTTGTAATTTCCTGTGCTGCTACTTTCACAAGATCAACAAAAGATGACTGTGACTCAACATCTTTGGCCTTTAACTCTGCACTTGGATCCTTTTTGGAGACCTCAGTCTCACTCTCTGTCAACTCCTGTGGCTCAGTTTGAGCAGTTGTATCTATGTCTTTTGGTGATGGTAAATCACTGTCAATTTCTGCCTGAGGTGCTGTTGGTTGAATTTCACACACCACTAAAGTCGGCTCTTGGGGCTCAATCTGAACACTGTCTTTGGGCGTTTCCAGTGGTGTTTCTGTCTCTTTTTCAATTTCTTGGACATGCTCTGTTGGCACTTTTACTGTTTCTGACTGCAGTTGAGTATCCTCCTTTTCACATACCACCAAATTCAACTGTTGTGTATCAGTTTGAACAGTTGTGTCAAGGTCTTTTGGTAATGATAAATCGCTATCACGTTCTGCTAGAGGTTCTGTTGGTGGAATCTCACTAACCACACCATCAGTCGGCTCTTGGGGCTGAATCTGAACACTGTCTTTGGGCATTTCCACTGGAGTTTCTTTGTCTTTTTCAATTTCTTGGACCTGCTCTGTTGGCACTGCTACGGTTGCTGGCTGAAGTTGAGTTACGAGATCTTGTTCTTCAGAGGGAACCAATATTTCCTCTCTTTCTTTGATCCCTCTCTGTGGTTCAGTAGAATCAGGCTTTACCTCTTTGAAGTCAGAAGGTGCTTCCTCTTCCCCGAAACCCTTGTCTTTGCTTGTCTTTTTGGGTTTCCTTGTCTTTCTCTTTTGTTTGGTTTTGGAGACTTCAGTTTCATCCAATGTTTCAGTGGTCTTCATTTCACCCTCCTCTAAAGGTAACTCATGCTCAGCTGTTGGGCTACATGGTTCATCAGACTCAGGAACATCCAAGACAGGGGTTTCTTCTGCTCGGGTAATTTCTGAATCTTCTGGCCGAGGTAGAGTTTCCATCTTTTCGCATACCCTCAATTTCAGTTCTTCTGGTTTAGTTTTAAGACTTGTTTCAGTGTCTTTTGGTGATGGCACGTCACTATCAATTGTGATTTCTTCCTGAGGTTTTGTTGGTTGAATCTCACAAACCACCAAAGTCTGCTCTTGGGGCTCAATTTGAACAGTGTCTTTGGGCTTTTCCAGTAGAGATTCTTTCTCTTTTTCAATTTCTTGGACCAGCTCTGTTGGCACTTCTACGGTTGCCGGCTGAGGTTGACTTATGAGATCTTGTTCTTCAGAGGGAACCAACTTTTCCTCTCTTTCTTTGATCCCTCTCTGTGGTTCAGTAGAATCAGTTTTGACCTCTTTGAAGTCAGAAGGTGCTTCCTCTTCCCCGAAACCCTTGTGCTTGCCTGTCTTTTTGGGTTTCCTTGTCTTTTTCTTTTCTTTGGTTTTGGAGACTTCAGTCTCATCCAGTGTTTCAGTGGTCGGCATTTGACCCTCTTTTGAAGACATCAACTCGCGCTCAACTGGTGGACTCACTGATTGATCAGACAAAGCAACCTCCAAGGCAGGGGTTCCTTCTTTAGGTGCCAATTCTGAAACTTCTGGTAGAGTTTGAGTTTCCTCCCTTTCCCATACCACCACATTCATCTGCTGTGGTTCAATTTGAACAGCTGTGTCAATGTCTTTTGGTGATGGTAAATCACTATCAATTTCTGCCTGAGGTGCTGTTGGTTGAATTTCCAACACCACTAAAGTCGGCTCTTGGGGCTCAATCTGAACACTGTCTTTGGGTATTTCCATTGGAGTTTCTTTGTCTTTTTCAATTTCTTGGACCTGCTCTGTTGGCACTTTTACTGTTTCTGACTGCAGTTGAGTATCCTCCTTTTCACATACCACCAAATTCAACTGTTGTGTTTCAATTTGAACAGTTGTGTCAAGGTCTTTTGGTAATGATAAATCGCTATCACTTTCTGCTAGAGGTTCTGTTGGTGGAATCTCACTAACCACACCATCAGTCGGCTCTTGGGGCTGAATCTGAACACTGTCTTTGGGCATTTCCACTGGAGTTTCTTTGTCTTTTTCAATTTCTTGGACCTGCTCTGTTGGCACTGCTACGGTTGCTGGCTGAAGTTGAGTTACGAGATCTTGTTCATCAGAGGGAACCAATATTTCCTGTCTTTCTTTAATCCCTATCTGTGGTTCAGTAGAATCAGGCTTTACCTCTTTGAAGTCAGAAGGTGCTTCCTCTTCCCCGAAACCCTTGTCTTTGCTTGTCTTTTTGGGTTTCCTTGTCTTTCTCTTTTGTTTGGTTTTGGAGACTTCAGTTTCATCCAATGTTTCAGTGGTCTTCATTTCACCCTCCTCTAAAGGTAACTCATGCTCAGCTGTTGGGCTACATGGTTCATCAGACTCAGGAACATCCAAGACAGGGGTTTCTTCTGCTCGGGTAATTTCTGAATCTTCTGGCCGAGGTAGAGTTTCCATCTTTTCGCATACCCTCAATTTCAGTTCTTCTGGTTTAGTTTTAAGACTTGTTTCAGTGTCTTTTGGTGATGGCACGTCACTATCAATTGTTATTTCTTCCTGAGGTTTTGTTGGTTGAATCTCACAAACCACCAAAGTCTGCTCTTGGGGCTCAATTTGAACAGTGTCTTTGGGCTTTTCCAGTAGAGATTCTTTCTCTTTTTCAATTTCTTGGACCTGCTCTGTTGGCACTTCTACGGTTGTCGGCTGAGGTTGACTTATGAGATCTTGTTCTTCAAAGGGAACCAACTTTTCCTCTCTTTCTTTGATCCCTCTCTGTGGTTCAGTAGAATCAGGTTTGACCTCTTTGAAGTCAGAAGGTGCTTCCTCTTCCCCGAAACCCTTGTGCTTGCCTGTCTTTTTGGGTTTCCTTGTCTTTTTCTTTTCTTTGGTTTTGCAGACTTCAGTCTCATCCAGTGTTTCAGTGGTCGGCATTTGACCCTCTTCTGAAGACATCAACTCGCGCTCAACTGGTGGACTCACTGATTGATCAGACAAAGCAACCTCCAAGGCAGGGGTTCCTTCTTTAGGTGCCAATTCTGAAACTTCTGGTAGAGTTTGAGTTTCCTCCCTTTCCCATACCACCACATTCATCTGCTGTGGTTCAATTTGAACAGCTGTGTCAATGTCTTTTGGTGATGGTAAATCACTATCAATTTCTGCCTGAGGTGCTGTTGGTTGAATTTCCAACACCACTAAAGTCGGCTCTTGGGGCTCAATCTGAACACTGTCTTTGGGTATTTCCATTGGAGTTTCTTTGTCTTTTTCAATTTCTTGGACCTGCTCTGTTGGCACTTTTACTGTTTCTGACTGCAGTTGAGTATCCTCCTTTTCACATACCACCAAATTCAACTGTTGTGTTTCAATTTGAACAGTTGTGTCAAGGTCTTTTGGTAATGATAAATCGCTATCACTTTCTGCTAGAGGTTCTGTTGGTGGAATCTCACTAACCACACCATCAGTCGGCTCTTGGGGCTGAATCTGAACACTGTCTTTGGGCATTTCCACTGGAGTTTCTTTGTCTTTTTCAATTTCTTGGACCTGCTCTGTTGGCACTGCTACGGTTGCTGGCTGAAGTTGAGTTACGAGATCTTGTTCATCAGAGGGAACCAATATTTCCTGTCTTTCTTTAATCCCTATCTGTGGTTCAGTAGAATCAGGTTTTACCTCTTTGAAGTCAGAAGGTGCTTCCTCTTCCCCGAAACCCTTGTCTTTGCTTGTCTTTTTGGGTTTCCTTGTCTTTCTCTTTTGTTTGGTTTTGGAGACTTCAGTTTCATCCAATGTTTCAGTGGTCTTCATTTCACCCTCCTCTAAAGGTAACTCATGCTCAGCTGTTGGGCTACATGGTTCATCAGACTCAGGAACATCCAAGACAGGGGTTTCTTCTGCTCGGGTAATTTCTGAATCTTCTGGCCGAGGTAGAGTTTCCATCTTTTCGCATACCCTCAATTTCAGTTCTTCTGGTTTAGTTTTAAGACTTGTTTCAGTGTCTTTTGGTGATGGCACGTCACTATCAATTGTTATTTCTTCCTGAGGTTTTGTTGGTTGAATCTCACAAACCACCAAAGTCTGCTCTTGGGGCTCAATTTGAACAGTGTCTTTGGGCTTTTCCAGTAGAGATTCTTTCTCTTTTTCAATTTCTTGGACCTGCTCTGTTGGCACTTCTACGGTTGCCGGCTGAGGTTGACTTATGAGCTCTTGTTCTTCAGAGGGAACCAACTTTTCCTCTCTTTCTTTGATCCCTCTCTTTGGTTCAGTAGAATCAGTTTTGACCTCTTTGAAGTCAGAAGGTGCTTCCTCTTCCCCGAAACCCTTGTGCTTGCCTGTCTTTTTGGGTTTCCTTGTCTTTTTCTTTTCTTTGGTTTTGGAGACTTCAGTCTCATCCAGTGTTTCAGTGGTCGGCATTTGACCCTCTTCTGAAGACATTAACTCGCGCTTAACTGGTGGACTCACTGATTGATCAGACAAAGCAACCTCCAAGGCAGGGGTTTCTTCTTTAGGTGCCAATTCTGAAACTTCTGGTAGAGTTTGAGTTTCCTCCCTTTCCCATACCACCTCATTCATCTGCTGTGGTTCAATTTGAACAGCTGTGTCAATGTCTTTTGGTGATGGTAAATCACTATCAATTTCTGCCTGAGGTGCTGTTGGTTGAATTTCACACACCACTAAAGTCGGCTCTTGGGGCTCAATCTGAACACTGTCTTTGGGTATTTCCATTGGAGTTTCTTTGTCTTTTTCAATTTCTTGGACCTGCTCTGTTGGCACTGCCACAGTTTCTGACTCTGGTTGACTTTCCTCCTTTTCACACACCACCAAATCCAGCTGTTGTGGCTCAATTTGAACAGAATCCTCCTTTGATTCCAGTGGAGTTTCTTTTTCCTCCTCAGTTGGTTGAATCTCCTGTGGTGGCACTGTCACTGATTCTGCCTCTGGCTGAAGTTGAATTATATTTTGCTTTGGTTCATATGTCAATTCTGTTTCTTTGGGTGGAGACTTTGACTGGTCAACTGGATCCTCAGAAACGGCTGGTTGTTCCTCATCCAACTTTTCAGTTTTGGAATCATCACTGGTAAATATTTTTTCCACACCTTTTGTAATTTCCTGTGCTGCTACTTTCACAAGATCAACAAAAGATGACTGTGACTCAACATCTTTGGCCTTTAACTCTGCACTTGGATCCTTTTTGGAGACCTCAGTCTCACTCTCTGTCAACTCCTGTGGCTCAGTTTGAGCAGTTGTATCTATGTCTTTTGGTGATGGTAAATCACTGTCAATTTCTGCCTGAGGTGCTGTTGGTTGAATTTCACACACCACTAAAGTCGGCTCTTGGGGCTCAATCTGAACACTGTCTTTGGGTATTTCCATTGGAGTTTCTTTGTCTTTTTCAATTTCTTGGACCTGCTCTGTTGGCACTTTTACTGTTTCTGACTGCAGTTGAGTATCCTCCTTTTCACATACCACCAAATTCAACTGTTGTGTTTCAATTTGAACAGTTGTGTCAAGGTCTTTTGGTAATGATAAATCGCTATCACTTTCTGCTAGAGGTTCTGTTGGTGGAATCTCACTAACCACACCATCAGTCGGCTCTTGGGGCTGAATCTGAACACTGTCTTTGGGCATTTCCACTGGAGTTTCTTTGTCTTTTTCAATTTCTTGGACCTGCTCTGTTGGCACTGCTACGGTTGCTGGCTGAAGTTGAGTTACGAGATCTTGTTCTTCAGAGGGAACCAATATTTCCTCTCTTTCTTTGATCCCTCTCTGTGGTTCAGTAGAATCAGGCTTTACCTCTTTGAAGTCAGAAGGTGCTTCCTCTTCCCCGAAACCCTTGTCTTTGCTTGTCTTTTTGGGTTTCCTTGTCTTTCTCTTTTGTTTGGTTTTGGAGACTTCAGTTTCATCCAATGTTTCAGTGGTCTTCATTTCACCCTCCTCTAAAGGTAACTCATGCTCAGCTGTTGGGCTACATGGTTCATCAGACTCAGGAACATCCAAGACAGGGGTTTCTTCTGCTCGGGTAATTTCTGAATCTTCTGGCCGAGGTAGAGTTTCCATCTTTTCGCATACCCTCAATTTCAGTTCTTCTGGTTTAGTTTTAAGACTTGTTTCAGTGTCTTTTGGTGATGGCACGTCACTATCAATTGTTATTTCTTCCTGAGGTTTTGTTGGTTGAATCTCACAAACCACCAAAGTCTGCTCTTGGGGCTCAATTTGAACAGTGTCTTTGGGCTTTTCCAGTAGAGATTCTTTCTCTTTTTCAATTTCTTGGACCAGCTCTGTTGGCACTTCTACGGTTGCCGGCTGAGGTTGACTTATGAGATCTTGTTCTTCAAAGGGAACCAACTTTTCCTCTCTTTCTTTGATCCCTCTCTGTGGTTCAGTAGAATCAGGTTTGACCTCTTTGAAGTCAGAAGGTGCTTCCTCTTCCCCGAAACCCTTGTGCTTGCCTGTCTTTTTGGGTTTCCTTGTCTTTTTCTTTTCTTTGGTTTTGCAGACTTCAGTCTCATCCAGTGTTTCAGTGGTCGGCATTTGACCCTCTTCTGAAGACATCAACTCGCGCTCAACTGGTGGACTCACTGATTGATCAGACAAAGCAACCTCCAAGGCAGGGGTTCCTTCTTTAGGTGCCAATTCTGAAACTTCTGGTAGAGTTTGAGTTTCCTCCCTTTCCCATACCACCACATTCATCTGCTGTGGTTCAATTTGAACAGCTGTGTCAATGTCTTTTGGTGATGGTAAATCACTATCAATTTCTGCCTGAGGTGCTGTTGGTTGAATTTCACACACCACTAAAGTCGGCTCTTGGGGCTCAATCTGAACACTGTCTTTGGGTATTTCCATTGGAGTTTCTTTGTCTTTTTCAATTTCTTGGACCTGCTCTGTTGGCACTGCCACAGTTTCTGACTCTGGTTGACTTTCCTCCTTTTCACACACCACCAAATCCAGCTGTTGTGGCTCAATTTGAACAGAATCTTCCTTTGATTCCAGTGGAGTTTCTTTTTCCTCCTCAGTTGGTTGAATCTCCTGTGGTGGCACTGTCACTGATTCTGCCTCTGGCTGAAGTTGAATTATATTTTGCTTTGGTTCATATGTCAATTCTGTTTCTTTGGGTGGAGACTTTGACTGGTCAACTGGATCCTCAGAAACGGCTGGTTGTTCCCCATCCAACTTTTCAGTTTTGGAATCATCACTGGTAAATATTTTTTCCACACCTTTTGTAATTTCCTGTGCTGCTACTTTCACAAGATCAACAAAAGATGACTGTGACTCAACATCTTTGGCCTTTAACTCTGCACTTGGATCCTTTTTGGAGACCTCAGTCTCACTCTCTGTCAACTCCTGTGGCTCAGTTTGAGCAGTTGTATCTATGCCTTTTGGTGATGGTAAATCACTGTCAATTTCTGCCTGAGGTGCTGTTGGTTGAATTTCACACACCACTAAAGTCGGCTCTTGGGGCTCAATCTGAACACTGTCTTTGGGCGTTTCCAGTGGAGTTTCTGTCTCTTTTTCAATTTCTTGGACATGCTCTGTTGGCACTTTTACTGTTTCTGACTGCAGTTGAGTATCCTCCTTTTCACATACCACCAAATTCAACTGTTGTGTATCAATTTGAACAGTTGTGTCAAGGTCTTTTGGTAATGATAAATCGCTATCACTTTCTGCTAGAGGTTCTGTTGGTGGAATCTCACTAACCACACCATCAGTTGGCTCTTGGGGCTGAATCTGAACACTGTCTTTGGGCATTTCTACTGGAGTTTCTTTGTCTTTTTCAATTTCTTGGACCTGCTCTGTTGGCACTGCTACGGTTGCTGGCTGAAGTTGAGTTACGAGATCTTGTTCTTCAGAGGGAACCAATATTTCCTCTCTTTCTTTGATCCCTCTCTGTGGTTCAGTAGAATCAGGCTTTACCTCTTTGAAGTCAGAAGGTGCTTCCTCTTCCCCGAAACCCTTGTCTTTGCTTGTCTTTTTGGGTTTCTTTGTCTTTCTCTTTTGTTTGGTTTTGGAGACTTCAGTTTCATCCAATGTTTCAGTGGTCTTCATTTCACCCTCCTCTAAAGGTAACTCATGCTCAGCTGTTGGGCTACATGGTTCATCAGACTCAGGAACATCCAAGACAGGGGTTTCTTCTGCTCGGGTAATTTCTGAATCTTCTGGCCGAGGTAGAGTTTCCATCTTTTCGCATACCCTCAATTTCAGTTCTTCTGGTTTAGTTTTAAGACTTGTTTCAGTGTCTTTTGGTGATGGCACGTCACTATCAATTGTTATTTCTTCCTGAGGTTTTGTTGGTTGAATCTCACAAACCACCAAAGTCTGCTCTTGGGGCTCAATTTGAACAGTGTCTTTGGGCTTTTCCAGTAGAGATTCTTTCTCTTTTTCAATTTCTTGGACCAGCTCTGTTGGCACTTCTACGGTTGCCGGCTGAGGTTGACTTATGAGATCTTGTTCTTCAAAGGGAACCAACTTTTCCTCTCTTTCTTTGATCCCTCTCTGTGGTTCAGTAGAATCAGGTTTGACCTCTTTGAAGTCAGAAGGTGCTTCCTCTTCCCCGAAACCCTTGTGCTTGCCTGTCTTTTTGGGTTTCCTTGTCTTTTTCTTTTCTTTGGTTTTGCAGACTTCAGTCTCATCCAGTGTTTCAGTGGTCGGCATTTGACCCTCTTCTGAAGACATCAACTCGCGCTCAACTGGTGGACTCACTGATTGATCAGACAAAGCAACCTCCAAGGCAGGGGTTCCTTCTTTAGGTGCCAATTCTGAAACTTCTGGTAGAGTTTGAGTTTCCTCCCTTTCCCATACCACCACATTCATCTGCTGTGGTTCAATTTGAACAGCTGTGTCAATGTCTTTTGGTGATGGTAAATCACTATCAATTTCTGCCTGAGGTGCTGTTGGTTGAATTTCACACACCACTAAAGTCGGCTCTTGGGGCTCAATCTGAACACTGTCTTTGGGTATTTCCATTGGAGTTTCTTTGTCTTTTTCAATTTCTTGGACCTGCTCTGTTGGCACTGCCACAGTTTCTGACTCTGGTTGACTTTCCTCCTTTTCACACACCACCAAATCCAGCTGTTGTGGCTCAATTTGAACAGAATCTTCCTTTGATTCCAGTGGAGTTTCTTTTTCCTCCTCAGTTGGTTGAATCTCCTGTGGTGGCACTGTCACTGATTCTGCCTCTGGCTGAAGTTGAATTATATTTTGCTTTGGTTCATATGTCAATTCTGTTTCTTTGGGTGGAGACTTTGACTGGTCAACTGGATCCTCAGAAACGGCTGGTTGTTCCTCATCCAACTTTTCAGTTTTGGAATCATCACTGGTAAATATTTTTTCCACACCTTTTGTAATTTCCTGTGCTGCTACTTTCACAAGATCAACAAAAGATGACTGTGACTCAACATCTTTGGCCTTTAACTCTGCACTTGGATCCTTTTTGGAGACCTCAGTCTCACTCTCTGTCAACTCCTGTGGCTCAGTTTGAGCAGTTGTATCTATGTCTTTTGGTGATGGTAAATCACTGTCAATTTCTGCCTGAGGTGCTGTTGGTTGAATTTCACACACCACTAAAGTCGGCTCTTGGGGCTCAATCTGAACACTGTCTTTGGGCGTTTCCAGTGGAGTTTCTGTCTCTTTTTCAATTTCTTGGACATGCTCTGTTGGCACTTTTACTGTTTCAGACTGCAGTTGAGTATCCTCCTTTTCACATACCACCAAATTCAACTGTTGTGTATCAATTTGAACAGTTGTGTCAA
This sequence comes from Taenioides sp. WSHXM2023, assembly GCA_029959045.1. Taxonomy (NCBI): domain Eukaryota; kingdom Metazoa; phylum Chordata; class Actinopteri; order Gobiiformes; family Gobiidae; genus Taenioides; species Taenioides sp. WSHXM2023. Next base: position 25,298,617 of record CM057102.1, read on the forward strand.
GGTCTTTTGGTAATGATAAATCGCTATCACTTTCTGCTAGAGGTTCTGTTGGTGGAATCTCACTAACCACACCATCAGTCGGCTCTTGGGGCTGAATCTGAACACTGTCTTTGGGCATTTCTACTGGAGTTTCTTTGTCTTTTTCAATTTCTTGGACCTGCTCTGTTGGCACTGCTACGGTTGCTGGCTGAAGTTGAGTTACGAGATCTTGTTCTTCAGAGGGAACCAATATTTCCTCTCTTTCTTTGATCCCTCTCTGTGGTTCAGTAGAATCAGGCTTTACCTCTTTGAAGTCAGAAGGTGCTTCCTCTTCCCCGAAACCCTTGTCTTTGCTTGTCTTTTTGGGTTTCCTTGTCTTTCTCTTTTGTTTGGTTTTGGAGACTTCAGTTGCATCCAATGTTTCAGTGGTCTTCATTTCACCCTCCTCTAAAGGTAACTCATGCTCAGCTGTTGGGCTACATGGTTCATCAGACTCAGGAACATCCAAGACAGGGGTTTCTTCTGCTCGGGTAATTTCTGAATCTTCTGGCCGAGGTAGAGTTTCCATCTTTTCGCATACCCTCAATTTCAGTTCTTCTGGTTTAGTTTTAAGACTTGTTTCAGTGTCTTTTGGTGATGGCACGTCACTATCAATTGTGATTTCTTCCTGAGGTTTTGTTGGTTGAATCTCACAAACCACCAAAGTCTGCTCTTGGGGCTCAATTTGAACAGTGTCTTTGGGCTTTTCCAGTAGAGATTCTTTCTCTTTTTCAATTTCTTGGACCAGCTCTGTTGGCACTTCTACGGTTGCCGGCTGAGGTTGACTTATGAGATCTTGTTCTTCAAAGGGAACCAACTTTTCCTCTCTTTCTTTGATCCCTCTCTGTGGTTCAGTAGAATCAGGTTTGACCTCTTTGAAGTCAGAAGGTGCTTCCTCTTCCCCGAAACCCTTGTGCTTGCCTGTCTTTTTGGGTTTCCTTGTCTTTTTCTTTTCTTTGGTTTTGGAGACTTCAGTCTCATCCAGTGTTTCAGTGGTCGGCATTTGACCCTCTTCTGAAGACATCAACTCGCGCTCAACTGGTGGACTCACTGATTGATCAGACAAAGCAACCTCCAAGGCAGGGGTTCCTTCTTTAGGTGCCAATTCTGAAACTTCTGGTAGAGTTTGAGTTTCCTCCCTTTCCCATACCACCACATTCATCTGCTGTGGTTCAATTTGAACAGCTGTGTCAATGTCTTTTGGTGATGGTAAATCACTATCAATTTCTGCCTGAGGTGCTGTTGGTTGAATTTCACACACCACTAAAGTCGGCTCTTGGGGCTCAATCTGAACACTGTCTTTGGGTATTTCCATTGGAGTTTCTTTGTCTTTTTCAATTTCTTGGACCTGCTCTGTTGGCACTGCCACAGGTTCTGACTCTGGTTGACTTTCCTCCTTTTCACACACCACCAAATCCAGCTGTTGTGGCTCAATTTGAACAGAATCCTCCTTTGATTCCAGTGGAGTTTCTTTTTCCTCCTCAGTTGGTTGAATCTCCTGTGGTGGCACTGTCACTGATTCTGCCTCTGGCTGAAGTTGAATTATATTTTGCTTTGGTTCATATGTCAATTCTGTTTCTTTGGGTGGAGACTTTGACTGGTCAACTGGATCCTCAGAAACGGCTGGTTGTTCCTCATCCAACTTTTCAGTTTTGGAATCATCACTGGTAAATATTTTTTCCACACCTTTTGTAATTTCCTGTGCTGCTACTTTCACAAGATCAACAAAAGATGACTGTGACTCAACATCTTTGGCCTTTAACTCTGCACTTGGATCCTTTTTGGAGACCTCAGTCTCACTCTCTGTCAACTCCTGTGGCTCAGTTTGAGCAGTTGTATCTATGTCTTTTGGTGATGGTAAATCACTGTCAATTTCTGCCTGAGGTGCTGTTGGTTGAATTTCACACACCACTAAAGTCGGCTCTTGGGGCTCAATCTGAACACTGTCTTTGGGCGTTTCCAGTGGAGTTTCTGTCTCTTTTTCAATTTCTTGGACATGCTCTGTTGGCACTTTTACTGTTTCTGACTGCAGTTGAGTATCCTCCTTTTCACATACCACCAAATTCAACTGTTGTGTATCAATTTGAACAGTTGTGTCAAGGTCTTTTGGTAATGATAAATCGCTATCACTTTCTGCTAGAGGTTCTGTTGGTGGAATCTCACTAACCACACCATCAGTCGGCTCTTGGGGCTGAATCTGAACACTGTCTTTGGGCATTTCCACTGGAGTTTCTTTGTCTTTTTCAATTTCTTGGACCTGCTCTGTTGGCACTGCTACGGTTGCTGGCTGAAGTTGAGTTACGAGATCTTGTTCTTCAGAGGGAACCAATATTTCCTGTCTTTCTTTGATCCCTCTCTGTGGTTCAGTAGAATCAGGCTTTACCTCTTTCAAGTCAGAAGGTGCTTCCTCTTCCCCGAAACCCTTGTCTTTGCTTGTCTTTTTGGGTTTCCTTGTCTTTCTCTTTTGTTTGGTTTTGGAGACTTCAGTTGCATCCAATGTTTCAGTGGTCTTCATTTCACCCTCCTCTAAAGGTAACTCATGCTCAGCTGTTGGGCTACATGGTTCATCAGACTCAGGAACATCCAAGACAGGGGTTTCTTCTGCTCGGGTAATTTCTGAATCTTCTGGCCGAGGTAGAGTTTCCATCTTTTCGCATACCCTCAATTTCAGTTCTTCTGGTTTAGTTTTAAGACTTGTTTCAGTGTCTTTTGGTGATGGCACGTCACTATCAATTGTTATTTCTTCCTGAGGTTTTGTTGGTTGAATCTCACAAACCACCAAAGTCTGCTCTTGGGGCTCAATTTGAACAGTGTCTTTGGGCTTTTCCAGTAGAGATTCTTTCTCTTTTTCAATTTCTTGGACCAGCTCTGTTGGCACTTCTACGGTTGCCGGCTGAGGTTGACTTATGAGATCTTGTTCTTCAGAGGGAACCAACTTTTCCTCTCTTTCTTTGATCCCTCTCTGTGGTTCAGTAGAATCAGGTTTGACCTCTTTGAAGTCAGAAGGTGCTTCCTCTTCCCCGAAACCCTTGTGCTTGCCTGTCTTTTTGGGTTTCCTTGTCTTTTTCTTTTCTTTGGTTTTGGAGACTTCAGTCTCATCCAGTGTTTCAGTGGTCGGCATTTGACCCTTTTCTGAAGACGTTAACTCGCGCTCAACTGGTGGACTCACTGATTGATCAGACAAAGCAACCTCCGAGGCAGGGGTTTCTTCTTTAGGTGCCAATTCTGAAACTTCTGGTAGAGTTTGAGTTTCCTCCCTTTCCCATACCACCTCATTCATCTGCTGTGGTTCAATTTGAACAGCTGTGTCAATGTCTTTTGGTGATGGTAAATCACTATCAATTTCTGCCTGAGGTGCTGTTGGTTGAATTTCACACACCACTAAAGTCGGCTCTTGGGGCTCAATCTGAACACTGTCTTTGGGCGTTTCCAGTGGAGTTTCTGTCTCTTTTTCAATTTCTTGGACATGCTCTGTTGGCACTTTTACTGTTTCTGACTGCAGTTGAGTATCCTCCTTTTCACATACCACCAAATTCAACTGTTGTGTATCAATTTGAACAGTTGTGTCAAGGTCTTTTGGTAATGATAAATCGCTATCACTTTCTGCTAGAGGTTCTGTTGGTGGAATCTCACTAACCACACCATCAGTCGGCTCTTGGGGCTGAATCTGAACACTGTCTTTGGGCATTTCCACTGGAGTTTCTTTGTCTTTTTCAATTTCTTGGACCTGCTCTGTTGGCACTGCTACGGTTGCTGGCTGAAGTTGAGTTACAAGATCTTGTTCTTCAGAGGGAACCAATATTTCCTGTCTTTCTTTGATCCCTCTCTGTGGTTCAGTAGAATCAGGCTTTACCTCTTTGAAGTCAGAAGGTGCTTCCTCTTTCCCGAAACCCTTGTCTTTGCTTGTCTTTTTGGGTTTCCTTGTCTTTCTCTTTTGTTTGGTTTTGGAGACTTCAGTTTCATCCAATGTTTCAGTGGTCTTCATTTCACCCTCCTCTAAAGGTAACTCATGCTCAGCTGTTGGGCTACATGGTTCATCAGACTCAGGAACATCCAAGACAGGGGTTTCTTCTGCTCGGGTAATTTCTGAATCTTCTGGCCGAGGTAGAGTTTCCATCTTTTCGCATACCCTCAATTTCAGTTCTTCTGGTTTAGTTTTAAGACTAGTTTCAGTGTCTTTTGGTGATGGCACGTCACTATCAATTGTTATTTCTTCCTGAGGTTTTGTTGGTTGAATCTCACAAACCACCAAAGTCGGCTCTTGGGGCTCAATTTGAACAGTGTCTTTGGGCTTTTCCAGTAGAGATTCTTTCTCTTTTTCAATTTCTTGGACCTGCTCTGTTGGCACTTCTACGGTTGCCGGCTGAGGTTGACTTATGAGATCTTGTTCTTCAGAGGGAACCAATTTTTCCTCTCTTTCTTTGATCCCTCTCTGTGGTTCAGTAGAATCAGGTTTGACCTCTTTGAAGTCAGAAGGTGCTTCCTCTTCCCCGAAACCCTTGTGCTTGCCTGTCTTTTTGGGTTTCCTTGTCTTTTTCTTTTCTTTGGTTTTGGAGACTTTAGTCTCATCCAGTGTTTCAGTGGTCGGCATTTGACCCTTTTCTGAAGACATCAACTCGCGCTCAACTGGTGGACTCACTGATTGATCAGACAAAGCAACCTCCAAGTCAGGGGTTTCTTCTTTAGGTGCCAATTCTGAAACTTCTGGTAGAGTTTGAGTTTCCTCCCTTTCCCATACCACCTCATTCATCTGCTGTGGTTCAATTTGAACAGCTGTGTCAATGTCTTTTGGTGATGGTAAATCACTATCAATTTCTGCCTGAGGTGCTGTTGGTTGAATTTCACACACCACTAAAGTCGGCTCTTGGGGCTCAATCTGAACACTGTCTTTGGGCGTTTCCAGTGGAGTTTCTGTCTCTTTTTCAATTTCTTGGACATGCTCTGTTGGCACTTTTACTGTTTCTGACTGCAGTTGAGTATCCTCCTTTTCACATACCACCAAATTCAACTGTTGTGTATCAATTTGAACAGTTGTGTCAAGGTCTTTTGGTAATGATAAATCGCTATCACTTTCTGCTAGAGGTTCTGTTGGTGGAATCTCACTAACCACACCATCAGTCGGCTCTTGGGGCTGAATCTGAACACTGTCTTTGGGCATTTCCACTGGAGTTTCTTTGTCTTTTTCAATTTCTTGGACCTGCTCTGTTGGCACTGCTACGGTTGCTGGCTGAAGTTGAGTTACGAGATCTTGTTCTTCAGAGGGAACCAATATTTCCTGTCTTTCTTTGATCCCTCTCTGTGGTTCAGTAGAATCAGGTTTTACCTCTTTGAAGTCAGAAGGTGCTTCCTCTTCCCCGAAACCCTTGTCTTTGCTTGTCTTTTTGGGTTTCCTTGTCTTTCTCTTTTGTTTGGTTTTGGAGACTTCAGTTTCATCCAATGTTTCAGTGGTCTTCATTTCACCCTCCTCTAAAGGTAACTCATGCTCAGCTGTTGGGCTACATGGTTCATCAGACTCAGGAACATCCAAGACAGGGGTTTCTTCTGCTCGGGTAATTTCTGAATCTTCTGGCCGAGGTAGAGTTTCCATCTTTTCGCATACCCTCAATTTCAGTTCTTCTGGTTTAGTTTTAAGACTTGTTTCAGTGTCTTTTGGTGATGGCACGTCACTATCAATTGTTATTTCTTCCTGAGGTTTTGTTGGTTGAATCTCACAAACCACCAAAGTCTGCTCTTGGGGCTCAATTTGAACAGTGTCTTTGGGCTTTTCCAGTAGAGATTCTTTCTCTTTTTCAATTTCTTGGACCTGCTCTGTTGGCACTTCTACGTTTGCCGGCTGAGGTTGACTTATGAGATCTTGTTCTTCAGAGGGAACCAACTTTTCCTCTCTTTCTTTGATCCCTCTCTGTGGTTCAGTAGAATCAGTTTTGACCTCTTTGAAGTCAGAAGGTGCTTCCTCTTCCCCGAAACCCTTGTGCTTGCCTGTCTTTTTGGGTTTCCTTGTCTTTTTCTTTTCTTTGGTTTTGGAGACTTCAGTCTCATCCAGTGTTTCACTGGTCGGCATTTGACCCTCTTTTGAAGACATCAACTCGCGCTCAACTGGTGGACTCACTGATTGATCAGACAAAGCAACCTCCAAGGCAGGGGTTCCTTCTTTAGGTGCCAATTCTGAAACTTCTGGTAGAGTTTGAGTTTCCTCCCTTTCCCATACCACCACATTCATCTGCTGTGGTTCAATTTGAACAGCTGTGTCAATGTCTTTTGGTGATGGTAAATCACTATCAATTTCTGCCTGAGGTGCTGTTGGTTGAATTTCACACACCACTAAAGTCGGCTCTTGGGGCTCAATCTGAACACTGTCTTTGGGTATTTCCATTGGAGTTTCTTTGTCTTTTTCAATTTCTTGGACCTGCTCTGTTGGCACTGCCACAGGTTCTGACTCTGGTTGACTTTCCTCCTTTTCACACACCACCAAATCCAGCTGTTGTGGCTCAATTTGAACAGAATCCTCCTTTGATTCCAGTGGAGTTTCTTTTTCCTCCTCAGTTGGTTGAATCTCCTGTGGTGGCACTGTCACTGATTCTGCCTCTGGCTGAAGTTGAATTATATTTTGCTTTGGTTCATATGTCAATTCTGTTTCTTTGGGTGGAGACTTTGACTGGTCAACTGGATCCTCAGAAACGGCTGGTTGTTCCTCATCCAACTTTTCAGTTTTGGAATCATCACTGGTAAATATTTTTTCCACACCTTTTGTAATTTCCTGTGCTGCTACTTTCACAAGATCAACAAAAGATGACTGTGACTCAACATCTTTGGCCTTTAACTCTGCACTTGGATCCTTTTTGGAGACCTCAGTCTCACTCTCTGTCAACTCCTGTGGCTCAGTTTGAGCAGTTGTATCTATGTCTTTTGGTGATGGTAAATCACTGTCAATTTCTGCCTGAGGTGCTGTTGGTTGAATTTCACACACCACTAAAGTCGGCTCTTGGGGCTCAATCTGAACACTGTCTTTGGGTATTTCCATTGGAGTTTCTTTGTCTTTTTCAATTTCTTGGACCTGCTCTGTTGGCACTTTTACTGTTTCTGACTGCAGTTGAGTATCCTCCTTTTCACATACCACCAAATTCAACTGTTGTGTTTCAATTTGAACAGTTGTGTCAAGGTCTTTTGGTAATGATAAATCGCTATCACTTTCTGCTAGAGGTTCTGTTGGTGGAATCTCACTAACCACACCATCAGTCGGCTCTTGGGGCTGAATCTGAACACTGTCTTTGGGCATTTCCACTGGAGTTTCTTTGTCTTTTTCAATTTCTTGGACCTGCTCTGTTGGCACTGCTACGGTTGCTGGCTGAAGTTGAGTTACGAGATCTTGTTCTTCAGAGGGAACCAATATTTCCTCTCTTTCTTTGATCCCTCTCTGTGGTTCAGTAGAATCAGGCTTTACCTCTTTGAAGTCAGAAGGTGCTTCCTCTTCCCCGAAACCCTTGTCTTTGCTTGTCTTTTTGGGTTTCCTTGTCTTTCTCTTTTGTTTGGTTTTGGAGACTTCAGTTTCATCCAATGTTTCAGTGGTCTTCATTTCACCCTCCTCTAAAGGTAACTCATGCTCAGCTGTTGGGCTACATGGTTCATCAGACTCAGGAACATCCAAGACAGGGGTTTCTTCTGCTCGGGTAATTTCTGAATCTTCTGGCCGAGGTAGAGTTTCCATCTTTTCGCATACCCTCAATTTCAGTTCTTCTGGTTTAGTTTTAAGACTTGTTTCAGTGTCTTTTGGTGATGGCACGTCACTATCAATTGTTATTTCTTCCTGAGGTTTTGTTGGTTGAATCTCACAAACCACCAAAGTCTGCTCTTGGGGCTCAATTTGAACAGTGTCTTTGGGCTTTTCCAGTAGAGATTCTTTCTCTTTTTCAATTTCTTGGACCAGCTCTGTTGGCACTTCTACGGTTGCCGGCTGAGGTTGACTTATGAGATCTTGTTCTTCAAAGGGAACCAACTTTTCCTCTCTTTCTTTGATCCCTCTCTGTGGTTCAGTAGAATCAGGTTTGACCTCTTTGAAGTCAGAAGGTGCTTCCTCTTCCCCGAAACCCTTGTGCTTGCCTGTCTTTTTGGGTTTCCTTGTCTTTTTCTTTTCTTTGGTTTTGCAGACTTCAGTCTCATCCAGTGTTTCAGTGGTCGGCATTTGACCCTCTTCTGAAGACATCAACTCGCGCTCAACTGGTGGACTCACTGATTGATCAGACAAAGCAACCTCCAAGGCAGGGGTTCCTTCTTTAGGTGCCAATTCTGAAACTTCTGGTAGAGTTTGAGTTTCCTCCCTTTCCCATACCACCACATTCATCTGCTGTGGTTCAATTTGAACAGCTGTGTCAATGTCTTTTGGTGATGGTAAATCACTATCAATTTCTGCCTGAGGTGCTGTTGGTTGAATTTCACACACCACTAAAGTCGGCTCTTGGGGCTCAATCTGAACACTGTCTTTGGGTATTTCCATTGGAGTTTCTTTGTCTTTTTCAATTTCTTGGACCTGCTCTGTTGGCACTGCCACAGTTTCTGACTCTGGTTGACTTTCCTCCTTTTCACACACCACCAAATCCAGCTGTTGTGGCTCAATTTGAACAGAATCTTCCTTTGATTCCAGTGGAGTTTCTTTTTCCTCCTCAGTTGGTTGAATCTCCTGTGGTGGCACTGTCACTGATTCTGCCTCTGGCTGAAGTTGAATTATATTTTGCTTTGGTTCATATGTCAATTCTGTTTCTTTGGGTGGAGACTTTGACTGGTCAACTGGATCCTCAGAAACGGCTGGTTGTTCCCCATCCAACTTTTCAGTTTTGGAATCATCACTGGTAAATATTTTTTCCACACCTTTTGTAATTTCCTGTGCTGCTACTTTCACAAGATCAACAAAAGATGACTGTGACTCAACATCTTTGGCCTTTAACTCTGCACTTGGATCCTTTTTGGAGACCTCAGTCTCACTCTCTGTCAACTCCTGTGGCTCAGTTTGAGCAGTTGTATCTATGCCTTTTGGTGATGGTAAATCACTGTCAATTTCTGCCTGAGGTGCTGTTGGTTGAATTTCACACACCACTAAAGTCGGCTCTTGGGGCTCAATCTGAACACTGTCTTTGGGCGTTTCCAGTGGAGTTTCTGTCTCTTTTTCAATTTCTTGGACATGCTCTGTTGGCACTTTTACTGTTTCTGACTGCAGTTGAGTATCCTCCTTTTCACATACCACCAAATTCAACTGTTGTGTATCAATTTGAACAGTTGTGTCAAGGTCTTTTGGTAATGATAAATCGCTATCACTTTCTGCTAGAGGTTCTGTTGGTGGAATCTCACTAACCACACCATCAGTTGGCTCTTGGGGCTGAATCTGAACACTGTCTTTGGGCATTTCTACTGGAGTTTCTTTGTCTTTTTCAATTTCTTGGACCTGCTCTGTTGGCACTGCTACGGTTGCTGGCTGAAGTTGAGTTACGAGATCTTGTTCTTCAGAGGGAACCAATATTTCCTCTCTTTCTTTGATCCCTCTCTGTGGTTCAGTAGAATCAGGCTTTACCTCTTTGAAGTCAGAAGGTGCTTCCTCTTCCCCGAAACCCTTGTCTTTGCTTGTCTTTTTGGGTTTCTTTGTCTTTCTCTTTTGTTTGGTTTTGGAGACTTCAGTTTCATCCAATGTTTCAGTGGTCTTCATTTCACCCTCCTCTAAAGGTAACTCATGCTCAGCTGTTGGGCTACATGGTTCATCAGACTCAGGAACATCCAAGACAGGGGTTTCTTCTGCTCGGGTAATTTCTGAATCTTCTGGCCGAGGTAGAGTTTCCATCTTTTCGCATACCCTCAATTTCAGTTCTTCTGGTTTAGTTTTAAGACTTGTTTCAGTGTCTTTTGGTGATGGCACGTCACTATCAATTGTTATTTCTTCCTGAGGTTTTGTTGGTTGAATCTCACAAACCACCAAAGTCTGCTCTTGGGGCTCAATTTGAACAGTGTCTTTGGGCTTTTCCAGTAGAGATTCTTTCTCTTTTTCAATTTCTTGGACCAGCTCTGTTGGCACTTCTACGGTTGCCGGCTGAGGTTGACTTATGAGATCTTGTTCTTCAAAGGGAACCAACTTTTCCTCTCTTTCTTTGATCCCTCTCTGTGGTTCAGTAGAATCAGGTTTGACCTCTTTGAAGTCAGAAGGTGCTTCCTCTTCCCCGAAACCCTTGTGCTTGCCTGTCTTTTTGGGTTTCCTTGTCTTTTTCTTTTCTTTGGTTTTGCAGACTTCAGTCTCATCCAGTGTTTCAGTGGTCGGCATTTGACCCTCTTCTGAAGACATCAACTCGCGCTCAACTGGTGGACTCACTGATTGATCAGACAAAGCAACCTCCAAGGCAGGGGTTCCTTCTTTAGGTGCCAATTCTGAAACTTCTGGTAGAGTTTGAGTTTCCTCCCTTTCCCATACCACCACATTCATCTGCTGTGGTTCAATTTGAACAGCTGTGTCAATGTCTTTTGGTGATGGTAAATCACTATCAATTTCTGCCTGAGGTGCTGTTGGTTGAATTTCACACACCACTAAAGTCGGCTCTTGGGGCTCAATCTGAACACTGTCTTTGGGTATTTCCATTGGAGTTTCTTTGTCTTTTTCAATTTCTTGGACCTGCTCTGTTGGCACTGCCACAGTTTCTGACTCTGGTTGACTTTCCTCCTTTTCACACACCACCAAATCCAGCTGTTGTGGCTCAATTTGAACAGAATCTTCCTTTGATTCCAGTGGAGTTTCTTTTTCCTCCTCAGTTGGTTGAATCTCCTGTGGTGGCACTGTCACTGATTCTGCCTCTGGCTGAAGTTGAATTATATTTTGCTTTGGTTCATATGTCAATTCTGTTTCTTTGGGTGGAGACTTTGACTGGTCAACTGGATCCTCAGAAACGGCTGGTTGTTCCTCATCCAACTTTTCAGTTTTGGAATCATCACTGGTAAATATTTTTTCCACACCTTTTGTAATTTCCTGTGCTGCTACTTTCACAAGATCAACAAAAGATGACTGTGACTCAACATCTTTGGCCTTTAACTCTGCACTTGGATCCTTTTTGGAGACCTCAGTCTCACTCTCTGTCAACTCCTGTGGCTCAGTTTGAGCAGTTGTATCTATGTCTTTTGGTGATGGTAAATCACTGTCAATTTCTGCCTGAGGTGCTGTTGGTTGAATTTCACACACCACTAAAGTCGGCTCTTGGGGCTCAATCTGAACACTGTCTTTGGGCGTTTCCAGTGGAGTTTCTGTCTCTTTTTCAATTTCTTGGACATGCTCTGTTGGCACTTTTACTGTTTCAGACTGCAGTTGAGTATCCTCCTTTTCACATACCACCAAATTCAACTGTTGTGTATCAATTTGAACAGTTGTGTCAAGGTCTTTTGGTAATGATAAATCGCTATCACTTTCTGCTAGAGGTTCTGTTGGTGGAATCTCACTAACCACACCATCAGTCGGCTCTTGGGGCTGAATCTGAACACTGTCTTTGGGCATTTCTACTGGAGTTTCTTTGTCTTTTTCAATTTCTTGGACCTGCTCTGTTGGCACTGCTACGGTTGCTGGCTGAAGTTGAGTTACGAGATCTTGTTCTTCAGAGGGAACCAATATTTCCTCTCTTTCTTTGATCCCTCTCTGTGGTTCAGTAGAATCAGGCTTTACCTCTTTGAAGTCAGAAGGTGCTTCCTCTTCCCCGAAACCCTTGTCTTTGCTTGTCTTTTTGGGTTTCCTTGTCTTTCTCTTTTGTTTGATTTTGGAGACTTCAGTTGCATCCAATGTTTCAGTGGTCTTCATTTCACCCTCCTCTAAAGGTAACTCATGCTCAGCTGTTGGGCTACATGGTTCATCAGACTCAGGAACATCCAAGACAGGGGTTTCTTCTGCTCGGGTAATTTCTGAATCTTCTGGCCGAGGTAGAGTTTCCATCTTTTCGCATACCCTCAATTTCAGTTCTTCTGGTTTAGTTTTAAGACTTGTTTCAGTGTCTTTTGGTGATGGCACGTCACTATCAATTGTTATTTCTTCCTGAGGTTTTGTTGGTTGAATCTCACAAACCACCAAAGTCTGCTCTTGGGGCTCAATTTGAACAGTGTCTTTGGGCTTTTCCAGTAGAGATTCTTTCTCTTTTTCAATTTCTTGGACCAGCTCTGTTGGCACTTCTACGGTTGCCGGCTGAGGTTGACTTATGAGATCTTGTTCTTCAAAGGGAACCAACTTTTCCTCTCTTTCTTTGATCCCTCTCTGTGGTTCAGTAGAATCAGGTTTGACCTCTTTGAAGTCAGAAGGTGCTTCCTCTTCCCCGAAACCCTTGTGCTTGCCTGTCTTTTTGGGTTTCCTTGTCTTTTTCTTTTCTTTGGTTTTGCAGACTTCAGTCTCATCCAGTGTTTCAGTGGTCGGCATTTGACCCTCTTCTGAAGACATCAACTCGCGCTCAACTGGTGGACTCACTGATTGATCAGACAAAGCAACCTCCAAGGCAGGGGTTCCTTCTTTAGGTGCCAATTCTGAAACTTCTGGTAGAGTTTGAGTTTCCTCCCTTTCCCATACCACCACATTCATCTGCTGTGGTTCAATTTGAACAGCTGTGTCAATGTCTTTTGGTGATGGTAAATCACTATCAATTTCTGCCTGAGGTGCTGTTGGTTGAATTTCACACACCACTAAAGTCGGCTCTTGGGGCTCAATCTGAACACTGTCTTTGGGTATTTCCATTGGAGTTTCTTTGTCTTTTTCAATTTCTTGGACCTGCTCTGTTGGCACTGCCACAGGTTCTGACTCTGGTTGACTTTCCTCCTTTTCACACACCACCAAATCCAGCTGTTGTGGCTCAATTTGAACAGAATCCTCCTTTGATTCCAGTGGAGTTTCTTTTTCCTCCTCAGTTGGTTGAATCTCCTGTGGTGGCACTGTCACTGATTCTGCCTCTGGCTGAAGTTGAATTATATTTTGCTTTGGTTCATATGTCAATTCTGTTTCTTTGGGTGGAGACTTTGACTGGTCAACTGGATCCTCAGAAACGGCTGGTTGTTCCTCATCCAACTTTTCAGTTTTGGAATCATCACTGGTAAATATTTTTTCCACACCTTTTGTAATTTCCTGTGCTGCTACTTTCACAAGATCAACAAAAGATGACTGTGACTCAACATCTTTGGCCTTTAACTCTGCACTTGGATCCTTTTTGGAGACCTCAGTCTCACTCTCTGTCAACTCCTGTGGCTCAGTTTGAGCAGTTGTATCTATGTCTTTTGGTGATGGTAAATCACTGTCAATTTCTGCCTGAGGTGCTGTTGGTTGAATTTCACACACCACTAAAGTCGGCTCTTGGGGCTCAATCTGAACACTGTCTTTGGGTATTTCCATTGGAGTTTCTTTGTCTTTTTCAATTTCTTGGACCTGCTCTGTTGGCACTTTTACTGTTTCTGACTGCAGTTGAGTATCCTCCTTTTCACATACCACCAAATTCAACTGTTGTGTATCAATTTGAACAGTTGTGTCAAGGTCTTTTGGTAATGATAAATCGCTATCACTTTCTGCTAGAGGTTCTGTTGGTGGAATCTCACTAACCACACCATCAGTCGGCTCTTGGGGCTGAATCTGAACACTGTCTTTGGGCATTTCCACTGGAGTTTCTTTGTCTTTTTCAATTTCTTGGACCTGCTCTGTTGGCACTGCTACGGTTGCTGGCTGAAGTTGAGTTACGAGATCTTGTTCTTCAGAGGGAACCAATATTTCCTGTCTTTCTTTGATCCCTCTCTGTGGTTCAGTAGAATCAGGCTTTACCTCTTTCAAGTCAGAAGGTGCTTCCTCTTCCCCGAAACCCTTGTCTTTGCTTGTCTTTTTGGGTTTCCTTGTCTTTCTCTTTTGTTTGGTTTTGGAGACTTCAGTTGCATCCAATGTTTCAGTGGTCTTCATTTCACCCTCCTCTAAAGGTAACTCATGCTCAGCTGTTGGGCTACATGGTTCATCAGACTCAGGAACATCCAAGACAGGGGTTTCTTCTGCTCGGGTAATTTCTGAATCTTCTGGCCGAGGTAGAGTTTCCATCTTTTCGCATACCCTCAATTTCAGTTCTTCTGGTTTAGTTTTAAGACTTGTTTCAGTGTCTTTTGGTGATGGCACGTCACTATCAATTGTTATTTCTTCCTGAGGTTTTGTTGGTTGAATCTCACAAACCACCAAAGTCTGCTCTTGGGGCTCAATTTGAACAGTGTCTTTGGGCTTTTCCAGTAGAGATTCTTTCTCTTTTTCAATTTCTTGGACCAGCTCTGTTGGCACTTCTACGGTTGCCGGCTGAGGTTGACTTATGAGATCTTGTTCTTCAGAGGGAACCAACTTTTCCTCTCTTTCTTTGATCCCTCTCTGTGGTTCAGTAGAATCAGGTTTGACCTCTTTGAAGTCAGAAGGTGCTTCCTCTTCCCCGAAACCCTTGTGCTTGCCTGTCTTTTTGGGTTTCCTTGTCTTTTTCTTTTCTTTGGTTTTGGAGACTTCAGTCTCATCCAGTGTTTCAGTGGTCGGCATTTGACCCTTTTCTGAAGACGTTAACTCGCGCTCAACTGGTGGACTCACTGATTGATCAGACAAAGCAACCTCCGAGGCAGGGGTTTCTTCTTTAGGTGCCAATTCTGAAACTTCTGGTAGAGTTTGAGTTTCCTCCCTTTCCCATACCACCTCATTCATCTGCTGTGGTTCAATTTGAACAGCTGTGTCAATGTCTTTTGGTGATGGTAAATCACTATCAATTTCTGCCTGAGGTGCTGTTGGTTGAATTTCACACACCACTAAAGTCGGCTCTTGGGGCTCAATCTGAACACTGTCTTTGGGCGTTTCCAGTGGAGTTTCTGTCTCTTTTTCAATTTCTTGGACATGCTCTGTTGGCACTTTTACTGTTTCTGACTGCAGTTGAGTATCCTCCTTTTCACATACCACCAAATTCAACTGTTGTGTTTCAATTTGAACAGTTGTGTCAAGGTCTTTTGGTAATGATAAATCGCTATCACTTTCTGCTAGAGGTTCTGTTGGTGGAATCTCACTAACCACACCATCAGTCGGCTCTTGGGGCTGAATCTGAACACTGTCTTTGGGCATTTCCACTGGAGTTTCTTTGTCTTTTTCAATTTCTTGGACCTGCTCTGTTGGCACTGCTACGGTTGCTGGCTGAAGTTGAGTTACAAGATCTTGTTCTTCAGAGGGAACCAATATTTCCTGTCTTTCTTTGATCCCTCTCTGTGGTTCAGTAGAATCAGGCTTTACCTCTTTGAAGTCAGAAGGTGCTTCCTCTTTCCCGAAACCCTTGTCTTTGCTTGTCTTTTTGGGTTTCCTTGTCTTTCTCTTTTGTTTGGTTTTGGAGACTTCAGTTTCATCCAATGTTTCAGTGGTCTTCATTTCACCCTCCTCTAAAGGTAACTCATGCTCAGCTGTTGGGCTACATGGTTCATCAGACTCAGGAACATCCAAGACAGGGGTTTCTTCTGCTCGGGTAATTTCTGAATCTTCTGGCCGAGGTAGAGTTTCCATCTTTTCGCATACCCTCAATTTCAGTTCTTCTGGTTTAGTTTTAAGACTAGTTTCAGTGTCTTTTGGTGATGGCACGTCACTATCAATTGTTATTTCTTCCTGAGGTTTTGTTGGTTGAATCTCACAAACCACCAAAGTCGGCTCTTGGGGCTCAATTTGAACAGTGTCTTTGGGCTTTTCCAGTAGAGATTCTTTCTCTTTTTCAATTTCTTGGACCTGCTCTGTTGGCACTTCTACGGTTGCCGGCTGAGGTTGACTTATGAGATCTTGTTCTTCAGAGGGAACCAATTTTTCCTCTCTTTCTTTGATCCCTCTCTGTGGTTCAGTAGAATCAGGTTTGACCTCTTTGAAGTCAGAAGGTGCTTCCTCTTCCCCGAAACCCTTGTGCTTGCCTGTCTTTTTGGGTTTCCTTGTCTTTTTCTTTTCTTTGGTTTTGGAGACTTTAGTCTCATCCAGTGTTTCAGTGGTCGGCATTTGACCCTTTTCTGAAGACATCAACTCGCGCTCAACTGGTGGACTCACTGATTGATCAGACAAAGCAACCTCCAAGTCAGGGGTTTCTTCTTTAGGTGCCAATTCTGAAACTTCTGGTAGAGTTTGAGTTTCCTCCCTTTCCCATACCACCTCATTCATCTGCTGTGGTTCAATTTGAACAGCTGTGTCAATGTCTTTTGGTGATGGTAAATCACTATCAATTTCTGCCTGAGGTGCTGTTGGTTGAATTTCACACACCACTAAAGTCGGCTCTTGGGGCTCAATCTGAACACTGTCTTTGGGTATTTCCATTGGAGTTTCTTTGTCTTTTTCAATTTCTTGGACCTGCTCTGTTGGCACTTTTACTGTTTCTGACTGCAGTTGAGTATCCTCCTTTTCACATACCACCAAATTCAACTGTTGTGTATCAATTTGAACAGTTGTGTCAAGGTCTTTTGGTAATGATAAATCGCTATCACTTTCTGCTAGAGGTTCTGTTGGTGGAATCTCACTAACCACACCATCAGTCGGCTCTTGGGGCTGAATCTGAACACTGTCTTTGGGCATTTCCACTGGAGTTTCTTTGTCTTTTTCAATTTCTTGGACCTGCTCTGTTGGCACTGCTACGGTTGCTGGCTGAAGTTGAGTTACGAGATCTTGTTCTTCAGAGGGAACCAATATTTCCTGTCTTTCTTTGATCCCTCTCTGTGGTTCAGTAGAATCAGGTTTTACCTCTTTGAAGTCAGAAGGTGCTTCCTCTTCCCCGAAACCCTTGTCTTTGCTTGTCTTTTTGGGTTTCCTTGTCTTTCTCTTTTGTTTGGTTTTGGAGACTTCAGTTTCATCCAATGTTTCAGTGGTCTTCATTTCACCCTCCTCTAAAGGTAACTCATGCTCAGCTGTTGGGCTACATGGTTCATCAGACTCAGGAACATCCAAGACAGGGGTTTCTTCTGCTCGGGTAATTTCTGAATCTTCTGGCCGAGGTAGAGTTTCCATCTTTTCGCATACCCTCAATTTCAGTTCTTCTGGTTTAGTTTTAAGACTTGTTTCAGTGTCTTTTGGTGATGGCACGTCACTATCAATTGTTATTTCTTCCTGAGGTTTTGTTGGTTGAATCTCACAAACCACCAAAGTCTGCTCTTGGGGCTCAATTTGAACAGTGTCTTTGGGCTTTTCCAGTAGAGATTCTTTCTCTTTTTCAATTTCTTGGACCAGCTCTGTTGGCACTTCTACGGTTGCCGGCTGAGGTTGACTTATGAGATCTTGTTCTTCAGAGGGAACCAACTTTTCCTCTCTTTCTTTGATCCCTCTCTGTGGTTCAGTAGAATCAGGTTTGACCTCTTTGAAGTCAGAAGGTGCTTCCTCTTCCCCGAAACCCTTGTGCTTGCCTGTCTTTTTGGGTTTCCTTGTCTTTTTCTTTTCTTTGGTTTTGGAGACTTCAGTCTCATCCAGTGTTTCAGTGGTCGGCATTTGACCCTTTTCTGAAGACGTTAACTCGCGCTCAACTGGTGGACTCACTGATTGATCAGACAAAGCAACCTCCGAGGCAGGGGTTTCTTCTTTAGGTGCCAATTCTGAAACTTCTGGTAGAGTTTGAGTTTCCTCCCTTTCCCATACCACCTCATTCATCTGCTGTGGTTCAATTTGAACAGCTGTGTCAATGTCTTTTGGTGATGGTAAATCACTATCAATTTCTGCCTGAGGTGCTGTTGGTTGAATTTCACACACCACTAAAGTCGGCTCTTGGGGCTCAATCTGAACACTGTCTTTGGGCGTTTCCAGTGGAGTTTCTGTCTCTTTTTCAATTTCTTGGACATGCTCTGTTGGCACTTTTACTGTTTCTGACTGCAGTTGAGTATCCTCCTTTTCACATACCACCAAATTCAACTGTTGTGTATCAATTTGAACAGTTGTGTCAAGGTCTTTTGGTAATGATAAATCGCTATCACTTTCTGCTAGAGGTTCTGTTGGTGGAATCTCACTAACCACACCATCAGTCGGCTCTTGGGGCTGAATCTGAACACTGTCTTTGGGCATTTCCACTGGAGTTTCTTTGTCTTTTTCAATTTCTTGGACCTGCTCTGTTGGCACTGCTACGGTTGCTGGCTGAAGTTGAGTTACAAGATCTTGTTCTTCAGAGGGAACCAATATTTCCTGTCTTTCTTTGATCCCTCTCTGTGGTTCAGTAGAATCAGGCTTTACCTCTTTGAAGTCAGAAGGTGCTTCCTCTTTCCCGAAACCCTTGTCTTTGCTTGTCTTTTTGGGTTTCCTTGTCTTTCTCTTTTGTTTGGTTTTGGAGACTTCAGTTTCATCCAATGTTTCAGTGGTCTTCATTTCACCCTCCTCTAAAGGTAACTCATGCTCAGCTGTTGGGCTACATGGTTCATCAGACTCAGGAACATCCAAGACAGGGGTTTCTTCTGCTCGGGTAATTTCTGAATCTTCTGGCCGAGGTAGAGTTTCCATCTTTTCGCATACCCTCAATTTCAGTTCTTCTGGTTTAGTTTTAAGACTAGTTTCAGTGTCTTTTGGTGATGGCACGTCACTATCAATTGTTATTTCTTCCTGAGGTTTTGTTGGTTGAATCTCACAAACCACCAAAGTCGGCTCTTGGGGCTCAATTTGAACAGTGTCTTTGGGCTTTTCCAGTAGAGATTCTTTCTCTTTTTCAATTTCTTGGACCTGCTCTGTTGGCACTTCTACGGTTGCCGGCTGAGGTTGACTTATGAGATCTTGTTCTTCAGAGGGAACCAATTTTTCCTCTCTTTCTTTGATCCCTCTCTGTGGTTCAGTAGAATCAGGTTTGACCTCTTTGAAGTCAGAAGGTGCTTCCTCTTCCCCGAAACCCTTGTGCTTGCCTGTCTTTTTGGGTTTCCTTGTCTTTTTCTTTTCTTTGGTTTTGGAGACTTTAGTCTCATCCAGTGTTTCAGTGGTCGGCATTTGACCCTTTTCTGAAGACATCAACTCGCGCTCAACTGGTGGACTCACTGATTGATCAGACAAAGCAACCTCCAAGTCAGGGGTTTCTTCTTTAGGTGCCAATTCTGAAACTTCTGGTAGAGTTTGAGTTTCCTCCCTTTCCCATACCACCTCATTCATCTGCTGTGGTTCAATTTGAACAGCTGTGTCAATGTCTTTTGGTGATGGTAAATCACTATCAATTTCTGCCTGAGGTGCTGTTGGTTGAATTTCACACACCACTAAAGTCGGCTCTTGGGGCTCAATCTGAACACTGTCTTTGGGTATTTCCATTGGAGTTTCTTTGTCTTTTTCAATTTCTTGGACATGCTCTGTTGGCACTTTTACTGTTTCTGACTGCAGTTGAGTATCCTCCTTTTCACATACCACCAAATTCAACTGTTGTGTATCAATTTGAACAGTTGTGTCAAGGTCTTTTGGTAATGATAAATCGCTATCACTTTCTGCTAGAGGTTCTGTTGGTGGAATCTCACTAACCACACCATCAGTCGGCTCTTGGGGCTGAATCTGAACACTGTCTTTGGGCATTTCCACTGGAGTTTCTTTGTCTTTTTCAATTTCTTGGACCTGCTCTGTTGGCACTGCTACGGTTGCTGGCTGAAGTTGAGTTACGAGATCTTGTTCTTCAGAGGGAACCAATATTTCCTGTCTTTCTTTGATCCCTCTCTGTGGTTCAGTAGAATCAGGTTTTACCTCTTTGAAGTCAGAAGGTGCTTCCTCTTCCCCGAAACCCTTGTCTTTGCTTGTCTTTTTGGGTTTCCTTGTCTTTCTCTTTTGTTTGGTTTTGGAGACTTCAGTTTCATCCAATGTTTCAGTGGTCTTCATTTCACCCTCCTCTAAAGGTAACTCATGCTCAGCTGTTGGGCTACATGGTTCATCAGACTCAGGAACATCCAAGACAGGGGTTTCTTCTGCTCGGGTAATTTCTGAATCTTCTGGCCGAGGTAGAGTTTCCATCTTTTCGCATACCCTCAATTTCAGTTCTTCTGGTTTAGTTTTAAGACTTGTTTCAGTGTCTTTTGGTGATGGCACGTCACTATCAATTGTTATTTCTTCCTGAGGTTTTGTTGGTTGAATCTCACAAACCACCAAAGTCTGCTCTTGGGGCTCAATTTGAACAGTGTCTTTGGGCTTTTCCAGTAGAGATTCTTTCTCTTTTTCAATTTCTTGGACCTGCTCTGTTGGCACTTCTACGTTTGCCGGCTGAGGTTGACTTATGAGATCTTGTTCTTCAGAGGGAACCAACTTTTCCTCTCTTTCTTTGATCCCTCTCTGTGGTTCAGTAGAATCAGTTTTGACCTCTTTGAAGTCAGAAGGTGCTTCCTCTTCCCCGAAACCCTTGTGCTTGCCTGTCTTTTTGGGTTTCCTTGTCTTTTTCTTTTCTTTGGTTTTGGAGACTTCAGTCTCATCCAGTGTTTCACTGGTCGGCATTTGACCCTCTTCTGAAGACATTAACTCGCGCTCAACTGGTGGACTCACTGATTGATCAGACAAAGCAACCTCCAAGGCAGGGGTTTCTTCTTTAGGTGCCAATTCTGAAACTTCTGGTAGAGTTTGAGTTTCCTCCCTTTCCCATACCACCTCATTCATCTGCTGTGGTTCAATTTGAACAGCTGTGTCAATGTCTTTTGGTGATGGTAAATCACTATCAATTTCTGCCTGAGGTGCTGTTGGTTGAATTTCACACACCACTAAAGTCGGCTCTTGGGGCTCAATCTGAACACTGTCTTTGGGTATTTCCATTGGAGTTTCTTTGTCTTTTTCAATTTCTTGGACCTGCTCTGTTGGCACTGCCACAGTTTCTGACTCTGGTTGACTTTCCTCCTTTTCACACACCACCAAATCCAGCTGTTGTGGCTCAATTTGAACAGAATCCTCCTTTGATTCCAGTGGAGTTTCTTTTTCCTCCTCAGTTGGTTGAATCTCCTGTGGTGGCACTGTCACTGATTCTGCCTCTGGCTGAAGTTGAATTATATTTTGCTTTGGTTCATATGTCAATTCTGTTTCTTTGGGTGGAGACTTTGACTGGTCAACTGGATCCTCAGAAACGGCTGGTTGTTCCTCATCCAAATTTTCAGTTTTGGAATCATCACTGGTAAATATTTTTTCCACACCTTTTGTAATTTCCTGTGCTGCTACTTTCACAAGATCAACAAAAGATGACTGTGACTCAACATCTTTGGCCTTTAACTCTGCACTTGGATCCTTTTTGGAGACCTCAGTCTCACTCTCTGTCAACTCCTGTGGCTCAGTTTGAGCAGTTGTATCTATGTCTTTTGGTGATGGTAAATCACTGTCAATTTCTGCCTGAGGTGCTGTTGGTTGAATTTCACACACCACTAAAGTCGGCTCTTGGGGCTCAATCTGAACACTGTCTTTGGGCGTTTCCAGTGGTGTTTCTGTCTCTTTTTCAATTTCTTGGACATGCTCTGTTGGCACTTTTACTGTTTCTGACTGCAGTTGAGTATCCTCCTTTTCACATACCACCAAATTCAACTGTTGTGTATCAATTTGAACAGTTGTGTCAAGGTCTTTTGGTAATGATAAATCGCTATCACGTTCTGCTAGAGGTTCTGTTGGTGGAATCTCACTAACCACACCATCAGTCGGCTCTTGGGGCTGAATCTGAACACTGTCTTTGGGCATTTCCACTGGAGTTTCTTTGTCTTTTTCAATTTCTTGGACCTGCTCTGTTGGCACTGCTACGGTTGCTGGCTGAAGTTGAGTTACGAGATCTTGTTCTTCAGAGGGAACCAATATTTCCTCTCTTTCTTTGATCCCTCTCTGTGGTTCAGTAGAATCAGGCTTTACCTCTTTGAAGTCAGAAGGTGCTTCCTCTTCCCCGAAACCCTTGTCTTTGCTTGTCTTTTTGGGTTTCCTTGTCTTTCTCTTTTGTTTGGTTTTGGAGACTTCAGTTTCATCCAATCTTTCAGTGGTCTTCATTTCACCCTCCTCTAAAGGTAACTCATGCTCAGCTGTTGGGCTACATGGTTCATCAGACTCAGGAACATCCAAGACAGGGGTTTCTTCTGCTCGGGTAATTTCTGAATCTTCTGGCCGAGGTAGAGTTTCCATCTTTTCGCATACCCTCAATTTCAGTTCTTCTGGTTTAGTTTTAAGACTTGTTTCAGTGTCTTTTGGTGATGGCACGTCACTATCAATTGTGATTTCTTCCTGAGGTTTTGTTGGTTGAATCTCACAAACCACCAAAGTCTGCTCTTGGGGCTCAATTTGAACAGTGTCTTTGGGCTTTTCCAGTAGAGATTCTTTCTCTTTTTCAATTTCTTGGACCAGCTCTGTTGGCACTTCTACGGTTGCCGGCTGAGGTTGACTTATGAGATCTTGTTCTTCAGAGGGAACCAACTTTTCCTCTCTTTCTTTGATCCCTCTCTGTGGTTCAGTAGAATCAGTTTTGACCTCTTTGAAGTCAGAAGGTGCTTCCTCTTCCCCGAAACCCTTGTGCTTGCCTGTCTTTTTGGGTTTCCTTGTCTTTTTCTTTTCTTTGGTTTTGGAGACTTCAGTCTCATCCAGTGTTTCACTGGTCGGCATTTGACCCTCTTCTGAAGACATTAACTCGCGCTCAACTGGTGGACTCACTGATTGATCAGACAAAGCAACCTCCAAGGCAGGGGTTTCTTCTTTAGGTGCCAATTCTGAAACTTCTGGTAGAGTTTGAGTTTCCTCCCTTTCCCATACCACCTCATTCATCTGCTGTGGTTCAATTTGAACAGCTGTGTCAATGTCTTTTGGTGATGGTAAATCACTATCAATTTCTGCCTGAGGTGCTGTTGGTTGAATTTCACACACCACTAAAGTCGGCTCTTGGGGCTCAATCTGAACACTGTCTTTGGGTATTTCCATTGGAGTTTCTTTGTCTTTTTCAATTTCTTGGACCTGCTCTGTTGGCACTGCCACAGTTTCTGACTCTGGTTGACTTTCCTCCTTTTCACACACCACCAAATCCAGCTGTTGTGGCTCAATTTGAACAGAATCCTCCTTTGATTCCAGTGGAGTTTCTTTTTCCTCCTCAGTTGGTTGAATCTCCTGTGGTGGCACTGTCACTGATTCTGCCTCTGGCTGAAGTTGAATTATATTTTGCTTTGGTTCATATGTCAATTCTGTTTCTTTGGGTGGAGACTTTGACTGGTCAACTGGATCCTCAGAAACGGCTGGTTGTTCCTCATCCAACTTTTCAGTTTTGGAATCATCACTGGTAAATATTTTTTCCACACCTTTTGTAATTTCCTGTGCTGCTACTTTCACAAGATCAACAAAAGATGACTGTGACTCAACATCTTTGGCCTTTAACTCTGCACTTGGATCCTTTTTGGAGACCTCAGTCTCACTCTCTGTCAACTCCTGTGGCTCAGTTTGAGCAGTTGTATCTATGTCTTTTGGTGATGGTAAATCACTGTCAATTTCTGCCTGAGGTGCTGTTGGTTGAATTTCACACACCACTAAAGTCGGCTCTTGGGGCTCAATCTGAACACTGTCTTTGGGCGTTTCCAGTGGTGTTTCTGTCTCTTTTTCAATTTCTTGGACATGCTCTGTTGGCACTTTTACTGTTTCTGACTGCAGTTGAGTATCCTCCTTTTCACATACCACCAAATTCAACTGTTGTGTATCAGTTTGAACAGTTGTGTCAAGGTCTTTTGGTAATGATAAATCGCTATCACGTTCTGCTAGAGGTTCTGTTGGTGGAATCTCACTAACCACACCATCAGTCGGCTCTTGGGGCTGAATCTGAACACTGTCTTTGGGCATTTCCACTGGAGTTTCTTTGTCTTTTTCAATTTCTTGGACCTGCTCTGTTGGCACTGCTACGGTTGCTGGCTGAAGTTGAGTTACGAGATCTTGTTCTTCAGAGGGAACCAATATTTCCTCTCTTTCTTTGATCCCTCTCTGTGGTTCAGTAGAATCAGGCTTTACCTCTTTGAAGTCAGAAGGTGCTTCCTCTTCCCCGAAACCCTTGTCTTTGCTTGTCTTTTTGGGTTTCCTTGTCTTTCTCTTTTGTTTGGTTTTGGAGACTTCAGTTTCATCCAATGTTTCAGTGGTCTTCATTTCACCCTCCTCTAAAGGTAACTCATGCTCAGCTGTTGGGCTACATGGTTCATCAGACTCAGGAACATCCAAGACAGGGGTTTCTTCTGCTCGGGTAATTTCTGAATCTTCTGGCCGAGGTAGAGTTTCCATCTTTTCGCATACCCTCAATTTCAGTTCTTCTGGTTTAGTTTTAAGACTTGTTTCAGTGTCTTTTGGTGATGGCACGTCACTATCAATTGTGATTTCTTCCTGAGGTTTTGTTGGTTGAATCTCACAAACCACCAAAGTCTGCTCTTGGGGCTCAATTTGAACAGTGTCTTTGGGCTTTTCCAGTAGAGATTCTTTCTCTTTTTCAATTTCTTGGACCAGCTCTGTTGGCACTTCTACGGTTGCCGGCTGAGGTTGACTTATGAGATCTTGTTCTTCAGAGGGAACCAACTTTTCCTCTCTTTCTTTGATCCCTCTCTGTGGTTCAGTAGAATCAGTTTTGACCTCTTTGAAGTCAGAAGGTGCTTCCTCTTCCCCGAAACCCTTGTGCTTGCCTGTCTTTTTGGGTTTCCTTGTCTTTTTCTTTTCTTTGGTTTTGGAGACTTCAGTCTCATCCAGTGTTTCAGTGGTCGGCATTTGACCCTCTTTTGAAGACATCAACTCGCGCTCAACTGGTGGACTCACTGATTGATCAGACAAAGCAACCTCCAAGGCAGGGGTTCCTTCTTTAGGTGCCAATTCTGAAACTTCTGGTAGAGTTTGAGTTTCCTCCCTTTCCCATACCACCACATTCATCTGCTGTGGTTCAATTTGAACAGCTGTGTCAATGTCTTTTGGTGATGGTAAATCACTATCAATTTCTGCCTGAGGTGCTGTTGGTTGAATTTCCAACACCACTAAAGTCGGCTCTTGGGGCTCAATCTGAACACTGTCTTTGGGTATTTCCATTGGAGTTTCTTTGTCTTTTTCAATTTCTTGGACCTGCTCTGTTGGCACTTTTACTGTTTCTGACTGCAGTTGAGTATCCTCCTTTTCACATACCACCAAATTCAACTGTTGTGTTTCAATTTGAACAGTTGTGTCAAGGTCTTTTGGTAATGATAAATCGCTATCACTTTCTGCTAGAGGTTCTGTTGGTGGAATCTCACTAACCACACCATCAGTCGGCTCTTGGGGCTGAATCTGAACACTGTCTTTGGGCATTTCCACTGGAGTTTCTTTGTCTTTTTCAATTTCTTGGACCTGCTCTGTTGGCACTGCTACGGTTGCTGGCTGAAGTTGAGTTACGAGATCTTGTTCATCAGAGGGAACCAATATTTCCTGTCTTTCTTTAATCCCTATCTGTGGTTCAGTAGAATCAGGTTTTACCTCTTTGAAGTCAGAAGGTGCTTCCTCTTCCCCGAAACCCTTGTCTTTGCTTGTCTTTTTGGGTTTCCTTGTCTTTCTCTTTTGTTTGGTTTTGGAGACTTCAGTTTCATCCAATGTTTCAGTGGTCTTCATTTCACCCTCCTCTAAAGGTAACTCATGCTCAGCTGTTGGGCTACATGGTTCATCAGACTCAGGAACATCCAAGACAGGGGTTTCTTCTGCTCGGGTAATTTCTGAATCTTCTGGCCGAGGTAGAGTTTCCATCTTTTCGCATACCCTCAATTTCAGTTCTTCTGGTTTAGTTTTAAGACTTGTTTCAGTGTCTTTTGGTGATGGCACGTCACTATCAATTGTTATTTCTTCCTGAGGTTTTGTTGGTTGAATCTCACAAACCACCAAAGTCTGCTCTTGGGGCTCAATTTGAACAGTGTCTTTGGGCTTTTCCAGTAGAGATTCTTTCTCTTTTTCAATTTCTTGGACCTGCTCTGTTGGCACTTCTACGGTTGTCGGCTGAGGTTGACTTATGAGATCTTGTTCTTCAAAGGGAACCAACTTTTCCTCTCTTTCTTTGATCCCTCTCTGTGGTTCAGTAGAATCAGGTTTGACCTCTTTGAAGTCAGAAGGTGCTTCCTCTTCCCCGAAACCCTTGTGCTTGCCTGTCTTTTTGGGTTTCCTTGTCTTTTTCTTTTCTTTGGTTTTGCAGACTTCAGTCTCATCCAGTGTTTCAGTGGTCGGCATTTGACCCTCTTCTGAAGACATCAACTCGCGCTCAACTGGTGGACTCACTGATTGATCAGACAAAGCAACCTCCAAGGCAGGGGTTCCTTCTTTAGGTGCCAATTCTGAAACTTCTGGTAGAGTTTGAGTTTCCTCCCTTTCCCATACCACCACATTCATCTGCTGTGGTTCAATTTGAACAGCTGTGTCAATGTCTTTTGGTGATGGTAAATCACTATCAATTTCTGCCTGAGGTGCTGTTGGTTGAATTTCCAACACCACTAAAGTCGGCTCTTGGGGCTCAATCTGAACACTGTCTTTGGGTATTTCCATTGGAGTTTCTTTGTCTTTTTCAATTTCTTGGACCTGCTCTGTTGGCACTTTTACTGTTTCTGACTGCAGTTGAGTATCCTCCTTTTCACATACCACCAAATTCAACTGTTGTGTTTCAATTTGAACAGTTGTGTCAAGGTCTTTTGGTAATGATAAATCGCTATCACTTTCTGCTAGAGGTTCTGTTGGTGGAATCTCACTAACCACACCATCAGTCGGCTCTTGGGGCTGAATCTGAACACTGTCTTTGGGCATTTCCACTGGAGTTTCTTTGTCTTTTTCAATTTCTTGGACCTGCTCTGTTGGCACTGCTACGGTTGCTGGCTGAAGTTGAGTTACGAGATCTTGTTCATCAGAGGGAACCAATATTTCCTGTCTTTCTTTAATCCCTATCTGTGGTTCAGTAGAATCAGGTTTTACCTCTTTGAAGTCAGAAGGTGCTTCCTCTTCCCCGAAACCCTTGTCTTTGCTTGTCTTTTTGGGTTTCCTTGTCTTTCTCTTTTGTTTGGTTTTGGAGACTTCAGTTTCATCCAATGTTTCAGTGGTCTTCATTTCACCCTCCTCTAAAGGTAACTCATGCTCAGCTGTTGGGCTACATGGTTCATCAGACTCAGGAACATCCAAGACAGGGGTTTCTTCTGCTCGGGTAATTTCTGAATCTTCTGGCCGAGGTAGAGTTTCCATCTTTTCGCATACCCTCAATTTCAGTTCTTCTGGTTTAGTTTTAAGACTTGTTTCAGTGTCTTTTCGTGATGGCACGTCACTATCAATTGTTATTTCTTCCTGAGGTTTTGTTGGTTGAATCTCACAAACCACCAAAGTCTGCTCTTGGGGCTCAATTTGAACAGTGTCTTTGGGCTTTTCCAGTAGAGATTCTTTCTCTTTTTCAATTTCTTGGACCTGCTCTGTTGGCACTTCTACGGTTGCCGGCTGAGGTTGACTTATGAGCTCTTGTTCTTCAGAGGGAACCAACTTTTCCTCTCTTTCTTTGATCCCTCTCTTTGGTTCAGTAGAATCAGTTTTGACCTCTTTGAAGTCAGAAGGTGCTTCCTCTTCCCCGAAACCCTTGTGCTTGCCTGTCTTTTTGGGTTTCCTTGTCTTTTTCTTTTCTTTGGTTTTGGAGACTTCAGTCTCATCCAGTGTTTCAGTGGTCGGCATTTGACCCTCTTCTGAAGACATTAACTCGCGCTTAACTGGTGGACTCACTGATTGATCAGACAAAGCAACCTCCAAGGCAGGGGTTTCTTCTTTAGGTGCCAATTCTGAAACTTCTGGTAGAGTTTGAGTTTCCTCCCTTTCCCATACCACCTCATTCATCTGCTGTGGTTCAATTTGAACAGCTGTGTCAATGTCTTTTGGTGATGGTAAATCACTATCAATTTCTGCCTGAGGTGCTGTTGGTTGAATTTCACACACCACTAAAGTCGGCTCTTGGGGCTCAATCTGAACACTGTCTTTGGGTATTTCCATTGGAGTTTCTTTGTCTTTTTCAATTTCTTGGACCTGCTCTGTTGGCACTGCCACAGTTTCTGACTCTGGTTGACTTTCCTCCTTTTCACACACCACCAAATCCAGCTGTTGTGGCTCAATTTGAACAGAATCCTCCTTTGATTCCAGTGGAGTTTCTTTTTCCTCCTCAGTTGGTTGAATCTCCTGTGGTGGCACTGTCACTGATTCTGCCTCTGGCTGAAGTTGAATTATATTTTGCTTTGGTTCATATGTCAATTCTGTTTCTTTGGGTGGAGACTTTGACTGGTCAACTGGATCCTCAGAAACGGCTGGTTGTTCCTCATCCAACTTTTCAGTTTTGGAATCATCACTGGTAAATATTTTTTCCACACCTTTTGTAATTTCCTGTGCTGCTACTTTCACAAGATCAACAAAAGATGACTGTGACTCAACATCTTTGGCCTTTAACTCTGCACTTGGATCCTTTTTGGAGACCTCAGTCTCACTCTCTGTCAACTCCTGTGGCTCAGTTTGAGCAGTTGTATCTATGTCTTTTGGTGATGGTAAATCACTGTCAATTTCTGCCTGAGGTGCTGTTGGTTGAATTTCACACACCACTAAAGTCGGCTCTTGGGGCTCAATCTGAACACTGTCTTTGGGTATTTCCATTGGAGTTTCTTTGTCTTTTTCAATTTCTTGGACCTGCTCTGTTGGCACTTTTACTGTTTCTGACTGCAGTTGAGTATCCTCCTTTTCACATACCACCAAATTCAACTGTTGTGTTTCAATTTGAACAGTTGTGTCAAGGTCTTTTGGTAATGATAAATCGCTATCACTTTCTGCTAGAGGTTCTGTTGGTGGAATCTCACTAACCACACCATCAGTCGGCTCTTGGGGCTGAATCTGAACACTGTCTTTGGGCATTTCCACTGGAGTTTCTTTGTCTTTTTCAATTTCTTGGACCTGCTCTGTTGGCACTGCTACGGTTGCTGGCTGAAGTTGAGTTACGAGATCTTGTTCTTCAGAGGGAACCAATATTTCCTCTCTTTCTTTGATCCCTCTCTGTGGTTCAGTAGAATCAGGCTTTACCTCTTTGAAGTCAGAAGGTGCTTCCTCTTCCCCGAAACCCTTGTCTTTGCTTGTCTTTTTGGGTTTCCTTGTCTTTCTCTTTTGTTTGGTTTTGGAGACTTCAGTTTCATCCAATGTTTCAGTGGTCTTCATTTCACCCTCCTCTAAAGGTAACTCATGCTCAGCTGTTGGGCTACATGGTTCATCAGACTCAGGAACATCCAAGACAGGGGTTTCTTCTGCTCGGGTAATTTCTGAATCTTCTGGCCGAGGTAGAGTTTCCATCTTTTCGCATACCCTCAATTTCAGTTCTTCTGGTTTAGTTTTAAGACTTGTTTCAGTGTCTTTTGGTGATGGCACGTCACTATCAATTGTTATTTCTTCCTGAGGTTTTGTTGGTTGAATCTCACAAACCACCAAAGTCTGCTCTTGGGGCTCAATTTGAACAGTGTCTTTGGGCTTTTCCAGTAGAGATTCTTTCTCTTTTTCAATTTCTTGGACCAGCTCTGTTGGCACTTCTACGGTTGCCGGCTGAGGTTGACTTATGAGATCTTGTTCTTCAAAGGGAACCAACTTTTCCTCTCTTTCTTTGATCCCTCTCTGTGGTTCAGTAGAATCAGGTTTGACCTCTTTGAAGTCAGAAGGTGCTTCCTCTTCCCCGAAACCCTTGTGCTTGCCTGTCTTTTTGGGTTTCCTTGTCTTTTTCTTTTCTTTGGTTTTGCAGACTTCAGTCTCATCCAGTGTTTCAGTGGTCGGCATTTGACCCTCTTCTGAAGACATCAACTCGCGCTCAACTGGTGGACTCACTGATTGATCAGACAAAGCAACCTCCAAGGCAGGGGTTCCTTCTTTAGGTGCCAATTCTGAAACTTCTGGTAGAGTTTGAGTTTCCTCCCTTTCCCATACCACCACATTCATCTGCTGTGGTTCAATTTGAACAGCTGTGTCAATGTCTTTTGGTGATGGTAAATCACTATCAATTTCTGCCTGAGGTGCTGTTGGTTGAATTTCACACACCACTAAAGTCGGCTCTTGGGGCTCAATCTGAACACTGTCTTTGGGTATTTCCATTGGAGTTTCTTTGTCTTTTTCAATTTCTTGGACCTGCTCTGTTGGCACTGCCACAGTTTCTGACTCTGGTTGACTTTCCTCCTTTTCACACACCACCAAATCCAGCTGTTGTGGCTCAATTTGAACAGAATCTTCCTTTGATTCCAGTGGAGTTTCTTTTTCCTCCTCAGTTGGTTGAATCTCCTGTGGTGGCACTGTCACTGATTCTGCCTCTGGCTGAAGTTGAATTATATTTTGCTTTGGTTCATATGTCAATTCTGTTTCTTTGGGTGGAGACTTTGACTGGTCAACTGGATCCTCAGAAACGGCTGGTTGTTCCCCATCCAACTTTTCAGTTTTGGAATCATCACTGGTAAATATTTTTTCCACACCTTTTGTAATTTCCTGTGCTGCTACTTTCACAAGATCAACAAAAGATGACTGTGACTCAACATCTTTGGCCTTTAACTCTGCACTTGGATCCTTTTTGGAGACCTCAGTCTCACTCTCTGTCAACTCCTGTGGCTCAGTTTGAGCAGTTGTATCTATGCCTTTTGGTGATGGTAAATCACTGTCAATTTCTGCCTGAGGTGCTGTTGGTTGAATTTCACACACCACTAAAGTCGGCTCTTGGGGCTCAATCTGAACACTGTCTTTGGGCGTTTCCAGTGGAGTTTCTGTCTCTTTTTCAATTTCTTGGACATGCTCTGTTGGCACTTTTACTGTTTCTGACTGCAGTTGAGTATCCTCCTTTTCACATACCACCAAATTCAACTGTTGTGTATCAATTTGAACAGTTGTGTCAAGGTCTTTTGGTAATGATAAATCGCTATCACTTTCTGCTAGAGGTTCTGTTGGTGGAATCTCACTAACCACACCATCAGTTGGCTCTTGGGGCTGAATCTGAACACTGTCTTTGGGCATTTCTACTGGAGTTTCTTTGTCTTTTTCAATTTCTTGGACCTGCTCTGTTGGCACTGCTACGGTTGCTGGCTGAAGTTGAGTTACGAGATCTTGTTCTTCAGAGGGAACCAATATTTCCTCTCTTTCTTTGATCCCTCTCTGTGGTTCAGTAGAATCAGGCTTTACCTCTTTGAAGTCAGAAGGTGCTTCCTCTTCCCCGAAACCCTTGTCTTTGCTTGTCTTTTTGGGTTTCTTTGTCTTTCTCTTTTGTTTGGTTTTGGAGACTTCAGTTTCATCCAATGTTTCAGTGGTCTTCATTTCACCCTCCTCTAAAGGTAACTCATGCTCAGCTGTTGGGCTACATGGTTCATCAGACTCAGGAACATCCAAGACAGGGGTTTCTTCTGCTCGGGTAATTTCTGAATCTTCTGGCCGAGGTAGAGTTTCCATCTTTTCGCATACCCTCAATTTCAGTTCTTCTGGTTTAGTTTTAAGACTTGTTTCAGTGTCTTTTGGTGATGGCACGTCACTATCAATTGTTATTTCTTCCTGAGGTTTTGTTGGTTGAATCTCACAAACCACCAAAGTCTGCTCTTGGGGCTCAATTTGAACAGTGTCTTTGGGCTTTTCCAGTAGAGATTCTTTCTCTTTTTCAATTTCTTGGACCAGCTCTGTTGGCACTTCTACGGTTGCCGGCTGAGGTTGACTTATGAGATCTTGTTCTTCAAAGGGAACCAACTTTTCCTCTCTTTCTTTGATCCCTCTCTGTGGTTCAGTAGAATCAGGTTTGACCTCTTTGAAGTCAGAAGGTGCTTCCTCTTCCCCGAAACCCTTGTGCTTGCCTGTCTTTTTGGGTTTCCTTGTCTTTTTCTTTTCTTTGGTTTTGCAGACTTCAGTCTCATCCAGTGTTTCAGTGGTCGGCATTTGACCCTCTTCTGAAGACATCAACTCGCGCTCAACTGGTGGACTCACTGATTGATCAGACAAAGCAACCTCCAAGGCAGGGGTTCCTTCTTTAGGTGCCAATTCTGAAACTTCTGGTAGAGTTTGAGTTTCCTCCCTTTCCCATACCACCACATTCATCTGCTGTGGTTCAATTTGAACAGCTGTGTCAATGTCTTTTGGTGATGGTAAATCACTATCAATTTCTGCCTGAGGTGCTGTTGGTTGAATTTCACACACCACTAAAGTCGGCTCTTGGGGCTCAATCTGAACACTGTCTTTGGGTATTTCCATTGGAGTTTCTTTGTCTTTTTCAATTTCTTGGACCTGCTCTGTTGGCACTGCCACAGTTTCTGACTCTGGTTGACTTTCCTCCTTTTCACACACCACCAAATCCAGCTGTTGTGGCTCAATTTGAACAGAATCTTCCTTTGATTCCAGTGGAGTTTCTTTTTCCTCCTCAGTTGGTTGAATCTCCTGTGGTGGCACTGTCACTGATTCTGCCTCTGGCTGAAGTTGAATTATATTTTGCTTTGGTTCATATGTCAATTCTGTTTCTTTGGGTGGAGACTTTGACTGGTCAACTGGATCCTCAGAAACGGCTGGTTGTTCCTCATCCAACTTTTCAGTTTTGGAATCATCACTGGTAAATATTTTTTCCACACCTTTTGTAATTTCCTGTGCTGCTACTTTCACAAGATCAACAAAAGATGACTGTGACTCAACATCTTTGGCCTTTAACTCTGCACTTGGATCCTTTTTGGAGACCTCAGTCTCACTCTCTGTCAACTCCTGTGGCTCAGTTTGAGCAGTTGTATCTATGTCTTTTGGTGATGGTAAATCACTGTCAATTTCTGCCTGAGGTGCTGTTGGTTGAATTTCACACACCACTAAAGTCGGCTCTTGGGGCTCAATCTGAACACTGTCTTTGGGCGTTTCCAGTGGAGTTTCTGTCTCTTTTTCAATTTCTTGGACATGCTCTGTTGGCACTTTTACTGTTTCTGACT
This sequence comes from Taenioides sp. WSHXM2023, assembly GCA_029959045.1. Lineage (NCBI taxonomy): Eukaryota > Metazoa > Chordata > Actinopteri > Gobiiformes > Gobiidae > Taenioides > Taenioides sp. WSHXM2023. Next base: position 25,331,485 of record CM057102.1, read on the forward strand.
GCAGTTGAGTATCCTCCTTTTCACATACCACCAAATTCAACTGTTGTGTATCAATTTGAACAGTTGTGTCAAGGTCTTTTGGTAATGATAAATCGCTATCACTTTCTGCTAGAGGTTCTGTTGGTGGAATCTCACTAACCACACCATCAGTCGGCTCTTGGGGCTGAATCTGAACACTGTCTTTGGGCATTTCTACTGGAGTTTCTTTGTCTTTTTCAATTTCTTGGACCTGCTCTGTTGGCACTGCTACGGTTGCTGGCTGAAGTTGAGTTACGAGATCTTGTTCTTCAGAGGGAACCAATATTTCCTCTCTTTCTTTGATCCCTCTCTGTGGTTCAGTAGAATCAGGCTTTACCTCTTTGAAGTCAGAAGGTGCTTCCTCTTCCCCGAAACCCTTGTCTTTGCTTGTCTTTTTGGGTTTCCTTGTCTTTCTCTTTTGTTTGGTTTTGGAGACTTCAGTTGCATCCAATGTTTCAGTGGTCTTCATTTCACCCTCCTCTAAAGGTAACTCATGCTCAGCTGTTGGGCTACATGGTTCATCAGACTCAGGAACATCCAAGACAGGGGTTTCTTCTGCTCGGGTAATTTCTGAATCTTCTGGCCGAGGTAGAGTTTCCATCTTTTCGCATACCCTCAATTTCAGTTCTTCTGGTTTAGTTTTAAGACTTGTTTCAGTGTCTTTTGGTGATGGCACGTCACTATCAATTGTGATTTCTTCCTGAGGTTTTGTTGGTTGAATCTCACAAACCACCAAAGTCTGCTCTTGGGGCTCAATTTGAACAGTGTCTTTGGGCTTTTCCAGTAGAGATTCTTTCTCTTTTTCAATTTCTTGGACCAGCTCTGTTGGCACTTCTACGGTTGCCGGCTGAGGTTGACTTATGAGATCTTGTTCTTCAAAGGGAACCAACTTTTCCTCTCTTTCTTTGATCCCTCTCTGTGGTTCAGTAGAATCAGGTTTGACCTCTTTGAAGTCAGAAGGTGCTTCCTCTTCCCCGAAACCCTTGTGCTTGCCTGTCTTTTTGGGTTTCCTTGTCTTTTTCTTTTCTTTGGTTTTGCAGACTTCAGTCTCATCCAGTGTTTCAGTGGTCGGCATTTGACCCTCTTCTGAAGACATCAACTCGCGCTCAACTGGTGGACTCACTGATTGATCAGACAAAGCAACCTCCAAGGCAGGGGTTCCTTCTTTAGGTGCCAATTCTGAAACTTCTGGTAGAGTTTGAGTTTCCTCCCTTTCCCATACCACCACATTCATCTGCTGTGGTTCAATTTGAACAGCTGTGTCAATGTCTTTTGGTGATGGTAAATCACTATCAATTTCTGCCTGAGGTGCTGTTGGTTGAATTTCACACACCACTAAAGTCGGCTCTTGGGGCTCAATCTGAACACTGTCTTTGGGTATTTCCATTGGAGTTTCTTTGTCTTTTTCAATTTCTTGGACCTGCTCTGTTGGCACTGCCACAGGTTCTGACTCTGGTTGACTTTCCTCCTTTTCACACACCACCAAATCCAGCTGTTGTGGCTCAATTTGAACAGAATCCTCCTTTGATTCCAGTGGAGTTTCTTTTTCCTCCTCAGTTGGTTGAATCTCCTGTGGTGGCACTGTCACTGATTCTGCCTCTGGCTGAAGTTGAATTATATTTTGCTTTGGTTCATATGTCAATTCTGTTTCTTTGGGTGGAGACTTTGACTGGTCAACTGGATCCTCAGAAACGGCTGGTTGTTCCTCATCCAACTTTTCAGTTTTGGAATCATCACTGGTAAATATTTTTTCCACACCTTTTGTAATTTCCTGTGCTGCTACTTTCACAAGATCAACAAAAGATGACTGTGACTCAACATCTTTGGCCTTTAACTCTGCACTTGGATCCTTTTTGGAGACCTCAGTCTCACTCTCTGTCAACTCCTGTGGCTCAGTTTGAGCAGTTGTATCTATGTCTTTTGGTGATGGTAAATCACTGTCAATTTCTGCCTGAGGTGCTGTTGGTTGAATTTCACACACCACTAAAGTCGGCTCTTGGGGCTCAATCTGAACACTGTCTTTGGGCGTTTCCAGTGGAGTTTCTGTCTCTTTTTCAATTTCTTGGACATGCTCTGTTGGCACTTTTACTGTTTCTGACTGCAGTTGAGTATCCTCCTTTTCACATACCACCAAATTCAACTGTTGTGTATCAATTTGAACAGTTGTGTCAAGGTCTTTTGGTAATGATAAATCGCTATCACTTTCTGCTAGAGGTTCTGTTGGTGGAATCTCACTAACCACACCATCAGTCGGCTCTTGGGGCTGAATCTGAACACTGTCTTTGGGCATTTCCACTGGAGTTTCTTTGTCTTTTTCAATTTCTTGGACCTGCTCTGTTGGCACTGCTACGGTTGCTGGCTGAAGTTGAGTTACGAGATCTTGTTCTTCAGAGGGAACCAATATTTCCTGTCTTTCTTTGATCCCTCTCTGTGGTTCAGTAGAATCAGGCTTTACCTCTTTCAAGTCAGAAGGTGCTTCCTCTTCCCCGAAACCCTTGTCTTTGCTTGTCTTTTTGGGTTTCCTTGTCTTTCTCTTTTGTTTGGTTTTGGAGACTTCAGTTGCATCCAATGTTTCAGTGGTCTTCATTTCACCCTCCTCTAAAGGTAACTCATGCTCAGCTGTTGGGCTACATGGTTCATCAGACTCAGGAACATCCAAGACAGGGGTTTCTTCTGCTCGGGTAATTTCTGAATCTTCTGGCCGAGGTAGAGTTTCCATCTTTTCGCATACCCTCAATTTCAGTTCTTCTGGTTTAGTTTTAAGACTTGTTTCAGTGTCTTTTGGTGATGGCACGTCACTATCAATTGTGATTTCTTCCTGAGGTTTTGTTGGTTGAATCTCACAAACCACCAAAGTCGGCTCTTGGGGCTCAATTTGAACAGTGTCTTTGGGCTTTTCCAGTAGAGATTCTTTCTCTTTTTCAATTTCTTGGACCAGCTCTGTTGGCACTTCTACGGTTGTCGGCTGAGGTTGACTTATGAGATCTTGTTCTTCAAAGGGAACAAACTTTTCCTCTCTTTCTTTGATCCCTCTCTGTGGTTCAGTAGAATCAGGTTTGACCTCTTTGAAGTCAGAAGGTGCTTCCTCTTCCCCGAAACCCTTGTGCTTGCCTGTCTTTTTGGGTTTCCTTGTCTTTTTCTTTTCTTTGGTTTTGCAGACTTCAGTCTCATCCAGTGTTTCAGTGGTCGGCATTTGACCCTCTTCTGAAGACATCAACTTGCGCTCAACTGGTGGACTCACTGATTGATCAGACAAAGCAACCTCCAAGGCAGGGGTTCCTTCTTTAGGTGCCAATTCTGAAACTTCTGGTAGAGTTTGAGTTTCCTCCCTTTCCCATACCACCACATTCATCTGCTGTGGTTCAATTTGAACAGCTGTGTCAATGTCTTTTGGTGATGGTAAATCACTATCAATTTCTGCCTGAGGTGCTGTTGGTTGAATTTCACACACCACTAAAGTCGGCTCTTGGGGCTCAATCTGAACACTGTCTTTGGGCGTTTCCAGTGGAGTTTCTGTCTCTTTTTCAATTTCTTGGACATGCTCTGTTGGCACTTTTACTGTTTCTGACTGCAGTTGAGTATCCTCCTTTTCACATACCACCAAATTCAACTGTTGTGTATCAATTTGAACAGTTGTGTCAAGGTCTTTTGGTAATGATAAATCGCTATCACTTTCTGCTAGAGGTTCTGTTGGTGGAATCTCACTAACCACACCATCAGTCGGCTCTTGGGGCTGAATCTGAACACTGTCTTTGGGCATTTCCACTGGAGTTTCTTTGTCTTTTTCAATTTCTTGGACCTGCTCTGTTGGCACTGCTACGGTTGCTGGCTGAAGTTGAGTTACAAGATCTTGTTCTTCAGAGGGAACCAATATTTCCTGTCTTTCTTTGATCCCTCTCTGTGGTTCAGTAGAATCAGGCTTTACCTCTTTGAAGTCAGAAGGTGCTTCCTCTTCCCCGAAACCCTTGTCTTTGCTTGTCTTTTTGGGTTTCCTTGTCTTTCTCTTTTGTTTGGTTTTGGAGACTTCAGTTTCATCCAATGTTTCAGTGGTCTTCATTTCACCCTCCTCTAAAGGTAACTCATGCTCAGCTGTTGGGCTACATGGTTCATCAGACTCAGGAACATCCAAGACAGGGGTTTCTTCTGCTCGGGTAATTTCTGAATCTTCTGGCCGAGGTAGAGTTTCCATCTTTTCGCATACCCTCAATTTCAGTTCTTCTGGTTTAGTTTTAAGACTAGTTTCAGTGTCTTTTGGTGATGGCACGTCACTATCAATTGTTATTTCTTCCTGAGGTTTTGTTGGTTGAATCTCACAAACCACCAAAGTCGGCTCTTGGGGCTCAATTTGAACAGTGTCTTTGGGCTTTTCCAGTAGAGATTCTTTCTCTTTTTCAATTTCTTGGACCTGCTCTGTTGGCACTTCTACGGTTGCCGGCTGAGGTTGACTTATGAGATCTTGTTCTTCAGAGGGAACCAATTTTTCCTCTCTTTCTTTGATCCCTCTCTGTGGTTCAGTAGAATCAGGTTTGACCTCTTTGAAGTCAGAAGGTGCTTCCTCTTCCCCGAAACCCTTGTGCTTGCCTGTCTTTTTGGGTTTCCTTGTCTTTTTCTTTTCTTTGGTTTTGGAGACTTTAGTCTCATCCAGTGTTTCAGTGGTCGGCATTTGACCCTTTTCTGAAGACATCAACTCGCGCTCAACTGGTGGACTCACTGATTGATCAGACAAAGCAACCTCCAAGTCAGGGGTTTCTTCTTTAGGTGCCAATTCTGAAACTTCTGGTAGAGTTTGAGTTTCCTCCCTTTCCCATACCACCTCATTCATCTGCTGTGGTTCAATTTGAACAGCTGTGTCAATGTCTTTTGGTGATGGTAAATCACTATCAATTTCTGCCTGAGGTGCTGTTGGTTGAATTTCACACACCACTAAAGTCGGCTCTTGGGGCTCAATCTGAACACTGTCTTTGGGCGTTTCCAGTGGAGTTTCTGTCTCTTTTTCAATTTCTTGGACATGCTCTGTTGGCACTTTTACTGTTTCTGACTGCAGTTGAGTATCCTCCTTTTCACATACCACCAAATTCAACTGTTGTGTATCAATTTGAACAGTTGTGTCAAGGTCTTTTGGTAATGATAAATCGCTATCACTTTCTGCTAGAGGTTCTGTTGGTGGAATCTCACTAACCACACCATCAGTCGGCTCTTGGGGCTGAATCTGAACACTGTCTTTGGGCATTTCCACTGGAGTTTCTTTGTCTTTTTCAATTTCTTGGACCTGCTCTGTTGGCACTGCTACGGTTGCTGGCTGAAGTTGAGTTACGAGATCTTGTTCTTCAGAGGGAACCAATATTTCCTGTCTTTCTTTGATCCCTCTCTGTGGTTCAGTAGAATCAGGTTTTACCTCTTTGAAGTCAGAAGGTGCTTCCTCTTCCCCGAAACCCTTGTCTTTGCTTGTCTTTTTGGGTTTCCTTGTCTTTCTCTTTTGTTTGGTTTTGGAGACTTCAGTTTCATCCAATGTTTCAGTGGTCTTCATTTCACCCTCCTCTAAAGGTAACTCATGCTCAGCTGTTGGGCTACATGGTTCATCAGACTCAGGAACATCCAAGACAGGGGTTTCTTCTGCTCGGGTAATTTCTGAATCTTCTGGCCGAGGTAGAGTTTCCATCTTTTCGCATACCCTCAATTTCAGTTCTTCTGGTTTAGTTTTAAGACTTGTTTCAGTGTCTTTTGGTGATGGCACGTCACTATCAATTGTTATTTCTTCCTGAGGTTTTATTGGTTGAATCTCACAAACCACCAAAGTCGGCTCTTGGGGCTCAATTTGAACAGTGTCTTTGGGCTTTTCCAGTAGAGATTCTTTCTCTTTTTCAATTTCTTGGACCTGCTCTGTTGGCACTTCTACGGTTGCCGGCTGAGGTTGACTTATGAGATCTTGTTCTTCAGAGGGAACCAACTTTTCCTCTCTTTCTTTGATCCCTCTCTGTGGTTCAGTAGAATCAGGTTTGACCTCTTTGAAGTCAGAAGGTGCTTCCTCTTCCCCGAAACCCTTGTGCTTGCCTGTCTTTTTGGGTTTCCTTGTCTTTTTCTTTTCTTTGGTTTTGGAGACTTCAGTCTCATCCAGTGTTTCACTGGTCGGCATTTGACCCTCTTCTGAAGACATCAACTTGCGCTCAACTGGTGGACTCACTGATTGATCAGACAAAGCAACCTCCAAGGCAGGGGTTTCTTCTTTAGGTGCCAATTCTGAAACTTCTGGTAGAGTTTGAGTTTCCTCCCTTTCCCATACCACCTCATTCATCTGCTGTGGTTCAATTTGAACAGCTGTGTCAATGTCTTTTGGTGATGGTAAATCACTATCAATTTCTGCCTGAGGTGCTGTTGGTTGAATTTCACACACCACTAAAGTCGGCTCTTGGGGCTCAATCTGAACACTGTCTTTGGGGGTTTCCAGTGGAGTTTCTGTCTCTTTTTCAATTTCTTGGACATGCTCTGTTGGCACTTTTACTGTTTCTGACTGCAGTTGAGTATCCTCCTTTTCACATACCACCAAATTCAACTGTTGTGTATCAATTTGAACAGTTGTGTCAAGGTCTTTTGGTAATGATAAATCGCTATCACTTTCTGCTAGAGGTTCTGTTGGTGGAATCTCACTAACCACACCATCAGTCGGCTCTTGGGGCTGAATCTGAACACTGTCTTTGGGCATTTCCAGTAGAGATTCTTTCTCTTTTTCAATTTCTTGGACCTGCTCTGTTGGCACTTCTACGGTTGCCGGCTGAGGTTGACTTATGAGATATTGTTCTTCAGAGGGAACCAACTTTTCCTCTCTTTCTTTGATCCCTCTCTGTGGTTCAGTAGAATCAGGCTTTACCTCTTTGAAGTCAGAAGGTGCTTCCTCTTCCCCGAAACCCTTGTCTTTGCTTGTCTTTTTGGGTTTCCTTGTCTTTCTCTTTTGTTTGGTTTTGGAGACTTCAGTTTCATCCAATGTTTCAGTGGTCTTCATTTGACCCTCCACTAAAGGTAACTCATGCTCAGCTGTTGGGCTACATGGTTCATCAGACTCAGGAACATCCACGACAGGGGTTTCTTCTGCTCGGGTAATTTCTGAATCTTCTGGCCGAGGTAGAGTTTCCATCTTTTCGCATACCCTCAGTTTCAGTTCTTCTGGTTTAGTTTTAAGACTAGTTTCAGTGTCTTTTGGTGATGGCACGTCACTATCAATTGTTATTTCTTCCTGAGGTTTTGTTGGTTGAATCTCACAAACCACCAAAGTCGGCTCTTGGGGCTCAATTTGAACAGTGTCTTTGGGCTTTTCCAGTAGAGATTCTTTCTCTTTTTCAATTTCTTGGACCTGCTCTGTTGGCACTTCTACGGTTGCCGGCTGAGGTTGACTTATGAGATCTTGTTCTTCAGAGGGAACCAACTTTTCCTCTCTTTCTTTGATCCCTCTCTGTGGTTCAGTAGAATCAGGTTTGACCTCTTTGAAGTCAGAAGGTGCTTCCTCTTCCCCGAAACCCTTGTGCTTGCCTGTCTTTTTGGGTTTCCTTGTCTTTTTCTTTTCTTTGGTTTTGGAGACTTCAGTCTCATCCAGTGTTTCAGTGGTCGGCATTTGACCCTTTTCTGAAGACATTAACTCGCGCTCAACTGGTGGACTCACTGATTGATCAGACAAAGCAACCTCCAAGTCAGGGGTTTCTTCTTTAGGTGCCAATTCTGAAACTTCTGGTAGAGTTTGAGTTTCCTCCCTTTCCCATACCACCTCATTCATCTGCTGTGGTTCAATTTGAACAGCTGTGTCAATGTCTTTTGGTGATGGTAAATCACTATCAATTTCTGCCTGAGGTGCTGTTGGTTGAATTTCACACACCACTAAAGTCGGCTCTTGGGGCTCAATCTGAACACTGTCTTTGGGCGTTTCCAGTGGAGTTTCTGTCTCTTTTTCAATTTCTTGGACATGCTCTGTTGGCACTTTTACTGTTTCTGACTGCAGTTGAGTATCCTCCTTTTCACATACCACCAAATTCAACTGTTGTGTATCAATTTGAACAGTTGTGTCAAGGTCTTTTGGTAATGATAAATCGCTATCACTTTCTGCTAGAGGTTCTGTTGGTGGAATCTCACTAACCACACCATCAGTCGGCTCTTGGGGCTGAATCTGAACACTGTCTTTGGGCATTTCCACTGGAGTTTCTTTGTCTTTTTCAATTTCTTGGACCTGCTCTGTTGGCACTGCTACGGTTGCTGGCTGAAGTTGAGTTACGAGATCTTGTTCTTCAGAGGGAACCAATATTTCCTCTCTTTCTTTGATCCCTCTCTGTGGTTCAGTAGAATCAGGTTTTACCTCTTTGAAGTCAGAAGGTGCTTCCTCTTCCCCAATACCTTTGTCTTTGCTTGTTTTTTTGGGTTTCCTTGTCTTTCTCTTTTGTTTGGTTTTGGAGACTTCAGTTTCATCCAATGTTTCAGTGGTCTTCATTTCACCCTCCTCTAAAGGTAACTCATGCTCAGCTGTTGGGCTACATGGTTCATCAGACTCAGGAACATCCAAGACAGGGGTTTCTTCTGCTCGGGTTATTTCTGAATCTTCTGGCTGAGGTAGAGTTTCTATCTTTTCGCATACTATCAATTTCAGTTCTTGTGGTTTAGTTGGTTGAATTTCACTCACCACCAAAGTTGGCTTTTGGGGCTCAATCTGAACACTGTCTTTGGGTGTTTCCAGTTGAGTTTTTTTCTCTTTTTTTAATTGTTGGACCTGCTCCCTTGGCACTGGCACAGTTTCTGACTTAGTTTGAGTTATAAGGTGTTTTTCTTCAGAAGGAACCAGTTTTTCCACTGTTGGTTTTACTACTGGCTGTGGTTCAGAAGAATCAAGTTTTTCTTCTTGGAAGTCAGAAGATGCTTCCTCCTCCCCACGACCCCTGTCTTTGCTTGTCTTTTTGGGTTTCTTTGTCTTTTTCTTTTGTTTGGTTTTGAAGACTTCTGTCTCATTCACTGTTTCAGTGGTGTTTATTCGACCCTCCTTTGAAAGTAACTCATGCTTGACTGTTGGGCTATGTGGTTCATCATACTCAGCATTGTCGAAGACTGCGAGTTCTTCCATCAAGGTGAATTCTCTGTCTTTGGACATTTTTAGTGGAGTTATTTTCTCCCCCTCAGGTGGTTGGACCTCTTGTGGTGATACAGTTGTCATTTCACATTCTGGCTGAGATTTAGATTTTTGGATTTTGTCATCCAGCAATTTGATTTCATTAGTTTCCAATGTTTTTGCCTTTGGATTTTGCTGAATCTCTATTTCAGAATCTGGTTTTGCTAGCATTGTTTTGTTGTCCTTTTCCTCTGATATCACTAATTGTGCTACTGTTGATGCAACTGTCTTTAATATCAAGTTAACCATGTCAGTCTCATCTTTGGTCTCATTTTCACAAATTTCAGGTGAAACATTTAGATGAGGTTTGGACTTCTCAGTTTTTGACCCTCCTACTTCAGAAATAATATCTAATTCTTCTGACACATTCACTTTTACTTCAGACTTTGGTCTTCTTTGGCTTTCGGTAATATGATCTTTTTTCAACACTTCAAGCTCAAATTCAACTTGGTTTTGTGTTTTAACATTTATTGTTAACATTTCATTGAGATCTGGTGGACTAGGCTGGATGTTTGCAGGCTCATTTTCTACACCAGAATCTTCTTTTTTAGACTTTTTGCTTCTCCTTTTCTTTTTTGTTCTGGTGACTTTGCTGTCACTTAGACTATCCATCAGTTCCTCCATAGCTTCATCTGAAGACCTCAGTTCATGATCTAGTTTACTGATGGCATCACTACTATTAATTTCTTCTTCTAGTTGGATTCCCTCCTCCACTCTCGATTGCAGCTCTGTTGAATCTTCTGTAACAGGTTCGTGGTCACCTTTCTGTGACTTTGAAACCACTTTCCTAATTCTAACTGATGGTTGCTCAAACTCCTCTAGCTCTGAATTGGTTTGTGAAATTTCCAAGACTTCAATTTCTTCATCAGTTTCTTCAACGTGGGGGGCATCTTTTTGATCATCACTTTGCAGTTTAGCATCTGTCTCTTTAATGATCTCAGCCACAGTATCAGGCATTTCCAGTTTTGTAGTTTGAGACAGATCTAATGAATCATTACCACTTATATTTGTATCCATTTTGGTTTCTTTAGGCTGAGATTTTGATGTTGCTGTCTTGCTTTTTGATACTACAACAGCTTTCTCAGAGGTCTTAATGGTTGGTGATTTAGAATCTTTTAGCTTAGTCTTTCCAGTATCAATTGTGGATATGCTTGTCTTCTGTTGTATATCTTTCACATCAATGCTGCCTGTTTGGGAAATGCGTGTGCCTTTAGGTTTGGCCATGTCTACACTCATTGCTTTTTTCATGCTGGGTTTTGTCTTTTCTTCTTTGGCAACAGCAGCTTTACTTCCAACCACAGACTTTTGCATCTCTTTTGGGTGTTCAAGATTTGTTTCAGGTATTGAAGTTTCCTCAATACTAACTTTTGGCTCTTTGCCCTTACATATTTCTGGAGTGATATCAGTAGGTGAAAGCTTGAATATTTCTTCAGGGAGCTTAGATGATAGGGCAAAATCAGCAGAATTTGAGTCAGGTTTTTGAATTTGAGGTTTTTCTAATTCAGCTGAATTTTCTTTGTAATTTGTTGGTGAAAGTTCTGGAAGATCAGGATCAAATGCAGTTGTATCAGAAATCAAGACAGCGTCCTCTGAGGAATATTTAATCTTGGAAGTTAATAATTTGGGAGGTTTTTGTTTTTGTTTGGTTTTAAGTGATTTACCAGTTTCAACTTTGTCCTTTCTGCTTTTAATATCTTGCAAATCAATACTGGCTGCTCGGACAGGAAACATCTTTTTGGGTTTGTCAATGTCAATGCTTTTTGCTTTTCTTAGAGATGGGGTGTGTTTTTCTGAATCTTTGGTGATAGGTTCTGTACTACATGTCTCTTCTTTGGCAAGCTCATCTACTAAAATGTCTTGAGATATACCATTTTCCTCCATAGAAAAAAGTTCTTGACTATCTGATGTAAGCAATTTTGATTCATTTTCATCTGGTAATGTGTCACTTGTGTCATCAGGAGTATGAATTTTTGGTGTTGTAATCGCAATTTTAGATTTAGAAGATGGTGATTTGAGTCCTTTAGGTTTTGTTTTGGCTTGTGTCACTTTACCAATTTCAACTTTTGATACAGTCTTTCTAGGTTCTTTCATATCCAGACTTCCAGCTTGAGAAAGAGAAATCTCTTTTGATCGGGGAATCTCAACACTTTTTACTCTCTTCAAAGTTGGTTTATCTTTTGCCTTTTCAGAAACACCAGTCTTTTCAATGTTTTGTGGTTCTGAGCATGGCTCTTTATCCATGTTTTCCATTAAACTTGTTTCAGCTAGTTCTGAGGAAGTTTTGGTAAGTGAAATCTGTCCATTTTTCTCAACATAAACCTCAATTTCTGTGATAATCTTAGAAATGATTGGTTGTTCTTGGGTGTCAGTGTTTTCCAAGTCATCTGAAGGTTTGGAAGTCTCTGAATCAATAGTTGTTAATGTTAATAGGTGGCTTTCATTTGATTTGAGTTCTTTCCTCTCAGAATCAAACAGCTTCTGGTCTAATTCAAGACTAACTGGCCCCTGTTTAGTTGGGGAAAACGTACCATATTCGACTGCTGATGTACTTACCTTAGAAAGTAGAGCATCATTCTCTGAAATATCTGCTAACTCCAAAGTTGGTGATTCAGGTTTATCTTCAACTTCCCTTTGTGTATTACTGGCTCCTGGAGGACTTTGATTTTTGTCAATTGATGAATCATGTTTGCCAGTTTCAGTTGAAGTTTCAACTGACTCTTGGATTGCTTGTGTTGGAATAATATCTGTGTATACCTCTTTTTCAGACATCCCTTGCTTCAATACTTCAGCATAAGTCATGGAACCTACTTGACTCCAAGACGGTTTAGTAATTTTGACATTTTCTGATTTTGTTACACTAATTCTGTCTTCATCTCCAGGAAGCTCAGCTTTCTCTGGCATTTTGGTGTCACGATCTTTGATAGGTGGCTTCATCTCATCTTTGGTCTCTACCTGTTCTTCTTGGGGTGTTGAAGGTTCATCGGTGAAAATAGTAATAGCAGTTGCTACAACCTCAAAGGATAATGTAGACTCCTTTGACTTGTCCAGTTCATCCACAACAAGTTCATTATCTGGTAATGCCATTTCTGCCTCGCTCTGATTTCTGCCATATTTAGTAGTTATTAAAACTTCCATTTCACTGGTAACGTGACCTGGCTCAGCTTCTACTGGTCTGACTACCTTTTGTTCTGATGGCTCTGATCTAGTCTCCTGTGGCTGATCCATCTCATCTTTGGGCATTTTTACAACTTCCTGTGTACTTGCTTCTTGAATTGTTTTTTCTATATCTTGCATTGAAGTTTCCTCAGTAAAAATAGAAATAGCTGTTGCTACGACCTCAAATGATAATGTAGGCTCCTCTGACACCATTGGGCCTTTTCTTGTTTCTTGTATAATTGTTGTGGTTTCAGGTTCATCTTGACTGGATTTACTTGTTTCCTGTTTTTGTGGTGTTGTGGTTGCTTGAATATGATCTATTATGTCCTCTTTTTCTGGCATACTTACCAAATCCTTTTCTTTGGGTATTTCCACTGTTGTAACTGAACTTGGTGTCTCTTCTTTCTGATTGTCAGTTTGGTCAACTTCAGGACTCTCCAAATCGGATGTGTTATTACTTACCTGATCCTTTTCCACTTTGCCTCCCTCTTGTGGTGTTTCCAAGTCTTCCATTTCAGATGTTACTGTTTCTTTAACATGTATTGCATCTGTTGGCGTCGTCTCACTTATGGCATTCTCTTCAATGTGTACTCCTTCCTCTTCCATTAAATTATTTTCAATTTTAGGTGTTGCTTCGATAATCTTCCCCTCCATGCCTTCCACAGCTGCAGAAATGGATTCCATATTTAGCTGTTTATTGTCACTAGGTAAATTTGAATCTGTTGTTTTTTCATTGCTATTTACTGTTGCTTTTTCCTCACCCAATTCAATTTGCTCTGTTGACTCTAATTGTATCTCCTTTGGCTGTGTCTTTGTAATGTTTTCTACACCTGTCATCACTACATCTGTCTGAGTTGAATCAATTTTAGCAGCATGCAAGTCAGAATCAATTTTTTGAGTGGAAGTTGTAATTTCAGTTGTACTTACTGTGTCAATGAGTTTGTCTTGATCCGATGATACATTTTCATCTACATGCAAATCTACATGCATTTCTTCAACAACATGCGCGGCATCAGTGGACAATACTGTGTCTGAAATAGGCTGAGAAGTTTCACTTGTAGTATCTCTGTCAGCCTTTTCAGTGTCTGACATGCAAACTTGCGTGATTTCACTTTCATGCACATCTAGGAATATGTATCTCTTTTCGGTATCAAGCGGTTCTTTGCAAATGTGATCTATGTAATCAGCCAAACTTGTGGACACTGCATTCTCGGCGGTTGATTTTGTACTTACATTTTGAGGCCGAACTTCGCTTGGATGAGCTATTTCTTCAATCTGGGGGGACAGCGTGGAAGCGGTCAACTCTATTTTAATTGTTTCTGAAGCTTCTGTTTGTAAAATGCTACTACTACTTACTTCTGGAGTAATATCTGACTTTTTAGCAGCCATTTTGTCTTCTTCACTCTCTTCAATGATTGGCTTTCTAATTATGCTAATGTATTCTACTATGGTCTCCTCTGCCATAACTGCTTCTTCTGAAGGGTGGCTATCACTATCCTCCATTTTAACAGTTTCAGATGTAATTTCAGCTGACAAATCTTGTTCTTTCTGCACCCTTATTTCATCAGTGCAAACTATGGGCACTTTTTTTACATCTAGACCAGGTTTCATAGCAATTTCATTGACCTTCTTAGTTTGGGGTAATTCTGAACTATCACTATCTTTAACAATATCTTTGGTCTCAACAACTGAAGGCTGAATTTCTACCTTTTGAGGGATAACAACTCCTACCATCTGTGGAGCATCTGTCTCCTTAACATTTTGACCAGGTTGCACAATAATTTCAGATGTTTCTAATGTAACTTGAATAGAATCAGCATCACCAAGCACAACTGTTTCACTAACAGAACTAACACCATTTTGTCTAGTATCTGCTTCTTTTGGTAGCACTACAGCTTCACTGGCCATCTGTGTCACTTGCTCTGGCTTTGAAACTTTTTCCATCACATCTTTGGAGTCTTGCTGTTCGTCTGAAACAAGCCTGGGTTTATTTTCATTTCCAACTAAATCGGAAGTATCAATTGTAGATTCGGGCTGCAGGTAGACTTCATCAAGACTGTCAAACTTCTGCTGATTGGTTTCTGCATCTTCTACTTTGGTATCCTCAACATCTGGACCAGTTTCTTGGACAATAGTCTGAATTTCTGCTTTTTGAGTGAGTGGTTCTTCTTGAGTTGTTGGTAGGTCAATTTCTTTAGACACTGGCATTGTAATGGTATCTTTGTCTTGCATGGACTCACCAGCTTCACCAGTGGATTTCTTAGTCAATGGAGTGATTTTAATGTCTTCTTTTTCTGTTATGTCTGGTGTTGTAGAAATGTCCATCTTCTCTCTATCTCTTGGTGCTTGCTCTGGTTTTGTCTCCAAGTAATTTTGTTTGGATTCAATTGTTGTAAGTGTTTTAAACTTAGCTGTAGATTTATCTTTTTGGTCTTGCTTTGGCTTGGCATCTTCTGGGACCGTTTTTGGAAGAGCTGAATCAGATATTTCCAGAATTATTGTTGCCACTTTGCTCTCTTCAGTCTCCGCTAAAGCATCAATTTGATCCTTAACCGCCTTACAAACTGAGCTATCCTTTGCATCAGCTTTCATAGGTTGAATACCAATTTGCTTTGGTTCTTCTACAACTAAATCTTCCATTGGCTTGGTTGTTTGCTCTTTAATAGGTTCATCTTCTGAATCTTTGTCAACAAATTTGGTTTCTGTTATAGGAAGTTCTTGAGGCATTTCCAAAACAAGTATGGCCATTTTCTTCTCTTTAGTTTCTTCAATAGGTAGGCTGATATCCATGCGTACTACTGGTTCACTAATTGTAACAATATTTGTGGCAGTGTCATCTTCAATTGACATTTTTGTTTCTTGCTGTTGCATAGGCACATCTTCAGGAACTTCTCGGAAATCTTTCGCTACCTTTTCTAGCTCTGTATCTACATTATCAATTGCATCCATTGATTGAATAGTGTCTGATTGGTCATCAGATTCTGGCATTTCCAAAACTATTGTAGCTACTTTCTTCTCTTCCATCTCCCCAGAGCTTACAAACTCAAGTGTAGCCTTTGTAGAAATTGGCCTCATGCTTTCAATAGTAGTTTGAACTTCACCTTTTTGAGCCATGTTAGCTTCCTTACTTGGAGTTTCAGATAATTCAACTACTCCTTCTGCAGGTGTATCTTGTTTTGGCCTGAAAATTGTTTCTTTGAAAATCATTTGTGGACAAGTGCCGGGCATTTCCAAAACTATAGTAGCCAATTTCTTAAACTCATCCATTGCATCTGTTGGGATGTCCATTGTAGACACTTCTGATGAATCTTGAGACTTAATTTTCTTCCCTTTTGACTTGCGCTTTGGTGGAGACACACTTGCAGTTGTTTCAACCACAGATGGAACCTGAATTTTAGTTTCTTCAACCTCCTTTTTAGACAGTTCTGGAGATATTTTAGATTTTTTGGGCCTTCTTTTTGGTGGTGAGAGGCCACCACTTTCTAAAGCAGTCATTTCTGTTAGAGATGTTTCAGTATTGGATTCATCTTTGGTCTCTTCTACCTCCTTTTTGGGAAGTGCTGGTGAAATTTTAGGTTTGCCCTTTGGCTTTCTTTTGGTTGGTGACAAAGTGTCATTTTCATCTATAGATTTTTCAGTTGATACATCAGCGACTACACTTGGCATTTCAACAATAGCTTCAGTTGCAGGTTGAGTTGTTTTTTGTGAATCTAAATCTTGAATGGAAGAAATATTTTGACTGTCTAGCTCTGTGTCTTCTTTTGAGAGACTACTGATTTCTGAAACAGTAGTTTCTGTTGGAGATCTTTCAGTCTTGACTTCATCCTTGGTCTCGTCTACCTCCTTTTTAGGAAGTTCTGGTGAAATTTTAGGTTTGCCCTTTGGCTTTCTTTTGGTTGGTGACAAAGTGCCTTTTTCTTCAATAGATTTTTCAGTTGATACCTCAGCAGCTGTAATAGGGTCAGTTGCAGGTTCAGTCGTTTTCCATGAATCTAAATCTTGAACTAAAGGAATGCTTTGACTGTCTAGCTCTGTGTCTTCTTTTGGCATGTCTTTCTTAACAATTGCAGGAGATGCTTTGGCACTTTTTGGCTTCCTTTTTGGTGGCGTTAATTTTCCATTTTCTGAAACCTCTGAAATATTTACAGACTCTAATGAAGCATACATTTCTTGTGATGTCTTTTGTTGCAACTCTGCTATCTTGGTTTTTCTTCTTGGTGCCACCAACTTGGGTTCCTCCACTGTTTCCTTTTGCTCTTGATCTACTTTAGCCACCTCCATTTCCAAAGGCTTGGTCTCCTCTACGGTATCACCCATTTTCACATCATTAGGTGCAATTTCTGGTGAAGATTTTGACTTTTTAGACTGCTTTTTGGTTGGAGAAAGCTTAGCAGTTTCTTGGACAGTTTCTTCTTTGGATTTCTCTATAAAAAATTCAGCTGGAGGTGTAGTTTTTGACTTTTTTCTCACTGGTACTACCACAGCATCAGTTGTAACAGAACTTTCAGTTTCTGGGCTTTCTGGCTGTTTTGCATAAATTTCCATTTGTTTTGGTGGGATTTTTGGACTTTTTGGTTTGCGTTTTGGTGATACAGCATCTTCAGGAGTTGAAATGTCTTCTTCTGGTCTGGTTTTAACTTGCTCTTCTGTAACTATGTCATCCAGTTTGCTTGTAATTTCACTTGGAACTATGATTGACTGTGAATCGTCAAGAATAATGGTTGAAATCTGTTTAGTTTCCAAACTTTCTTGTTGAATTGAGAGCGGAATTTGAGTTTCAATTTTCATCTGTTTTGTCTCTGGTTCAGTAGTCACCATCTTGGATCTTCTTCTCAATGGCACAGGCATTTCTCGACTTGCAGCTTGAGTAATCGGCTCCTTAACCTCTTTAGTGTCAACAGCCATTTTCTCAATTGGTAAAGAGGTTTCCATTTCAGTTCCTGAGTCTTGCTTTATTGTCGTAACTTTCTCCCAAATCATAGACTCTTCCATGCACTGGGGAATATCTTTGACACAGACAACAGACTCCACTTCCATTGGTTCAGTTACATTAATCTGTTTCTCGTCCTCTTCTGCATATTGGTTGATGGATTGCATGCTGGCTGCTGGGGTCATTTGAGAGTGCTTCTTTCGCGGAGGTGCCACTAAAGACACTTCACTGGACATTGGAGCCACTGTAGGTTTAAATTTGGGTCTGGCATCAAGCTCCTAGAAAGAAATCAAAGAGAAAAAATATGAATGAAGAAATCATACTGCTACATACACTTTCTAAACTTTGTATGAATTAACAAAGAGCTGGTAGCTATCCTATGTAACTTTTCTGGAATGTTCCACAGTATGGCATTAAACTTATCTATCTCCATGGGGACAAATAAGTGAGCAAGCACAGGTCAAGTTACAGGGCAGATACTGTAATGTAATTTGTAAAGAATTAGCTAAACTTGGGCAAAATAATGTGATTAAAAAAATACCTCTTTCTTTTTGTTAAAAGTGTTCTTCTGTATCTCGGCTTTGGCCAGAATCTCTGAGCTCTCCTGGTCCAGTTTCCCAAAGACTGAAGGAGACAGACAGTCAGAGAGGAACTGCCAATGTGAGAGCACCTCCTGCAGGTCGAGCTTGTACTTTTCACCCTCCTCCAATGATTCCTAGGGGGAAAACAGTCTCTTATAAATTGGTACAAAACTTACTGAAATTATAAAACATTAAATAGTTTGAGGAATGTTTATCTGACACAAAATACAGTCGCAACTTTAACATGTGGTTATCAGTGATAGCGTGGAGTGTGGACAATAAATAACAATCACAAGTAGCAGTAACGTGTACTGTATTGTATGCTTTAAACTCACCTGTAGAGAATCACTGGACTCTGGGGTCTCTCTGCTGTTCCACTTTTGGAGGTTTTGGAGACCATCTTTGAAACAGCGATCTGCATTTGTGGAGCAAGACGACTGATGGTCTGATAACCGTGATTTAAGACTGGAAAATACAACAGAAACAGCAATAAACAATTTGTGAATATTGTCATGTGCTTACTATATATTTTTAATAGTTGAATTCTGTGTAAGGGGCTTTGAGCTGTTCTTGAAATAATGTTACAAATAAACCTGAGTAAATAACAGAAAAGTATGACAAATTAAGTTAACATATGAATATATTTGCAATACTGTAAAATAATGTTTAAGTAAAAAATAAGAAAAACGTGAACCTGTTTTTCCATATCATATTTTGATCATGGTTTAATGAAAAGAAATATAAACCTGTATAATTTTGTCACCATCTTAAGTATTTGCTTCATCATTCATTGTAAATAAGATTCATTTTGTAGTTAAATTCACAATGCACACAATGAACCTGAAGAGATAATTTAAGGCAATTCAGTTTTATTTCTTAACAGATTTCTATTTTTAATATTTGTATTAAATTGTGCAGATGCTTGATAGAACATATTGACCCTCTGAGGTTTGCCACTGGTATTTATTCATTACAGCAAAAGTAAATTAAATGGGGAAAGAGCCAGATGGGATTCAGAATGGAGTTGGTTATGTCAAAAGCCGTGAACCAGCTGATACAGTTACAGTACAAAATACAGAGGGTAATTTGTTTTTAAGGGTTTTCTATGCAATTCCAGCATAGCACAATTTCTAAACAGGACATCAGACAAAATTTTATAGCATCAAATTACAATAAAACTACCAATATTTATTACACTCCACCAGTCTTAGGAACAATATACTGAAAAAAGACCAATGGTCAGTCTGCCAAAAATAAACATTATTCACACAACATCAAGATATATTTTATGTGGAGTTTTTAGACATACGGAGTAATACTAGTTATTTATAATTAGTTAGGTTTAAGCGATATATTTGGATGAACTGTAATCTTACCTTTAAGTTACCTCTAAATGGCACATATAATGATACTAACTGCATGAATTGTGGTATAACCCACAATTTACACCAACTCCATTAATGCTATGGGCGATATATTGGTTCCAGTATCAGTGATATTGAGACAAATTCTTTGATAGTGACCGATAACAATATTCAATACCGATATATGATACAGATTTTTTTGTGTGCTGCCCCATTCTCTGTCTGCCCTTTTTTTAATGATTCAGAATGAAAACAGAATATTATATTATATTATATTATATGGCTGTGTTATACAAACATGTAACCAATGATTTTATGTCCCAGTAAAATACAATGTTTTATTATTTTTACAAACGTGAAAAGTTATTTTGTGATTGTTACTTTAACTTAAGATAAATTTGTAGGTCTCACTGTGGAATTTAATTTAACATATCGGTATCAGCAAAAATCAGTTACCAGCCACAGTAGCAGACCAATTACTGGACATCGATATTGGCCCAAAATAATAATCCATATCGGCCCATCCCTAATTAAAGGTTCTATATTACACAAAATTGACTCTTGTGAGCTTTAAGCCATGTTATAATGTTGCTACCTTATCAGAGTGTTTTCTGTTTGAGTGAAGAACACAGCCTAAATCTCCAGGGTTTATGTGTTAAACATGTGTGAATGAAACAAAACACAACTCCAGGTCTGTTGGTGGTGAAGAAACAACATTATATCATAAATCAGAAAATAGCTCAATAGCTCAATTTACCTGTCGTGTTGCTGGGACAGAGACTTGACCAGTGTAGTCACGTCTGTGGGGAGCTCCTCTGTCTGTGGAGGTGAAGCCACCTCCTGAAGCAGTTCATCCAGCTTCACTCTCAAACCCTTCAGGGACTGCTCACAGTTCTGAAGAAAAACAAACTATTAGTCATCACAAACATATTAAAAGTGAGTGATTAAAGATGAGTGTTTGTGTGTTGACTATGCTGGCTGCAACATTATCTAGGTTTCTCTTGTAAAAGGTCCTGCGTCTGATTTTCTTCCCCATGTATTTGAGCAAAATTACCCTTGTACAAATATGTTGTATAAGCAGCTATTGAGCTCTTGCTGTCTGCATCCAATTAGAAAAAAATTTATTGTGCCATAATCAGGAAGTGCATATTAGCATGCTAATTGCTGTTGGTTTTACTGTTATGCCAAAACTCCACTCCGGTCTGTTGTGAAAAATGCTTATAAACTCATTCCAGTGTATAATTAAGATGCTCTGAATGTATAAGGTAAGTGAGGAATAACTTTGGACAACTGCAAACTGTTTAAAATGAACTAGTTCTGTTTTTCATATTTTTAACACAGTAAAAATCACCCCAACCCCCACCCCACCCCCACCCTGGACCCCTTCCAGGTTGCATACCGAGCCAAACGTTCCATAGTGGATGCAATCTGCTCTGCCCTCCACCCAGCCCTCCACCCAGCCCTCACCCATCTGGACAATAAAGACTCATACTGTATGTGAGAGTGCTGTTCATACAACACCATAATATCACAACAACTCATCTGCAAACCCGAAAAGCTTGGTCTCAGCACCTCCCTCTGCAACTGGCTGCTAGACTTCCTCAGCCAGAGATCACAAGCGTAAGTGTTGACAACAATACCTCAAGCACCATCACTCTGAGCACAGGGGCTCCCCAAGGCTGCATGCTCAGTCCTCCTCTCTTCACCCTGCTGACCCATGACTCAACAACAACCTACAGCACCAACCACCTTGTGAAGTTCACGGACGACACAACTCTGGTGGGTACACTACAGGAAAGAGGTAGACCTTCTGACAACGTGGTGCAGAGACAATAACTTCCAGCTGAATGTCAGCAAGACTAAAGGCCTATTCATACTTCATAAGAACATAAGAACTTTGTTCTTGTTCTTAAGGTGATAAGAACAAGAACTTCCAGCCTGACCATTCTTTTTTTTTGGTGACCCGCCTTTTGGCTTTCGCAAACTTGTCACAAAGATTATGCCAGACTTTTCTACACTGATTTTCATCTGAGCTTAAAATGTCCACGATCTCCCTCCATGAATTTGGCTGTCTTTATAGTCACTGAGCGTCGTGTCGTATAGATGTTAGTATTTTCTCTGCATCACTGTGTGGGGCAGAAGCTGCACTGAAAACAAATGGAGAGCTCTGCAGCACAGAGTGAACACAGCCAGGAAGATCACTGGTGCACCACTCCCCTCCCTGCAAGACATATACACCACCTGCCCCACCACAATTGTGAGTGATGCAAGCCACCTCGCACACAAACTGTTTAGCCTCCTAGCCTAGAAACTTTTGACT
Source organism: Taenioides sp. WSHXM2023 (assembly GCA_029959045.1). NCBI lineage: Eukaryota > Metazoa > Chordata > Actinopteri > Gobiiformes > Gobiidae > Taenioides > Taenioides sp. WSHXM2023. The sequence continues at coordinate 25,352,990 of CM057102.1, forward strand.
GGTAGTGTATATGATTTAAATAAGTTCTAACCTTGAGGCTGGTCCAGTGCTGCTGTAACTGGCTGATGTTGTTTTGTGGTTGGCTGTAACTCAGAGCCTGGTCCAGAGACCGGAGCTCCCACTGCAGAGCAGAAGTCCTCTCCTTCAGCCCCTCCACTCTCTGTTCCACCTCCCGCTCCATCTCCTCCACACACGTCTCACAGGAAGTCAGGTGCTGCTTCACTTCCTGTTCGGAAGTCGCGCAGAGGTCATGAAGATGGCTGACGTCTAGATTGAGAGCATCTTGTCCTCCAGGACTGCACAGGTTTAACAGTCCGTCTTTGGCCTGGTCCAACTCCAACATCTCCCTCTGCTCCCTGTGCACCGTCTGCAGCAGGGCCTAGAATAATAATAATAATTAAAAAAAAAAAAAAAAATACATTGAAATAAAAAATAAATAACACATATATTCTTATAAATCAGTGTGGCAACTGAAACATATGTACAGAAATAAACAAACCTGTAACTCACTTCTTAACGTAAATCATAAAAGTAAATTTAAAACTATGTTTAAGCTTTTGGTTAATGATTTTAAAGCCAAAAATTTACTTTGAAGGAGCTTTATGTAACTTTTCTGGTGTAAGTTTTGGCGGCATGCTTTTCTCCATGGAGATATGGAAAGTTCCACAGTCAGGTCATTAGAATGAATAACGCCATACTGTGAAATATTCCCAGCAAAGCAATACCAGCTCCAGAGAGTTTAGAGTTTATTAAGAATGAGGTTGAGTAACTATTTAATTAAGGTCTTAAGGTCAGAAGCTGGGTATTAATTACAAAGCCTAAATCATTCCTCATAAACTATTTGTTCATTATAAATTAAGTCTTTGCTCATGCTTTGACATGGCTAATTATGGTGTAGTTATTATAAAGTGTTTCTTTACCTTGAGTGTGTTGATGGCGCTGTGGAGTCCCTGTTTATCTTTAGGGGCTGGTCCCAGAACTTTGACCTGTTCTCGTAGCCAGTCCTGTGCTGCCTCGTGCTGCTCCATCAGCTGAGTGCACTGACGCTCCGCTAAGATGCCCTCCTCCAGGAAACTCAGGGCCTCCTAACACACACAGAGGTTTATTCTATTAGCCAAAGTCATGGTTATGAGTTTAACAAAAAAAAGACCATCTCAACCAAGTTTACTATGTAAGTATCTAACTCCATCATCTCCAAGAGTCTATAACGTCATGTGTACTGTGCCTTATCTGAACTCACAGTGAGCTTGTTGAGCAGGTCAGGGATGCACTGCTCCATCTCGTCCCAGTTTGTGGAAGTCCAGCTCGGGTCCTGGGTCAACTCTGCCAGCTCTGCAGCCTGAAAAAAACAAACCAAATGCCTGTATAAAGGCCATACATTCTCCAATGCATTTTCAATGGGGGAGTTAGCGTTAGTGGCAAACAAACATCGAAAAATGTGGGAAAAAAATGTGTTTTGACGACTTGACCACACAAGTCCACACATCAGAGCCTTATTAGAAAACATTACCACATGTAGAAGTGTTTAGTGTTGTTGACTGAATTAACAATTAGCACCAAAATAACCATAATTGCTAACAACCACGTAATTATCTTATCATCATCTTATTTCATCAAACACCAAAAATCCTATTTAAATAACTGAACTTTATAAATAGGAGCTGGAAATAAGATACTGACTCTTATTTATATGTATCTGAACTTTCTTTAGCCCTTACCTGTCTGCGTGTGTCTCTGAGCAGTGGAGCTAGTGCAGTGGTCTGGTCGATCATGTTCCTGGTTTGGTCGGCGGTTTGTCTCCTCTCTCCGAGTCCGGGCCAAGGGAAAACCCGAGGGAGGTCAGAGATTTGGGTCTTCAGCTTCGAGAGATGAGACAAGAGCTCAGAGCGCTGCTGCTGACAGGTGACCAGACGCTCCAGAAGCCCCTGCAGAGAACTGCAGAGGGGACGATAAGAGAGTGAATAAAAAAAATAAAAACAGGGTAAAATAATTATGCTGTTTGTTGATCTTCAGTGAGCAGAATGAAATATTAGACTTTTAGTATAAATATTACATTTGGTACAAATTCTTCTGCGATCTTGGAAAAAGGATCAAAACTTTAGATAAAAGCAAAATCCAGGCAATCCAGGTGTTTAAGCCAACATGTTTCAACCATGACTGCTCTTTGTCAGGGCTTAGTTTTACTTTTCTGGAGTGCCTGGATATCATTTCTTCTATTTGTCAATGTTTATATCCAAAGCTAAATTGTAGTCCACACTTGGTACTGGTTGGGAACGTCTGTAATTACAGTTGCCTTGATGTAAAAGAAGAAAAACTGACAATCTTACTAGTTCACACAACTAGTTATTATATCAACCGGCAAATGAATATAAAGAGTACAGGGTGGGTAGGTGTGAAGGATAAACCTGTTCAATACCTGTGGTTTTGCTCTGCTGTCCGTAGCACCTGCCTCCACGCTTCCTCTGTGTCTCTCACTCTCCTCTGGACCTCATGTCGCTGGTCTTGGTCCAGATCCGGGTTTTCGCTCAGACTCTGGGCTCGTCTCATCAGCTCCACCATCTGACTGTCCCCGTTCAGTCTGGAGCTCAACACCATCTGAGGAGGAGAAACACGCTGATAATAACTCATAACTCAATACTTAGATGAACCAAAATGAGTAAATAAGATGAAATAAAATATCTTAGCACAGCAATTTATAAGTTTGGAAACCCTTCATTGAATATTTAACATAAAAAAGTAGGATAGCAAGACAATGGACAATGGAAAGCTGTATAAATTTAGGTCATAACATCCTCCTCTGCATACCACTAAGTATCAGATTTATTATGTAAAAACGCCCTGTAGTTTAGGTGTCTATATTCATCTTTCATAAATGTGCACTGTGAACTTAATCTTGCTTAATCTTAATCTTTTTCTTAATTCATTCCAAATCTAATAAAATTCACAGATATTCTACGCACCTGTGCAGTGTTGAGTCTCTGCTCTATCTCCGCCTGTGTGCCTGTAACTCCAGTTCCCTTCTCCTCCTGCTGCTGTCGTAGATCTTGTACCCAGGATTCGGTGCTCGCGGCCTGGGCTCTGAAGGCGTCCATCTCCCTGTGGACGGTGTACTGGTCCTGGGCTCTCTTCAGCATCTCCTCAGCCTTCTGTAGGACGTCCCTCCACTGGTACTCTGCCTCTGTCAGCACCTGGTCCGCCTGGTGTTTCGTGTCCTCATCCACATCGTCACGGTCCAACAGACTCTGGGTTTGTCTCCTCAGATCGGAGAGTTTAGAGTCACCTTCAGGTTTGGAGCTCAGGATCGTCTAAAAACAAAAATACATCTTCAATATTTGAGTAATCGATCTCTCCCTTATGGTTAGCAGTACGAGCCTGTACAAGACTCAACCCACAAGCCTAAAAATATACAAGCGCAGGATATGAAACAGTACACTACAACTTCACAAACCTGATGCGATGTTACCCACCTGTGCAGTGTTGATGGTCTGCTCTGGCTCTGTGTTCACGCCCACACTCTTCACCCTATCCTCTTTCTCCTGGACCCAGGCAGTGGTCTTCTCTTTGGTTTGGTTGTACTCCTTCATCAGGTTCTCCAGGGCACACTGCCGCTCAGACTGACCCAGGATCTGCCTCACGTCCTGGAGCAGCTCTGTCCACTGCCCCTCCATCTCCTCCACCGTCCTGGAAGCGTCTGATTTGGTTTGTTCGTCTAAGTCTGGGCGGAAACTCTGGCCTCTCCTCTTCAGCTCTTGTAGTTTGGAGTCTCCTTCTGCTTTGGAGCTCAGAATGGCCTGGAAAATTCAAATGGTTCATATAAGCTTGGATTATATGGGTTCAACTACAGTATTATTCAGCAAACAGGTGACTTATTATCTATTTATATATTTTTCTTTTATAAAGAAGCATTTTATAGAGCTAAATTATTTCCTGATTGTGGGGAAAATGGACTGGCGTGGGCAGAGTTGTGTTTCAGTTTTAGTTTTTCCCTCGAGTGATGCAGAAAAGAGGAAGCCACTGCCTGTGTGAATGTTCATGTATGTTTGCATGCACTGTAAAATAGAAAGTAACAAATGAAATGCTTAATAAGTATAGTTTAGTTTTGATTTCTAATACAGTAAAGTCAGAATCTTTAAATATATGACAGTTCATAAACAATATACAATTTATATAATAGTTGTTCTTCAGTTTTATGCAGCATCAAGTGTCTAAAACATTATCTTTTTACCTGAGCCGTGTGCAGTCTGTCCTCTGCTGTGGGCTGCTCCTTAACAGAGGACAGTTTCTGCTGAAGATCTCTGAGGAACAAACTGGTTTCCTCTTTCTGGGAGTCAAACTCTTTCAGCTACAAAAAGATAAATAATATGCAACATTAATAAACACCTTCTATTCATCAATATTAGACCTGCTTGTCTCCCTCTTCACCCATTTCGTCTTGCTCCCCCCCAGCTCCTCTCACCTGTTTCCTCCTTCTCTCCTCCTCCTTTCACATGTTTCATCTTGCTTTCCTTCTCCTTCTCACCCGTTTTCTCTTCCTCTCTTTCTCCCATCCCGCTCCCTCCTCCTTACCTGTTTCCTCTTGCTCTCCTCCTCCTCTCGAACCTGCTCCTTTGCTGTGCTCTCTCTCTCCTCTCCTCCTAACCTCTCCTCCTTCTCACCTGTTTTCTCTTGCTCTCCTCCTCCTCTCTGGCCTGCTCCTCTGCTGTGCTGTGGACTTGTTTAGCGTTCTGGAGCAAGTTTCTCCACTGCTCCTCTGTGTCTTTGACAGTCTGCTGGAGCTGCTGTCTGCGACCGTCACTCAGGTCTCTGTGGTCACTCAGAGTCTGGCCTCTTCTCCTCAAGTTATTCACTTTACAGTCGCCATCAGGTTTGGAGCTCAGCACATCCTAAAAATACAGAAGATTACGATTAGAGATGTACCGAAATGTAAAAGAAGCAGCAATTTAAAAGACATCATACTACAAGATATATGGAATTATGTAATAAAGAAAAAAGTTAAATAACTCAACTAAATATTTTTGATATTTTATTTTTAAATCCTCAGAGTATCCACCCTTTGCTTTGTCAACAGTGCTGCAAACTCTTTCTCTCAGTGAGCTTCATGATTAAGTCTCCTGACATGGTTTTGTCTTCACTTCACGGGTGTACCATGTCGGGGTCAAGGAATGCCAATTGTCAAAAGCAGTGATCAAAACAAAGGGTGGCTAATTAGAAAATGTAAAAAAAAGTAAAATAACAAGTTGAGTTCATTTTTTGTTTACATTCCATACGTCCCATTCATAGTTTTGATGCCTTCAGTGATAATCTACAGTGATAATAATCATGGAAATAAAGAAGAAACACCCATGAAAAAGTGTGTCCAAACTAAACTGGTAGTGTGTACTGCATATTTTGCCTCTTTCTTCATACCTGTGCAGCCTCTATCCTCTGCTTGGGTGGGGCTTGTCCTCCCACACTGTGCAGTAGCTGTTGTCTCTCTCTGATCCAGCTCTGGGTGCTCTGACTTTGGTTTTCAAAGTCATCGGACAGACTCTTGAGCTCGGCCTGAGCGGCTGTCTGCAGCACTGTCCTCCACTGCTGCTCCGCGTCCAGGACCATCCTCTCCACCTCGGCCCTCAGAGGTTGGTCCAGGTCTGGGCTCTGGACCAGACTCTGGGCCTGTCTGCTCAGATCACGGAGCTTTGAATCACCTTCGGGTTTGGAGTTCAGAACAGACTGGAGACAGGCAACATACAGTCTCAGTACAGTACAGTATCAAATAAGCAGTCTTAAATAACATTCAGTTATTATATACAATGTTTGAAGAACTTATTGTCAACAGTGAACCAGGCACTAAGCTGGAAACTTAACGATTATTTTAGTAACTCACCAGTCAGAAATAATTAGTTGATTAGTCAAACACTTATTTCTGTTGTAATTTTGAACCATTTGAATATATTTTAATAAAATAAAATACGGTAACTGAATGCTTCAAGATATAGATAATTATCAAATAAGTTCAGTGTTTTTTAGGTTTCTGTCCGGTTTAGACCCTTTTATTTAAATTTTTACACTTTCTAGTCCAGTTTTAGTCATACTTTTGTCCTCTTGAGTCATTGCCAAGAACATGTATATGAATTTTGATTAGGAATGACAAATGCATTTCACTCGTACCTGAGCAAGCTGCAGTCTCTCCTCAAACGTCCCCAGCACTGTTATGGACATGATCTTCTGTTTCTGCTCTCTGATCCAGGTCTGTAGTTTTTCCCACTGGTCCCTGAACATCTCATAGTCCCTCTGAACTGCAGCCTCGCCTTGCGCTACGTTCAGGGCCTTTTCTGCAGCTCGGGAAACTTCACTCCACTGCTCCTCTGTCTCTTTCACTGCGTCTTCTATGGAACGTCTTTGGGAATCGTCCAACATCTGGTTCTGAGACAGATTTTGGTACAAACGCTTCAGATCCTGGACCAAAGAGATGCCTTTGGGTTTGGAGTTCACACAGGACTAAAGAGAGAAAGGAAGGACAGGGAAGGAGGGAGGAAAGGAGACAAGGAAGCATAAATGGAAGGAAAATATAGCAGATAGTAAAGCTGCAAGAATAATCGAAATTGAATCTAAACCTTGATTTGAATTAACGTAATTAGCAAATCAAAAAGGCTGCAGTTTTTGAAGTACCATAATTTCCTTCATAAACAACAAAATCTCCTCTCTTATTCTGCATAAGAACCGTTAACCCTGGAGTTTAGCTCTGTCCAAACATGTTCTGAAATGTGATTCTTGTATTAGTTTGTCAGTTCAGATTTCTTTTTGTCAATTCTTCCGGATGTGTTTAAAATGTGAACTTTGAACAGAATCTTATTATTAAAACATAAATGACAATTCTAAGCGCAGTCAGAAAAAATTTAATCAGATATTTTTACCAAATCGTTCAGCCCTAGCAGGTATAGCAGGGAGATGAGGGGTCTTCAGCATTCAGTCTACAGATTTAGTGCTGGTTATAACTGATACAATAGTACATGAATTATTAAAGGGTGGGTAGAAATTAGGGAAACACTAGGGAATTTGAAAACCCCTCATATTCAAAAGTAACAGAAAAAGAACAGAGAAAGATAAGCAAAGTTGAAACCAAAGCATAGCCATGGAAACAAGATTACAGTAAACATTTCCAGAAATAGTTTAAATTTTCAGATGTTCAGCAAGTTTAAATGCATTATATTGTTAATAGTATTGAAATTAAAAGGTTTCAATACATAATGTTAAGGTTTACAAGATTTTTAGAAACAAATATAAAGTAAAATAATTGTATTAATAGGCTATAAACACATGATAGAATTGTGTGGCTTTGTTTTTATTACTGACCATTTAGCTTCATACTACCAGCCCTCCACTTTAATATTAAACTACAGGATCTTTATAATGTAATGAACTCTCACCTGAGTGACTTGGACCCTCTCTGTCACTGGCAGCAGCCTCAGACTCTGCAGCTGATCCTCCTGTTCTGAGATCCACGTCTGGACTGAGTCGGTCTGGTCCCTGAACTCGCCCAGGTCTCGGTCTAACTGGGCTCTGGTCTGGGTTCTGGTCTGGACTCTGGTCTCTGCGGTCTTCAGGGCGTCTTCAGTCCGGTCCAGAGCAGATCTCCAGGACTCCTCTGTGTCTCTGATGCACTGCTGGACCTCCAGTCTCTGGTTCTGGTCCAGATCCTGGTCCAGAAGAGTCCGGCTTTGGAGTCTCAGATCCTCCAGTTTAGAGTCTCCTTCAGGTTTGGACTTCAGTATCATCTACAGAAAACAAAAGGATATATCAGTATTCTTACTAGAATAACACTTTCTGATTTTCATTCATAATGCACTTTGTTTGTGAATATTCTCTGTGTAGCACTACTACAAGCCCTCAGTCACAATAGTTTAATCTTTTTTTGGTTAAAAATCTCAATGTACAATAGAATGAATTGTTTGAAAAGCAAATAATTGCTGACTAGTTGAATACAGAAATAATGATCAGTTGCAGCCCTAAATCCAGGTTCTAAATTCAGAATATATATACCATAAATTCTCACATCTGACATTCATTTTACATGGGCTTGCCTTATAAAGCTGGTTTGATGTTAGAACATTGATGATTGGCTGAGACAGGTACTTTCCCTGGTCAGAAATATTGTGTTTTTTATATTCTTTACAAGATCATATACAATGCAGTGCAGTGTTATGATGTGCAGCTTAACATTAAAGGAAGAACAACTCAAAGGAAAAGCATGAAAGAAAAGGAACCAGGTAAGAATTCTAAAAATGATAATGAAAATATTCGTTTTAAAGTCTCACCTCTGCCTTGCGTTTCACCTCCTCTGGCTCGCCCTCTGTTTGCTCAAAGCTGATTGGCTCCAGCAGCTCTTTGATCCACTTCCTGGTTTCTTCAGTCTTGGATTTAAACTGGTTTAGATTCTCCTGGGTCTGGTCCTGGATCTGGACTTGGTCTTGGACTCGGGTCTCCAGGTTTTTGAATCTCTGGAGCAGGTTATCAGAGTCCTTGAGCAGACTGTCTCCTCTCACTCCCTGTCTGCGCACCGAGGCTAAGAGGTCAGACAGAGCAGTGCCTCGGGCACTGAGGAGCAAAAGGGGATTCATGTTATTCACTTTATTTTAATCGAAAGCAAATGTCACACCCAATGTATGTGAAATTTAAAGTGTTACCCAAACTCAGAGCCTATTAATTAAATATTAATAAGTATTTCAGTTCCAGAAAACATCTCACTTTGCGTCTTGAAGTTCTTTGAGCAGATTTCTGAGTCTTTCTGGATCCAGAGCCTGTTTCTCCTTCATCTGCAGCCACTCACTGAAGCTGTTGTGTTGCTTCTGCAGACTGAATAAAACATTAAAAAAAGTTACTGTATACAAATAGAGAGATGACTAGAAAGAGAAAAATATAAACATTTTTGAACAATTGAACATGGACATTTGTTAATACATCTATGGCACCACTGTCTTGACACACAGGTCACTAAGAGTGAGTCACACTTGCACAATCACCACATTAAACATGACACTAAACCAAGACTTGATCAGGACTAAACCAGGACTAGAACAGGACCAAACCAAACCTACATTAGGACTTAAACTGGGCCAAAACTTACAGGAGGATCATGCCTCACCTGTGCAGTAGACTGAGAAGCTCCTCCATCTGCAGCAGTCTGTTCTGACAGTGAGTCCTGAAGGTGTCCACCTCCTCCTGCTGTTCCCTGATGAAGTCTGAGATCTCGACCAGGTTTTGGTCTGGGATCTGTTTCTGTCCTCGGTTCACCTGGTCTCTGAGCTGGTCCAGACGCCGCTCCGGGTCTGTGGACTTCAGGAAACCCTTAACACAAGGACAAAAACATGACATATGAAACACAGAAGCCAAACAAAATCTTTAAAAGATGTTTTTTTAAGACTTTTAAGAGCTCTGAGGTCCCCAGGGGGCTCCAAACCACTGGCATAAACTATTAGTGTTAACAATAATGCAAAAAACAGTGTTGTACAGCTTGGTACTCACAGTGAGTCTCTGAATGGTCATCTCCACGCTGGCCGTACTCTCTGGATTCTCAAAGCACTCGTTCACTGAAAGCTGCTGATCCTGAAACCACTCCTCAAACGACTGCTTCTCATCTAAAAAAAAACAAAAAAACACCTCACTCAGAATGTGTCATTATTGTCTTAATAGATACACTAGTCCTAATCCACACCGGCTTGTCAAAGCCTGATCCCGTCAGATCTCAGAGGCTCAGCAAGGCCGGGCCTGGTTAGTGTTAGTTAGAGACACTGGGAAATTCAGGTGCCACAGGGGGGCGCCAGTCGTAAAAATTGTGGTTGTGTCCTTAGGCAAGGCACTTCACCCACATTGCCTAGTATGAAAGTGGTGTGTGTGTGTGAGTGATGGTGGTGGTTGGAGGGGCCGATGGTGCAGATTGACAGCTTCGCTTCCATCAGTCTGCCCCAGGGCAGCTGTGGCTACAATAGTAGTTTACCACCGGGTAATGAGTGAATGAATAATGATCTGTAAAGCATCTTAGTGACATATGTCTGTGAAAAGCGCTATATAAATAAAAAACGTACTTACTTAATCATAGGGATAAATAATCAAACCAGAACTTTATTCTGTTTATATTACCTTGTACTGTGGGCATATTGGTAGTGTATATTACTTTACAGTACCGATCATGGACAAACTGTGGTGTTTTGTACCTTGCAGTACTTTGAGCAGCCCCTTGTCCCTCTCCTCTCTCTTCAGGTGGATCATCTCCCTGGTTCTGCTGAGGGCCTCTCGGAGCCTGGTGCAGTCCACAGACAGAGCCTCCAGAGCCTGAGGACTGGCCACACTGGAGACCAGAGACACTTCCTTCAGCACTGACTCAGCCTGCAGCTCCTGGGAGTCCAGATCCTCACACAGGTCCTGAAGAGAAAAGAGAATTATGGGTTTAGCTTCAGTGACTAAATGAAACTGGAACACAGGGATGGATCATGTACAAAGGTAAAAGTATCATGTAAGGATGAGTAAAAGAAAAATGTAAGTACCCATGAAACTAAAGTATTTCAAACAGGTCAGTGATCAATTTCCACTCTGACCAGTGCATACTTGTGTCCTTGGGCAAGGCACTATTTATATGAATGTTGTGAGTCCAAAAAGGTGTTTTATAAATTGATTCAATTATTATTACTATCATATTTATATTATTATATTAATCCTGATGAAGAACAGTGTATGTGCTGAATTTCCGAAATTCAAATCAAATGAATCTGTTGCAGGGGATTTTTGATATTTCTGAAATCTTAAGCTACCTTGAAAGTGCAAAGGTGCTTGTCTGTCATTTAGTTACTGTGCTCTATGTATTTAACACTCTCCTTTTGTCTTCAAAGATATAAAATGTTCACAAATCCTCTCCATGTCTATAACTACATGAGCTGTACTCTCACCTGTATCTGAGTCTCTGCGTCTGGTTTGGTCACGTCACATTTGGTGATTTGGCTCTGCAGGTTCTCCACTGCGCTCTGACTCTCCTCGATCTTCTCCGTCAGATGTTTCTTCACGGCCATCAGCTCCTCAAACACGTCCGTGCAGTCTGTGAACAGCTCCTTCACCTGCTCCATACGCTTACGAAGCCCTGTCTCTATCACCTGACACCAGATTAACACATGTCAACAAAATATTTCCTCAAATTACAATTATTAATACAACTATAACTGAAGAGTTCTGACAGACCTGTAGTTCTAGAGGCGATTCTCGGCTCTGGAGCATCTCCTGGATCTCCACAGACTTCCTGTGGAAATGTTCGATGTTCTCCTCATTGTTGTTGATCTCATCCTAAATAAAAAAGAATAAATATTTTTTTATTCATGTATTAATTATATCAACTTCCATGAGATGAATAACAACTCCAACAACTGTCAACTCCAACAACTGTCTCAGTGTAACTTTTAACTACTACTGAACTGCATCTAAACAGGTGTTCCCTAAAATTATACAAGACCTACAATTAATCCGAATAATCATTACTAGTTAACTACTAATTCTGATAATGGACTATAACTGAACTATACAGAGTCTAAAACACATGCCAAAAGACATTTTATAACTAAGACAGTAGTATTATTCATTCAAAATGCAGAAAGAAAAATAATAATAAGCAATAATATACAGTGTGCTAAAGTGTATTAAAATATGATTTATGTAGAAGACTTCAGTCACCATATTTCAACTTTTTATTTGGTTAAAAATATATTAAGAATATCAATATCCAATAGAATCTGCTAACTGTTCATCTCCATGTAGATGCTGATGCTTTGCCTGGAATGTTCCATAGTGTAACAGATAACAGCCTCAAGTGGAGGAGTTCAAGTATCTCGGGGTCTTGTTCACGAGTGAGGGGAGGATGGAGCGTGAGATTGACAGGTGGATCGGTGCAGCGTCGGCAGTGATGCGGTCGCTGTATCGGACCGTTGTGGTGAAAAAGGAGCTGAGCCAAAAGGCAAAGCTCTCGATTTACCGTCAATCTATGTTCCTGCCCTCACCTATGGTCATGAGCTTTGGGTAATGACCGAAAGATCGCGGATACAAGCGGCCGAAATGAGTTTCCTCCACAGAGTGGCTGGGCGCTCCCTTAGAGATAGGGTGAGGAGCTCAGTCATACGGGAGGAGCTCGGAGTAGAGCCACTGCTCCTCCACGTCGAGGGGAGCCAGATGAAGTGGCTTGGGCATCTGTTCCAGATGCCTCCTGGACGCCTCCCTCGGGAGGTGTTCCGGGCATGTCCCACCAGGAGGAGGCCCCGGGAAAGACCACGGACACGCTGGAGGGACTATGTCTCTCAGCTGGCCTGGGAACGCCTTGGGGTTCCCCCTGGAGGAGCTGGAGGAAGTGTTCGGGGTGAAGGAAGGACTCCCTGCTTAGACTGTTGCCCCCGCAACCCGGCCCCGGATAAGCGGACAAAAATGGATGGATGGAATATGCAATCGAAATAATTGTTTGACAATTCGAATTGAGGACAGTCAACTACTATAATAGCCGTCACTTATAAACTAATGATGAACAATTCATATTTTCTTATGTTTTCTTCTTTTTTGCTGCTGGATATATTGAGGGGGGAATATTTATTTGTCACTTGGGATAAATAAATGAATAAATAAATAAACCCAACCTAAAAGTATGAAATATAATGAAATAATAACCATATGTGTATTTCTTACTCTCATGGCGAACACTTGCTGTTCGTTGTGGAAGGGGTGACTGGCTGCAAACAGAGCCAGTTTAGCTCCGGCCCAACGGTCGACCTCTGACCCCAACATCAGCTGTTTGTCCCACAGCTCCAGCGCCACCTTCAGGTTATCCATGTACGAGTCCGTCTTCTCTGTCACCTGGAAAATAAAGACGCATGTTAATACTGTATATATGACTATAATTAGTGTGTCAGATGCCCTCCCATGCTCCTATATTCCTGTAGTGTTTAACTCAGACGGAGACAAATAATCTGTGTTTAAGATGCACTAAGTAACTTTTGGTAGAGGATCTGCTAACTGTTCATCTCCATGTAGATGTTGATGTTTTGCTTGGAATGTTCCATAGCCTAACAGATAACTATCTATCTCCAGGTTACAGGTCAGGTCTGTGGAGATGCAGTAAGTGATACTAGCAAGTAAATAAAAACAAGCAATAAAAACAACCTGCAAGTGAATAAATATAAGTTTAATGCTACAGTGTGGAAAATCCCAGACAAAGCAAAGTCAGTGGAGAAAAGCAGATGGAAGAACCTGCTCCAGAAATCCAGAATTTTTAAACTGCAGATTTTGTTGTTTGGTTTGATAATTACTGGTATAGCAGGATAACTTGGAACTTTTGATCAGGTTGAACATTTGTGGATTTCCCTTTTGGATATTTCTACAAAAACAGTGTAAAATTGAGACATGAATTCTGAATGTCACCGTGACCGACATCTGGCTCCAGTTTTGGACCATGGCAAATATTAGAGGAGTCTTTGCAAATATATGCTCACATTTAAGAATTTAAAATAGAAGTCCTGACCTTACACATATTATACTTAAAAGTTACTGATAAAATAGTATCTTTTTATACCAACACACTGCTTTGATTTGTAACTTCTCCACTGTGAGAACTGCGTTTGAAAGAGGAGTTATTACACTTCTATGGGCTATTAACTGCTAACACATAATATTTACATCACCATGTCAACTTTTATTGTTTTGCAAAGTTGTTGTTTAATAAATTGAATAGCCATGAGTTCTTATTTATCCAGTGATCTTACATCGAGCCAGGTGTCCATGACTGAGTCGGCTTCGGACTCAAATGAAGTCTGGTTACAGTCCGGGATCTTCTTCAGGCTGGTCTGGATCTGTTTGCACGTGGCTTTCAGCTCCTCCATGGGAACGCTCAGACCTGCCAGCTCCTGTTTAATCTCCCCCACCTGCAAAAAAAAACACAAGACAAAGTTACTCTTGAAGTTTGTAGGTCTTTTTATATTTTTATTTGACTCTCCTTTACCAACAGAAAATGTAGTTTAGCATAAAGAGCTATGTTGTTTTAACATATGAGTATGATGAGCATGGCACTTCGAACTGAGTTATCGTTATCAATCTGGGACGGTTTTCACTGAAAACATGGAACATCATGACGATTATTTGAATCTGATTGGTCGAAGCATCACAACAGTGGAACAAGCCAAAAAATAAAATATTTGTTAAATCCAGTTAAGAGAAAAGCACATATATATGTTCCCTGTCCACAAATGCACAAACCGTTGATATTCTGCACATTTTTCGCAAACTAAATAGTTCTGTAGTATTGACTCTAAAACGTGTCGGCGTCGCCATGTTTGGTTTCTGCACAAACCTCAATGTTGCTCTGATTGGTCTGCCCGATTATCCTCAAAGTCTCTTAAGATGGATTCTCATGAGAAATATTGTGATGAGTATCTATCTTGCTTTCCAAGGTTAATTTTGTTGTAAGATTTTATTATTATTATTATTATTATTATTATTATTATTATTATTATTTATTTTTTATTATTTTTTTTTATTTTTTTTACCAAGCTTTTGAATTCAAGACAGTTAACTATTATTGCTAAATGTTTAGGAATTCATAAATGTATTGCCAGAAGCAGGTCTCGTAGTTTTAGCGACAAAAAACACAATAATGCAAACTGTGGATGTAAAAGTCTGTGATGAATCAATAACCAGTCTAATTTTTGGTACATTCATAAAGAACCACCTCGGTACCTGGACAAGAGCTCACAGAAAGAACAAGTCTGCCCTCTAGTGCTACAAGCTGCTTCCAGTTCATCTGAACTACTGGAAACGCAAACATTTTGAAAAGATTAGAAAGGTGAAGGGGTAATAAACATATATTTATATAACTGTAAACTACGAGTTAAAAATAATAAGGAATTACTGCATAACATACAAGGTGCATTTGACAGTGAATAACTTTAATCACTTTTTTACTTTATAGTTTTGAGTTGTTAGTTGTAGCAGTATTTGTTGTTAGTTTGATTCAGAACTATTTACAAACGGCATTTAAAAACACAAACTACTGCATATGTACCTTAGTGATGGACTTGTGCAGGTTGTCTTTGCCCATGTACGAGGCCTGTTCACTGATGGTCTGCTCGGCTCTCTGCAGAGTGGAGCTCAGGACGCCTCTGCAGCTCTGGAACTTCTTCAGTGAGTCCAACAGACCACTGTACAGCTGCCTCCTGAAACAGGAAACAGAATTAAGGACTTTAAATTAATACATTAAAAAATGTTAAGAAAACTTTGAAAAGGTAAGAGAGACTTCTGTATAATAGATTATCAAAGTATATATTTAAATAATATTTGAGAATTTTACAATACAGCATATTCTATGAGTTGTATAAGCAGCTCTTGAGATCAAAATAAATCCGCTGTGTACTGTCTGAATCTAATTATAAAACATTTTATTGTCCAATAATCAGACAAAAAAAAATGCTTATAAACTCATCATGGTGAATAATTAGGATGCTCTGAGTGCATAAGATTAGTGAGAAATAACTTTGGACCACTGCAAACTGTTTAAAATCTCCTTCTATTTTTCAAGTTTTAAGAGTAAAAATCAGGTACAGAGCCTTTAATCTTTTACAGTGATGAGTCTTCCTCAGCAATAAATAAAAAAATGTAAACTGTGTGTAACCTGGAGGCCAGCGCTCTCCTGGTGTCGTCCCACTGCTGCTGCACCTCGTCCAGCAGAGCCTCGCCCAGAGCCCCCTGTGAGTCCTGGAGCTCCGTCAGACTCTGGAGCTCAGGGTGGAGCGTCTGCAGCTGAGAGTCCAGGTCTGACAGAGCACGAAGCCTGACACAGAAAAGAAAGTTTATCACACAGACATAATAATACAATCACCAAATGTTTAGATGAATCCATAATTTTCCAATCAAATCCACTTTATTTCTGAAGGGTTCTATATTACGCAAAAGTGACTCTTGTGACCTTTAAGTCATGTTCTAATGTTGTTTCCTCCTCAAAGAC
Source organism: Taenioides sp. WSHXM2023 (assembly GCA_029959045.1). Classification (NCBI taxonomy): domain Eukaryota; kingdom Metazoa; phylum Chordata; class Actinopteri; order Gobiiformes; family Gobiidae; genus Taenioides; species Taenioides sp. WSHXM2023. The sequence continues at coordinate 25,368,987 of CM057102.1, forward strand.
ACACCTGGAGTTGTGTTTAGTTTCATTCATGTTTGAGTAACTCTTTATTATTCGTCTGTCTACATCTCCAAAGCTCAAAATGCTCTGTTCCACCTTGTGATGTCATTTAGTAGTAGTTTATAAGTTAACAGATGCCTTTTACTTTTAGTTCAGTAGTAATTGGCAATTCCAAGGCTGAAATCATCCAAATGATTCTAGTGAAGGTGTGTGGAGTTTAAAAACACAGTGGAGCACTTCCTGTATTACCACATGACAAGGTGTTTTCTGACTGAGAGAAGAACACAGCCTAAATAAGCAGGGTTTGTGCATTAGACATGAATGAAACAAAACACAACTCCAGGTGAGTTTTTGATGAGCAAACATTAGAACACAAACATAGATCCACACTATACTCTGTAAATACGTCTGATCTGATATTGTGTGGTTCAGACTGTCCCACCTCTGCTGTAGCGCTGGCAGAGTGGGCTCCCTCAGTCCCTGCTCCTCTACTGTGTCCTGTAGTTTCCGCAGCTCACTCAACAGCGCCCTCTTCCTGAGACCGGCGGACTTGCTCTGGTTTTCCTTCTGGCTCTGCTGCTGCTGACTGGACAGAGAACCATCCACCTCCTCCAGTTTCCGGAGCAGGGCAGAGACCATGTCCAGGCAGGAGGCAGGCACTCCGTCCTGGGTCACGGTGAGCCGAGCTCCCTGGAGCAGAAGGTCCAACTGTGGAGCTTTGTCTTTGAGGCTGTCAATGCTCTGGCGGATCAGGGACAGTTTAGAACGGCCCTCCTGGAAATAAGAAAAGGAATAATTATTATGCTATGGGTGCAGAAGAAGAAGAAATCTATAAAATAATAAGAATAAAGGCTTTATGTGCTATCAAATGTTTAGGTCTAAGTAAGGCAGAGTGATACGGCCTAAAGTTGTTATAACAATATAAGAGAAATTTGTGATAATTATATAATTTACGGTAATTAAAAGGGCACTATTCTGTATCTTTCTGCTGGAGGGTGTCTTTTATAATATTTGTACTTCTTACTGTCTTCTTCTGCATAAAAACTGCTAACTCTGTAACTTAGATGCACTTAAAATGTGAACTTTGAACAGAATCCTGTTATCTGTTATTAAAACATATATTGCGAATTTAATTTAGTATTAATCGTTCAGCCCAATCCAATAGTTGAAAACAGTGTTGCAGTACCATGGGGTCAGTGAAGAGGGCGCTTTGGACCCCTGTGATGTCCTCGTCCACTGTCCTCAGAGACATGAGGAACCTGTCCAAGGCTCTGGCTGCAGCTTCGCTCTTCTGCACCTGCTGTCGAAGCTGGTCCAGGCTGGTCCTGTGAGCCTCCACCTCTCGGCTCAAAGGGAAACTGTCCCTGGGGTCAAGACCACTCGACTCTGGGTCCAAACGGGACAGCTGCTCCAACTCATTCTGGATGTTACCATCCAAGTCCTGTTTAACAAGGACAAGAGGACATTTCTGCTATCAGTGTATGAAACAAAACAACTCCAGGTGTTTTTGAGGAGGTAACAACATTATAACAGTTCACAAGAATCAAATTTGTGTAACATGGGACCTTTAAATATGTATTTTTAGGGTGTATGAAGTGCCCATCGTCACCACCCAATGTCTCTTAGAGGAAAACCAGCCTTGCAACATGACCGACTTTGACCCAGAGAGAATTTAGAAAGTCTGTTACCAGTGTATTCTCATAAGGGAGCTGCAGGGGGAGCTCTGTCACTAAAGTCACTTGTTCTGCTAGCTCTGCTTTAGTATAAACATCAGTAGGAGGCATGATAATACCTTGATGTCCTTGAGGATGTTGGTGTTAGCCAGTGTGAAGCCGCTGATGTCTTTGGGTTGCCGTAGAAACCGGTCCAAACGGTCGGTGAAGTCGACCATGTGATTTTCTGTGGAGTCGATCTGCCTCAGTGCTGCCCCCAGAGAGCTGCCGCGGGACTGCAGGCTCTGCTGCTGCTGCCGCCACTGCTCCTGAAGCTCCGCCCTCTCCTGCTCCACGCCCGGCGACGCAGGAAGCAAGGCACTCTGGGAAACAAAGTCCGACCACAGTGCCTCTGTTTCCTGACGCATGAACTGGAAAGGAAAACAGGAAATTATTAACTTAATTATTTTAGATGATTTCACATTGAACTGGGGCAAATGTGTGTTGTGTGGATTATTAATACAATGTCTCATACATTTCAATTGCATATGACAGTGCAGACCTCTGATTTCACTAAAACTTAAAAATAAAACTGAATAAAACTTAAAAAAAAAAAAAATAAAAAAAATTATTTAAGATTTAAGTAAATCTTCTTTGACTATTTTTTTTTTTATCATTTTGGTGAAGTTTATCATTTTAAATTTTAATAAATCACATTCTGGTTGGTCACGGGCAGCAGATATGAGAAACCAAGCAACTAAAATGTTAACAAAGGCCAAAACTTGTCTAAATGACACAATAATTATGATTAGAGTAATAAAAACGAATAACAACACCTTTATTTTGTAAAATTTAGTTTCTAATCATCAGAAAAATGCCTTGTTTGTGCGGAAATTGTCTCTGCATTGGATGGAATTTACAGCGTTGATGACATGGGTAGAGGGATTTCATTTTAGAGCTGCTCACTGTTACTTTCTGTATTTTTGTACTTCTACTTTTCTTAACTTAACTGATGTAAAACTATGATAAATATTTAGTACAGGTACTATCCCACCAAACTCAGATTAGGTCAGATTTAGAAAAACATGAAATGCTCATGTCATATGCTCTTTAACCTCCTGAGCTGTACCTGGATCTCCTGCAGTCTGGTGTGAAGTCCTTTCAGAGACACAGAGTCCGATGGGACATCCTTAAAGCTCTGCTCGATTTTGCCCAGTTGGTTCTGAAGCAGCCTCTTACTGTTCTCATATCTGAAAACACAAATTATTATTATTATTTAGTATATTTTAGTTATCATTGTAAATCAAATCCTTTCTTACTTCTCCAAAGTCTCTTTTTTGGACACGTCCTCCTCCACAGACACTTGTTTCTCCACTTCCCTCTTCTCCACTGGTGCTGCCTTCAAAGACGCCTGAGAAATCACAGTCTAGTTTGTATACTAGGTGAACACAATATTTAAAGCCACAGTGTGTAACTTTATGGGGCACTTCGGAATATTCTTCATGGAGATAGAAAGTTTAACACCATGAAGAAAAGAAGAATAAGGCCCCTCCTCCAGGCCAATTAAGAGTCAGGTTTGTGGATATGCAAGCCCACTCAGAATAAGGTTGCATGTAAAATAAAAAAAAATATGCTATGCTTTTATTTGAGTCTATATTTTGTCAAAAAGTTACATAAAGTGATAACATAATAACAGAAAACGAATAAACAACAGAAAGTCCATATGTTTAGTTTTAGTTATGTTTAGTTTTGTAAATCTGAGAAAAGTACAAACTGTTTTCAGTTTTCCAGTGAACCACGCTGTTTTTTTGTTGTTGTCTTTGTGGCGTAAATTAATTCTATTTGTGTAAACTGAGCTCATGTCTGTGAGTCATCTGTACCTCTGGAGACGGCTGAGGTTTCTCACTGGGTTTGGGCAGATCTTTTGGTGCGGTCACGTCTTCACTGAACGCTACAGGAATCCTGGCACAAAAATCAGACAGAAATGAGTGTGGTTTAAAATGTGTAAAAAAGCAAAACTAGTGTCAGCAAGCAGAGATCAAATCAATCACTTATGTCCCTTCAGGCCAAAATAATAGTTCTGTAAATACTTCCAATTATTCATATTTCAAAGACTGATTTATACATTTCAATTATGTTTTGTGCCGTTACAAATAACTGAAAAGTCAATTAAATAAAAGGTGTTACTATTACTTGTTTGTCTCCTGAGCGTTCTAGTTATTTTGACGGAAGCTACCATTGTTTTAGCTTTATTCAAACTTTTACTTTTCAATGCACCAGCAGATGCAGTCCTAGCGCCCTCTGCTGGCACCTTGTTAAGATCATTTTATGCCAACTAAGATTTGACAAGGCTGGTACGTTCATTAAAGGAGACGCATTATTGACTTTTAAGAGCTGTTATGGTTTTCTCAAATAAGCTGGTATATTTGGGTTGATCCATGCGGCTTACGTGCTCTCCCCCTACCCCCTATCCCCGCCCACAACCCTGTTATTATACCAGTAGTATTCAAAACAAATGTGGGCTTCTAAAATGAATACTGTTAAATTGCAGGGTTTTGTAGTAATACAGCAAGATCTAAATCAAGAGCAAGATCAAGATAAAAAAAGATAATAATAAAAGAGAAAAAAAAAAAGATAAGATCAAGATAAAGCAAGATCAGAAGGTCTAATCACTAAAAGAAATGATCAGGTTCAACATTTGTGAATTTACCTTCTGGACATTTTGGATATGACATCTGGGAGTATGACTTTATCACATTCTAGAACATGAAAACTACCAATATTGATACTTTGCAGTGACATCACAGTGGGGGGCTACCGCATGTATGTCTATGGAGGAATGTTGCGCAAATAACATGGCCATACGATGCACACATTAGCAAACACTGTCAAATAAGAAACTGAAAACTTAAGAAAAAATATAAAACAGATTTAAACAACACATCTTCCGGAGCTTGTGATCAATATGAGTGTTCATGGTCCTGTTTGGAGGAGTTTGATTTTCAATAAAAATGTGAGAATAACTGGAAAAACAATTGCTAATGTTGACTATGTTGTGACTTTAATGCTATTTGAGGGAGATTTGTATAACAGTACAAACCAGATCACCAGCTAAATCAGTTATTTGAGGCTAGATTGTGTTCAAATAAAGCTCAGAATAAAATCTGAAACTGAGTAACAGAGCTGCAGACAGAGCAGTGTCTCCAGTTAGCATCACACCCCTACGGAAAGGTGATGACATCAGCTGTAAAGTATGATATCTGTTGTACTTCTTACCTGGTTTCCTGTAGATTAGCCTCCTGTTCTCCGCTGTACTGCCGTTGAATCGCGGCCAGTCTGGTCTCACACTCTCTGAGCTGGGTCTGGGCCAGTCTGTGGGCGTCTTCTGGGCTCAGAGTCTCACACAGGGACTTCAGGGCCGACAGGTGCGACCCTGCCTGCGCAAAGCTCCCCTCCGCTGAGAAGCACAACTGATGGAGACATGATAATATAACATTTAATATTCCTGTAGTAGTTTTAGGCAGTAGAGTAGAGTTGGGGATAGATGTTACATTTACTTGAGTAACACTAAAGGAAGTGTATAGTTTTTTTGGTTTTGTTTTTTTAATCTATTTTACTCCTACGTGTATAATTAAGGATGCACTGATCGGATACTGGTATTGGATGTTGGGCATGTAAATTCCTGCAGTAGTAGTGGTCATACTTGGCCTAAAAAGTCTCATAGTGTTTGAATTTTTGTTTATACAAAGCTGTTCTGTGGTTATATGAGTGATAAATAACAGCTACATCACACATTTGGATCAGTTTGTTTTATTTTAGTTTTTTTAAAGGAAATAAATGCTGTTTTCAGTCTCTGCACCGGTATCGGTTGGTATCGGTTATAGACAGATACTTAAAGCTGTAGAATCGAAATTGGTATCGGAATGAAAAAAACTGGATCGACGCATCCCTATGTGTAATATTTTTATTGAATTAACAGTACTCTAAATTCTAATTATTTTTTCAAGCCCAAATTTGAAAATGCACCTTCTGAATGCAACTGGATTTTAAGGTTCATGCAGTGTAAAAATAACAATCAAAGCCTTACCAGTTATGCAGATTAACGTCATAAAATGAAACTGCTGTTTGTACAAGCACTCAGCAATGTTTTATCATTATTATCAGTCCCGGGTTTGATTCCCTGATTGCGCAAGGTTTGTGTCTGAGTGGCCTTCCTCGAACTATCGCTGCAAAATTAATCTTCCAGCTTGGTACTACTGATTTCCTACAGTTTAAATTGTCGATGCATTTTGGGTGGAATTTTGTGTTTTGATTACACACTAGTACACTGGGGGATTCCTTTTTCGAACTCATATCTACTTCATGGATTTTTTTTTTTTTTTTTTCAACATTTTTCCCCAACTTTTTTTTTTCCGAAAACAAAACTATGATAAATATTTACCACGATTACCCAGTTAAACAAAGTAATAATTAGAAAAACATGTCATATAGACTTTAAGCAGTGGTTGCAGTAAAGTCTTCAAAAAATGTCCTTATGAAACAAGTTAAAGGTTAAATTAGTTTATGCATGATTTAATAATGTGAACTCTAACATAATATAAAACCAAACTGGCAACATTGATAAGTAGGTCAATTGCAAAACTTCCATAACAGAAGGTTTTTTTATACTTCAAGGAAACCGCAACTCAAGAGAAAATGGGCTGGTATTTAGTTCACACATGATTCAATTGACGTCTGTGGAGCGATGATTGACAGGTAGGCGCCCTTTGCCAATAAAAGGTAATGAAAATATTCGGGCCTCTCCCTCAGTCTTGGCTTCTAGGTGCAGAGTAACAAAGAGCAGTTTCAAAATGATTAGATTCTAAACATGTTTCCATTGGAACTTGTTGCTCATAGGCACAGAGAGGAGACAGAGACAGAGACAGAGACAGAGTGTTAGTGAAAGGAAGACATTTTGGTACAGCAGCATGCACCAAAACAGTCAAAAAAAAACTTTAAAACTCCTAAAAACATAATAAATAAAACCTGCCCACTTACCAGGCCTGTGTCTGTCAAGATAATACTTTTGAACAAAATATCAAAATAAATTATTATAACATTGAAACTAATTTAAGCCCCTGTTCAGTAACTCTACAGCTGGAAATCGCAGTTTATCCTTTGTTCTGTCTATAATTTATTTAAAGGTCCATGTTACGCTATTTTCTGATCTGTTCTAATATTGTTTCCTCATCACAAACAGACCTGGAGTTGTGTTTTGTTTCATTCACACATTTAACACACAAACCCTGCAGATTTAGGCTGAGTTCTTTTCTCAAACAGAAAACACTGTGTTCCACCTTGTGATGTCATATGGTACACTACCACTACAGAAACACCTCACCCCTCTGCTCTTAGGACGGAGGGACAGGGCGCTCAGGTGCAGGAGGGCCCTGACGGAGGGACAGGGCGCTCGGGTGCAGGAGGGCCCTGACGGAGGTACAGGGCGCTCGGGTGCAGGAGGGCCCTGACGGAGGTACAGGGCGCTCGGGTGCAGGAGGGCCCTGACGGAGGGACAGGGAGCTCAGGTGCAGGAGGGCCCTGACGGAGATACAGGGCGCTCATGTGCAGGAGGGCCCTGACGGAGGTACAGGGCGCTCAGGTGCAGGAGGGCCCTGACGGAGGTACAGGGCGCTCAGGTGCAGGAGGGCCCTGACGGAGGTACAGGGCGCTCAGGTGCAGGAGGGCCCTGACGGAGGTACAGGGCGCTCAGGTGCAGGAGGGCCCTGACGGAGGTACAGGGCGCTCAGGTGCAGGAGGGCCCTGACGGAGGTACAGGGCGCTCAGGTGCAGGAGGGCCCTGACGGAGGGACAGGGCGCTCAGGTGCAGGAGGGCCCGCTTTGGCAGGAGCCTGATCCCCTCTCCATCACATTTCTGAACAACAGGCCCTGCTGAGTGAACTGTAATGTCTATTGTAATGTGTCTGTGTTTGTTGTGTTGTGTTGTTGCTGTATATGTCAAACGAGCTCTGTGTGCGTGAAAATGAATTTCCCCTTGGGGACAATAAAAAGTCTAAAGTCTAAATATAGGAAGTGCTCCACTGTGTTTCTAAAATCCACCTTCACTAGAATCATTTGGATGATTTCAGACTACCGCTTCATGACATCACAAGGTGGATCAGAGCATTTAAAGCTTTGGAGATGTAGACAGACTAATAATAAAGTGTTACTCAAATGTGTGAATGAAACAAACACAACTCCAGGTCTGTTTTTGATGATGCTAACATGGCTTAAAGCTCACAAGAGTCAATTTTGTGTAATAAAGGAGCTTTAAAATGAAAAAAAAAAAAGCTTAACTTAAAACAATAATAATAACTTAAAATGGTTATAGAAGCAGTTTTGCAAATTAAGTGGACGACTGATTGGGATTAATTGGGTCAGATGGATAAATAAAGAGTGGAAAGACTAGATTCTGAAATAGTCCCGTCCACCAGTAGGAGCACCACTTTAATGCACAGTATAATGTAGATTTAGCAGTATTCTTTGTATACCTGGGGCTGGTCTGAGCTTAAGAGCCTCTCACACTCAAAGACGGCTGCGTTAAACACTTTTCTCGTAACATCGAAACGTAAATGTTGTAAAAAGGCACAGATGTCAGCGGTCAAAGCCTGTGGTTCAATGGACAAACACCACAACACAACACAGTAAACACACAGGGCAACACATGCAACAGGGACGGGGTTAAAGCAACATTATGTAACTTTTCATTTGGATAACTTCAGGGATTCTACTGGTGACAATGAGTAAAACAAATATAACAGTTTAGTAAATTTGGATGTTAGTAAATGTAGAGAAGGTTTCTGCTCTCATTCCAGAAGGCAATTTCTTATTTTTTTCTTTAGTTTTTTTTATAATTTATACTTATACTTATAATCACAAATAAAATAGAACAACATTAACACAGTGGGGGTGAATTCAAACCGCACTGTAATCAAAATCAGGCAAAATCAGGCCTAATTGCTGGTATAAATATCAAGCATTTCTGACAGTTTTCTTCCCCCTTTAGTTTTTCTTTCCACTGTAAAGCTCTTATATATTATATCAATACACTCATTTATAGTGGGAATTTCCTGCAGAAGCCATTTTTAACTTCATACACTGTACTGTACACATACTGTATACTTTGGCAAATTCATGTGTCCAGATGGGCATTAAAACCTTCTCTACTTTGAAGCACATGTGGGGTACTAGAATGGCATGCCCAAAACTGTGAAAGTACACACAGACCAACATAAATATAACAATAATGACAACACAGTGTTATCATGGACATATATATTTGTATAAGATATGTTCCGGTGATGGTAAGTCTAGCACAATATTGATATCAATGCATTTTATTACCACGGTATTCTTTAAAACCGGTTATTGTCCCGTCCCTACAGTCTGCCTCAGGCTAACTGTCATAGTGTGTGTGTGTGTGTGTGTGTGTGTGTGTGTGTGTGTGTGTGTGTGTGTGGGTGTGGGTGTGCGTGGGTGCGTGTGTGTGTGGCAAGCCGTTCTAACATTTAAACACTAGGTTTGACTATCTGGAATTAACATTGTAGACATCAACAACGTCTTTCCGACTAGGCGTAATTTCATTTTGGACAGTGGGAGTTGTAATTTGAGATATCTGTAATGTAATTTTGACTAGACGAAACGACAGTTAGAGAAATCTGCAATTACGTTCTGACCAGGCAAAACAGAATTACAAATCTCTGCAATTAAGTGACTTTTGACTTGGTAGATTGAAAGTTAAAGAAATCTCAAACGTCATTATAGCCTCATGACACAGAAAGCACCACATTGTCTCGAGCCACAAGCAGCGCACCAATCCATCCAAAAAGCCATTTGTCCCTAAAGCTAAACAACCGCTAGTGTTAAAATTAGTTTTTGTCGTTAATATAATTTTCAATGAACGTTTCACTAGAGTGCATTAACAAAAGGACGCTATGATGTATTTTGGCTTTCTTACTGATAAATTAACTTTCCGTTAAAAGCCGTCAGGAGCCATGTGGAAATGCTCCACTCGTGCCTAAAGTGGATCATTTACATACAGACATCTCCAACGTCATTTCACCGAGTCAAAACTCCAATTCAAGATATCTGTAACTATATTTTGACTAAGCACAATGAAGTTTACGGATATCTCAAATTTCAGAAATCTCTAATCAAAATTCATTACAAGATATTTTAAACTTGATAAGAGATATCTACAACTAAATTATAACTATCCCAAACTCTAGGGATAGACTAGGTATAATTCTAGTTAGAGATATTTCTCCTAGTCAAAACTTAATTTAAGACATCTGAAAAGGAGCATGTAGATATCTTCAACTGAGGTGAATTAAAGATATCTTGAACTTTAGTAATGACTAGCCAGAATCAAATTGTAGATATCTCAAACCGGAATTACAGATGTCTATAATTCAGTTGCAGATATCTGTAACTTATGTTGTGGATATCCGCAATTGAATTGTGGATATCCGTAATCATGAAGCTCAAACAAATGAATGGCAAAGGTGGCGTCATTTGCTCTGGGAAGAATGTCGTTGTGGATATCTAAAATGACAATTCCGGATAGGAAGAATGTCGTTGTGGATAGCCGAAATTTTCTTTTTGACTTGGCAAAAGTTAGAGATATCTGCAATACATATCCTGCTTTGTGTTTAAATGTTAAAACGGCTTGTCATATGTGTGTGTGTAAAGTTAGGTGAGGCAACTTTGAATGTGTATAAAAGCACTTAACACTATCAAACTCATCATAATTCTTTCTTATGCAGAGCTCTTCTTTACTATAACTTTATTTTTGTATAAACCCTTTTATTTTTTTCATATTCTAGAATGTGATGGTGTCATACTCCCAGAGACAGATTTCCGTGTTTATAACATTGTACTTTGTCATAAAATATCCCAAAAAATTATTCAGAAATTTTAAAAATGTAATATTTTCAGTATGTGACTAAACCAATTAACTTATTGATTGATTTTAGCTGACCCCCATCTGTATTAAATATTATTGGCCTATAGAATGCGGGGAAGTCATTTGAAACCCAACAATAGACCCCAGTCCTCCTGAAGTGACTCACCTCCCACTGCGCACGCACAGACTGAGTGAACAGCTCCATGTCTCTGAGCTGAGCTGGAGTACAGAAGGCCTGCATCCCTTTGGCCGCTCTGAGAAACTCCTCCAGCAACTCTGGCTCCAAAGTCCGCAACATCTCCTGATAGAGAGAGAGAAAACATAACAGACACCAGTCTCTTGCTGTTTTGGCTACATATCTAGAATTTATTATTACCATTTATATATTTTCTTTTTGTTATTATAATATATTGTGATGTGTGAACTACTATGTTCAAGTAATTTCCCTTGTGGATCAAAAAAGTTTGTCTAAGTCTAAGTCTAAATAGCTAAGTAGAAGATATTGAGCCATCAGTTCTGTCTGACTAGCTAACAAAGGGGCAGGATGCAATTAGCCAAAATGCCGTTTTAATAAATTAGCTATGACGTTGTGATCATACATTAAACTTTTCAAAATCTCTGTAGCTCCTTACCTCTTTCGCTGTCACTTGCTCGGCGGACACGTGCTTATCCTCAAACACAGTTATCGCCTCCATGATGTGCTCCTGAAGACAGTGTTTTGCTTCTTCAAACCCATTTCTCGCCAGAGCCTGAGCTTTGAGATAGGCTTCTGTGTAGGCCTGAGGAGGAGCCTGGGCCAGAACCGGAGGAAGATCAAAGCTTTCTGGAGAATCTACATCGTGTTGAGTTATGATATTCACCAGTGTTTGGCTTGTTTGTGGCTTAGCTTGCACTGGAGACATGGGAAAAGATGGAACGCTGGTTTTCGCTTGTGGAGATGTTGGGATTTCAGATTGGATTTGTGATCTTGGTTGAGTTGTTGTAGATTCAGGTTTGGTTGGCGTAAGAGTAATTGTGTGTGGTTTAACCTGGTACATTGGTTTTTGTTGTGATTCTATCTTAATAGGAACCACTGGACTTGCTGTCTCTCCTTCACCTTTTTTCTGAGACATAGATTCAGGCTTGGGTATTGCTTTCTCATCAGCTTTCATTGGCGACTCCATCTCAACTTTTGGTAAGAAATCAGGCTTGGTTGTTGCCTTAATAACTGGCTGTATCACTTCTTTTTGCAATTCAACTCTGACTGGTACTTGCGAACTAGCTTGCGCTGCTAATTCTGCCTTAACTTTTGGTAACATTCCTATTCCTTGCATCGGTCTCGTATCTACTCTTTGTGGTTGAGTCAACTCTGGCTTAGCTGGCTGCACCATCAGTTCACTTCTAACTTCAGTTCCAGGTTGGACATTAACTTGTGGCGGCTGCTGATATTGTGGAACATTTTGTTTCCCTGGCGATGGTTGCTGTTGTTGTTGTTGTTGTTGTTGTTGGGGATACATTAGTGGCACTGGTGGTAATGGGGCTTTATATAATGGATACTGCTGCGATTGTGAATACGGTGGAGGAGGAGCTTGCATCGCTGGTTGCTGAACCCAAGTTTGCTGTGATGGTTGAACATTGAAACCATACGGCATTGGACTGGTTGGTCTCATCTGCTCCTGCCCCCATTGCTGGTTATACCCCACGTTATAACCTGGCTGTCCACCCCACTGTTGATAATTTTGCATTTGTGGAGCTGGCTGAGGAAACTGTTGAGGAATCGGTGGCCTTGGTGGTTGCATAGCTTGCTGGTCTTGAGTCCATTGTTGCGGATACGTACTTGGATAAGGTGGATTGGCTTGAGAAGGCGGAACAGGTCCTGGTGACTGACCTCTATACTGCACCCACCCTTGCATTTGTGAACTTTGCACCATTGGTTGTTGAATTGGCGGTTGAACTGGCTGTTGGATATGCTGTTGGGGTTGGATTGGCTGTGAAGGAAGCTGTTGCTGTCCAAACTGTTGAGGTGGTTGTCCCATACTAAGATTTTGCGGAAGTTGTGAAAGAACTTGAGTATCTTGGACTATCCTTCCTTGCATTGGCCCTCTATCTGGCGATGTACCACGAATTGGAGGTCCCATGGTTTGAACACGAGATTGTGGAATAGGCTGCGGTTGGCTGGGCATCTGTGGTTGCATAATTGGCTGAGATTGCACATTTTGGGAATACATTTGTGGATCTTGGACTACCCTCCCTTGCATTGTTGATCTATCTGGACTTAGAGCCCTAATCTGAGCTTGTTGAGGCATTGCTGGAGGTTGGCTTGGCATAGGTGGCATAGCACCCCTCTCTGGGCTTGCACCTTGAATTCGTGGCTGATTTCGAGTTAATATTTTCGGGGAAGGTGGTCTGACAGGTCCCCATGTTTGTGGATGGCTTCTCAGCTGCACATGTTGTGGAGATGGTGACCTTACTGGACTAGAGGGACTTGCTTGACCCCATATCCCTTGCACCTCTGCTCCCTGCGCCAATATCTGCGGGCTATGAGCTAGGGGGTGCACTTGAGTCTCGATATGTCCCACTTGGCTCACCGTACTTTGCATTATCTGCCCTTGTACATTTTGAGATTGAACTGGTGCTTGCAACTGTGGTTCAGGTTGAGAAACATTTTGCATTGGTCTGACTGGATGAGGTGGTTTTTGATGCTCTTTAGGCATTTTTTCTTGCATTGCTTGTTGTCTTCTCATCTCTCTATCTGTCTCAGTATCTATTTTGACATGTTCTGGCTGCAAATCTTGACTGGGAACTTGAGACTTTTGCCCATCTGACAACGTTTTCTGAAGCCATGGTCGATTCCTCATTGCTTGGGCCTTTCTTGCCTTAAGTTCTTGAGCAGTCATCGTCTTTTTCACTGCTACCTGCTCCACCAAGCCTTTTTCTTGAACATCAACATCTTCATCTCTTCCAAAATCTTGAACTTGGCATGTTTCTGGCATTTCTTTTTGTCTTGGGTCGACCTGCAACACTTCTTGAAATGGTTTAGCTTTAGTTGGAAGTTCTTCCATTTCTTCAAGTTGTGGTTCAATCGCCATTTTTTGCTCTTGGCCTGAAAACTGCGTGACGTTTTCAGTTTGAATATCTGTCATAACATCCATTGGTGATTTTGTCCTGGTGACAGACTGCACAAAGGAGAACGGAGGAGAGGTTTTCTTCTCCATTGGGACCTCTTCTACCATTATTTTAGGTGTGTACGTTTCTTGTGTTCGTGTAGTTAGAGTGATGATTGTAGTTTCGCTTTGACTGTCATCTTCTGAATCATTTTTAGACTGGATAAAGACTTTAGGAGGAGGGGGACCATATGAGGGGCTTCGTTCACGTCTCAAACCAAGGCTGCTCAACATTCCCACTGCCTCCTGAAAATACAAATATATTTTTATTAGTAAATTATTAAAAGTATCACTACTAAATGTGTAAAACTAAAAAAAAAGTATAAAGGGTGACATTGTACTTTACATCTTATTAAAAATGTTAAATTTAGATAAATCAATCTGAAACTTCTGCTGTAGCTATATAATAATTATAAGAAAAATGTATTACAAGTTATTCATCATGTTATGTTTTTCATACAAAAATAGAGTATTTTTTGTATAAAAACATCCCAAATTTACAATTTTTGAGACATATAAATCTCAAAAATAGATGGAGCCAGGTTTAATTTTTTTTTTTTTTTTTTTTTGCTTCATTTTGTTGTCTTATTAGATACAAAAACTACACAGAGGGGACCTGAGTAAACTTCTCTCACTTGCCTAATTTGCTTAAAAAATTAATTTCGCCTCATTTTTTTGGAGTTCAAACTTTCATAAATCAGACTTGGAATTAAATACCAAAAATCCTTGTGTACATTTTCTCTTTGTAAGTGAAAGATTGTAAAGTTTGGTGTGTGTAAATGTTAAATGTTAAAATATATTTCAGTGCAGATTGGATGATTGTGATTGGTGATTGGTGATTGGTGTTTCCACATGAAAGTTTGTATGTTGAGAGACGAAACTGATCAACAAAATGAAAATTGAAAAAAAAAAAAAGGGGTTTTGCCTGTAGTGTCTCCCTTTAACAGCAGTCATTGTACCTAATAATAGAGGACTATGGTGGTCCCTACTAGTCTAATTTTGTACCCCATGGACTAAAAATATATATTGCTTGTTGCATTATCAAAATCATACAGAAATGACTGCAATGTTGTAAAAAAAAATAACAGTTTAAAGAGAAATACAAGCAGGACATGACATTTTGACTCCATATAATTCATGGGTCTGAAGTGACATCACACATTCATTGGTACTGCCGTCGTGAGGACTGCCTGGTAACGGCCAATACTCATGATCCCTGGTTACTGGTTAATGATTTTCATACTGGGTTAGGTTGAGGGTTATCATGACACTTTAATTAAGATAATAAAGGAAAAATAAAGGAAACAATATTTTACTATTGAACCAGAAGCCAGTGTTGAGTTATGCCTATGACAGGTTAGACTACTCATTTGATTAAAGCTTTTTCCTAGTTTGGCCATTTTGAGGCTGTTAACTAGCCACCGTTACCTAGCAACCATATCGTAAAGTGGGCTAAAACTCCTCTAATATGCATAGAAATTATTATTTGTCAAAAAATAAAATAAAAACATTATTTTTATTCCTCATCGCTTGGGCCTTTCTCGCCTTAAGTTCTTGAGCAGTCATCGTCTTTTTCACTGCTACCTGCTCCACCAAGCCTTTTTCTTGAACATCAACATTTTCATCTCTTGCAAAATCTTGAACTTGGCGTGTTTCTGTCATTTCTTTTTGCCTTGGGTCGACCTGCAACACTTCTTGAAATGATTTCCTGTGCTTACATTTCTTCAAGTTGTGGTTCAATCACCATTTTTTGCTCTTGGCCTGAAAACTGTGAATTTTCAGTTTGAAGATCAAACAAAAAATAAAAGAAAAAGAAAGCACCTTTATTTTGATTAAAGTATCAGAAAAAAGTGTTTGTGTTGTGTCATCAGTGTCATCAGACTTGCTAAAATAGAACTCTTTACTTCCTGTAATTTTCAACATATTTTTCAACTTTTCTTCACAAATTGCTTCTTGATCTGTGTAAAACTATCATATATATTTTAGATATTGTCCCACCAAATTAAGTCAAAAGTTTAGAACAAACAGCTTATGAACTTTAAGATAAAATCAGGGAAATAAAATGTTCTGTTCATTGTATCAAAAATGTTTTACTCTAACATAAAGCAAACACCTCCAGCCTGACCGACCTGTGAAATCTGGACCACGGCCTTGACTCGGTCCTGCAGAGCCGAGGCGTGGAGAAACTGCAGAGGAGAGTTCTTCTGATGAGTCATGACCATGAGCTGAAGGTCCTGCTCCTCTGTGACCACCTGCCCCTCCAGCTGCAGCCCCCGAGAGATCAGGATCTACACAGAAAGAACAGAGGGGAACACTTTATTTCAATGAAGGAAATCCACCCAGACACGGGGAAACATGTAAAGTCTGCACAGAACCCGGGACCTTCTTGCTGTGAGGTGAGAGTGGCAGTTGCTCAGTCACCATGCAGTGTTCAATGAGTTGATGAGTCACATAAATAAATAATTTTTGGTTACAAGCATTTTACAAATAAAGTTATTTTATTTTTATTTAATAATTTGTAAAGTCGGCGCCTTTTTTGAAAAACGTCCTTGCTTTGTTAAAATAAGGTATTTCTTTGTTCTATTTTTTATATTTGTCTTTGTATATGGTCGTGAGCAGTAAATAAAATAAATGAAATCAAAATTATATGGACAAATCACAACAGACAACCAGATTTTCAGTGTTCATGTTATCAAATCTGGGATTTAACCTGGACTAGACTATGACTAAACCAGGATTAGAACTAAAGTCAGTAATAAAAATAAGCTGTAAACCACACCAAAGAGACAAAGTAATACATATTTCTCATAACTAACTGCTAACTAAATAGTGTTTTTACCCTTGCTCTTGGGTCCTGCCCTCTGGCCGGTCTCTCCTGGTTCTTCAGTAGTTTGTACAGGTCTCTCGCTTCTGTTTCCCAGTGAAGGACTTCAGCCAAACGAGTGTCCAGACCTGAGACACTGTGCTGCAGCTCAGTACAGACCTGCTCCGCCTCACACAGGGTCTGGAGAACCTGAGAAGAGGAGAGACAATGGTGATTTAAACTGTGAAGGATTTTTACTTAAAAGTGCATTGTGTAACTTTTCTGATGTAAGGACAATGCATGGGTTATGTCTACGTAAAATACCAACTGATTTCTGGAGTTGTCAAATTATGGAATATCATGTAAACAGTTCCATCTGATGTGAGTATTCTAATTTCTTTCTGATTTTTCACATCTAAGCAGGACAATTATGCAAAAAATAGCAAACTTATACAGCAAAGACAAACATGAAAGATTATTGAAAATATTGAAGAGTTGTACAAGATTTTAAAAGTCATTGTGTTCATTTAGTTTTCCATGTCACCATGTGTTTCATGATCAGATTTCTCTTGTGCTGCGACACTAAATATGCTACACGATACATGGCTCACGATACGATATTATCACAATACATATTTCTTTGTTAAACCACTATTTGTATTATTAGTAACTTTGCACATCAGTTTAAATCATCAAAACACGTCATTTATTTATTTATTTAGTTAGTTTATTTATGAGACAGGGACAGTGCACAATCTATGAACCTTAACAGGAGAGATGCTTTGTGCAGGTTGTAGCAGTAGAGCTCATGGTTTGCAGGTTTTTTAAGGTTTGATAGGGGAAACCGGAGTGCCCGGAGGAAACCCACCCAGACACAGGTAGAACATGCAAACTCCACATGAAAATATTAAGTGTATTGCATAAACAAGTACCAAAACAGAATCTTTGCCATGGCCGCTCCCACCCTCTGGAGCTCTCTCCCGCTTCACATCAGAAACTCAGACTCACTAAACACCTCAAAACTGCTCAAAACACACGTCTTCCTCACAGCCTACAGCGCCCCCACATGACTGCTCCTCATTACTGTTTTGTCTGTCCTGTCGTTGTTTTAGTGTTACTTTATTGTGAAGCATCTTTGTGTTACCGTGAAAAGCGCTATATAAAACCCATGTATTATCATATCGATACAGCAGCTCACTATATCGATTCTGTATCGACAAATCATCATCACGATATATCGATATTTCAATATTTTTGCACACCCCTAAAACATACACAGAAATCTGATCTAATCATTGGGTTGTCTGATTCTCCTTATATATATGATTTTTATTGGCTATGTAAATGTATCCATAGTAACAATAACAGTAACTGTAAGCCAAATGTACACGTAGCTACAGAGTGAAAAAACAAAGACAACAGTGTGGCCCTTACAATACAAACATAGGAAAAATGTCTGATGTAATGTCTGATCTTTGTTGTGGGAGCCAAGAGGAGTTACTGTGCCATAAACTTAAATCAAATGATCCACTGCTGTTTAATCATCTTGTGTATGTGAATAAGACTCAAACTATGCATGACAGGTGAGTTATGACAGGTGAGTTATGACAGGTGAGTTATGACAGGTGAATGTGGACTGAGTGGACCAGGCTCAGTGGCGCGTGGCGTGAGATTAGCCTTTAGCGGCTACGTACATCAGCTGACTGTGACCTGGCGCAGTAATGCTCTTCTCCCACAAGAGGGCGTGAGGAGGTAAGGAGCGTGGCCTCTCATTATGACCATGTGATGTTTTAAAGACAACTGAAGGATTTTGAGCTGAGAAAGTTTATGATAAGAGGTCAAAATCGCCACAGAATCCGATCTTTGTGAAAGATGTAGAGCCACGTGAGCTAAATACAAGCAGTTTGTGTGTACATTGCTTTCTATGTGTATGTGTATGAATTTTTTTTTCAAGATCTATCTATCTATCTATCTTTCTAGGATTTTTTTTCTCTGCAGTACCAATAGATAGCCACTAGTCCAAGCTCACGACGGGTCTAAGGTCTGATTTTGATTTTTTCTTACTTCAGGGACGGCCATTCTGAGTTTGTGCAGCTGCTCTGCGGGGCATTCCGGTGAAGGGCTGAGTGAGTCCATGTCCACTTCCTTAATCTTTGTCATGATGAACTGTGAACACAGAGAAACCATTACAGACAAAAAGAACAGGGCAGACTGGTTCATCTGTGAGAAACAGTGAAGACGTGCCAAGTTAAGAAAGAAAATCACAGCAACTTATGACACAGATATTGAGATGATAAGTTTATCTATACAGTTGTCTTTCTGATTAAGGTTTTGAAATATACAACGGTCACAAGTTTATGTGAAGTTGTAGTAGAGTAACTAACTTTGGCAAAATGATGAAAAGTGTGTTTCTCTGGGATATCAAATAATTAGCTGCATGACTGCGGAAACATACAGACATATTTTCAGCTAATTTCTCCTCTATTTGCGTTGTTACTGATGAGTCTTAGATGAGATATTTGGAACCAATACCTCTGGTGCCAAAGTGAGTTGATTGTTCTTTAAAAACATAGATCTCTAAAATGAATGATGCATACTTTCCTCGCCCTCCCTCTCACCTGCAGTATCAAGTATTGCGTTTACATTTATGTTTAAAAGGTGCACACTGTAAACGATTCCAGAAGCATTTACATTTAAGACTGAAATCTGAACTGATAAACTAATAGAAGAATCCCAGAACAGTTTGTAGAAGTCTAAACTACAGGTACAACAGGATTTCTCTATTAATTAAATTCTCTATTAATTCTTAAATTCTCAATGAATTATATTCTGTTTTGTTAGGTATAGGTATATATGTATTGTGTAAATGTGTGTCCATGTATACATATAAAATTTTGGTTTTTTGTTTATCTTAACTTTGAAACCCCCCAGGACTGTTCACAAACAAAAAAGAAAACAAAAAGAAAAAGAGTTCTGAATAGAGGTGTAAGTGTGTGAAAGATATAACCCTCCTATTTTTTTTATTTTATTTTTTTTTAATGATAGGGGTAATGACAATATTATTATTGTTGTTGTTGTTATTATTGCTATCATTATTTTTTGTATTCTTTGTATTTTTTATTTATTATTATTATTATTATTATTATTATTATTATTATTATTATTATTATTATTATTATTGTTGTTGTTGTTGCATTTTATTTTATTATACATATATGGTTTATTTTGTGATTGGGAATTGCATAGAAAATGTTTCTTAAAGCTTAAAAAATAAAGTATAAAAAATAAAAATAAAATTATATTCTGTTCTCTGCCTTGGACATTTTATTGTCTAAATAACTGGAGCCTTTGTGATTTGATAACTGTACGAACTCAAATTGTGATTTCGATTCTGTTTTGTTTTATTGTTCTGCCCCACCTGTAGTCTCTTCCTGTAGGTGCGCAGAGGAGCAGCCAGAGTCTCCAGAGGTTCCTTCAGAACCAGAGTGGCCTCTCGGATCAGAGCCTGAAGATCCTGAGGTCGGGACTGTACCCCTGGACCAGGTTCTGCTGGTCCAGCCTGAGGAAAAACAGAGAAATATGAGGGGAAAAGAGTTAGTGATGTGACGTTCATGAAGGAGTCGGCTCTTTTGGTTTGTTTGGTTCCTTAAAGGTGCACTATGTAACTTTTCGGTTGGAGATGTCACAGCTCTGCTTCAGATGTTCCACAGCACTACATTACAATAAACATCTACTTTACATTTATTCAATTACAGGTGGTTTTACAGCTCAAAAATACCTAGAAAAACAGACATTCTGACTGTGAGTGGGGTCGCCTCTCCACAGATCTGACCTGTAACTTTGCCTGGTTTGGTCCCCATGAGGATAAAAAAGTTTAATGCCATACTGTGAAACATTCCAGACAAAGCAATAACATCTCCATGGAGAAAAGCATTTGACGGACCCTCCACCAGAAAAGTTACACAATGCAGCTAAAGTCTCCAATGAGGTTCACACTTCCAGTTTATTCTTGTATCTCAGTTGTAAAAGTGGAGAAACCACCAGAAAAGTTATTCAATGCACCTTTTACGTGAACTGTTGGAACCGGATCTCATTTTTTAACAGAACCAAATCTTTTCCTTTCCAATTTGCCAACATTTAGACTTAGACTTAGACTTTTTACATTGATTTTAGATTATGACATTGTTTTTTTGTTTTTTTTTTACATTGATTAACACTGAATCAACAAGAATTAGCACAGAAGCAGAGTCAGCAACATGAAAAAAGAAAAAAGAAAGAAAGAAAGAAAAAAATGGCATCGTAGTAACAGTTATGTTTTTTTTTATTTAGTGCAATTTAAACATTTTAGCACACTCCCACTCTGAGCTGAAGCCCTTTTAAACAGATCTGAACCTTGGACATAAACTCACATTGGCTTCTGTCCTAGAAATAAATATAAATATAAAATAATAAAATAAAACAAATAAATAGTGATAAAATAAAATAAAAATAATAAATAGTAAAAGAGCCAGTTTTTTGAACAGCTATTTGACATAAACAGATCCAAAAGATTAGAACTTTGAAATTATTTTGTTTTTTTACCCACTCACCCAGCAGTAAGTGAAGAAAAACTGAATAGCATAGTTGTAGAGCTATATTTACAACAGAATAGTGTATTAATACATTTCTGTGCATGCTTTTGTATTGAAGCTGAAACAATCTCAGGTAAATAAACAGTAACAGGTGGAGTGTGGAAGTGTCACCACTCCTAAATGAACAGCGTGGGAACAACATGAGCACAAACAGAGCCAAAACACTGCGGGCGTTTTCCACTGTACAACGTGAACAAGAACAACACAGGCTTCAGTGATCTGCTTTATCATCTATCATCAGAATATTCTAACACTAATGAAGATAAACTACCAGTTACATGTCAGATCTGTGGAGAGGCGACGCCGCTAACAGTTAAAATAATGCGTGTTTTTCAAGGGAGTTTTAATCACTTGTGTAACTGAACAACTGCAAATAATACCATACTGTTATTTCTAGTGAAGGTGTATGGAGTTTAAAAACACAGTGGAGCTCTTCCCATATTACAACATGACATCACAAGGTGGAACAGAGCGTTTTCTGAAGAACTCAAAAACACAAAACACAACTCCAGGTGTGTTTGTGATGATAACATAGCGTAATATGGGACATTTAAGATCACTTTGTGCTTGATTGACAGGCGGATTAACCAATCAGAGAGTTACATGTTCTGTGTCAAAATCAAACATGGCTGCTTATACATACAAAAGGGGAAAAAACAACATTAAGGACTGAGAAACAGCGTGGATTTTCTCAGAAGCAACAATCGAAGCACCAAACTAATGCTTATCTCAGGTTAAAGAAGAAGAATTTTCAAGAGAAGTCCTCTGCATTTGAGAGATACAAATTAGTGTCTGTGGTTGGATCGTGTCACGTTTGGACAGAAGTTTTTCACACTCTATGGTCGAGTGACAGAATGTACAAGGGACTGGCTGCTCAGGCAAGATAAATGTTAATATGGAATAAAGTCCAAATATGAACTTACAAAGGTGTTGGTTTTGATGAAGTCCGCCCACTGCAGGTTGACTTTCCTCAGTTCCTCTGTCAGGACTCTGCTGGTCTGAGGGTCTGTGGACTCAATCAGGAAAGTCCCCACTTCATTTAAATGGGCCTGACGGGATCCCCACTCTGCCATGGACTCAGAGGACACCTGGGGATGTGTGGGGGAGAGGAGGAAGATTTTGGTTGATAAGGAAATTCTGCTGCAAACCAAACGCTGTCACATTTACACACAAAAAAAAAACATATTGTGATGCAGGAGGAATTGAATTAGATATTGATACTTTGCAGTGGCATCACGCTGGGGGTGGTATACATGTATCTCTACCTGATGGAATGTTTACCATGGTGACACAATCCACACATTAGCAAACACTGCCAACAAACACTAAAAAAATACAAAATGAATTTAAAGAGCACATTTTCAGGAGCATGTGATTAATACGAGCGTTCCTGGTTCTGTTTAAGTGTTTGATTTTCAACAAAAACACGAGAAAAACTAAAAAACTGGCTTGCTTGACTAGTTTGTGACTTTTATTTTATGCGTGAGAGACTTTTTAACAGCACAAATTATTTCACCTGTTGCAGTTCCAGCTATAAGGCAGTTCTTTCTGGTCTGATTGTGTTAAAGTAAAGCACAGATTAAAGTTTAACAAGCCTCAGACAGAGCAGTGCCTACAGTTAGGGAATGTTGATGACGTCAGCTGCAAAGTATCAATAGATACAAGCAAAAAATAAGCCACGTCCAATATGTCCCAGGAAAAAAAATCAATCAATCAATCAATGATGAAAAGCCAAATTTGAGTTTGGATTTGTTTAAAATGTGAATTCTAAACTGAGATTTTGTATCGTTAAAAGTGCACTGTGTAACTTTTCCAGAGTGGGGAGGCTGGGGTCTCCATGGAGATGTTATTGCTGAATGTAAACTGTAGATTTGTATTGATACATTTGATTCTGTTGTATCTGTTTTTATTGTTTAAAAATACATTGAAAAACATTTCCACTTGCCTTGATAAAGATCGACAAGTTTAATGCCAAACTGTGGAGTATTTCAGACGAAGCGATAACTTTTTTTTTTTACACTTTTTTTACACTTTTTTTTACACTTTTTTTTACACCTTTGTTCACAAGCGTATTACTGTCTTCCAAAAGCAAATGCCGTATTCTAAAAAAAAAAGGTATTACAAACACGCTGATAACTTCTGTACCTGTGTCCTGTGCTCGTGGCTGTGGGCCCTGGTCCCCTGCAGGAGCCAGGCCTGAAGGGAGCTCAGACAGTCACTGTACGAGTCCCAGGCCGATAACACTCTTCCCATGATGCTTTTCACTGACTTCAGCTCCTTCTGCACCTGCCCTGACTCCTCCTCCATGCGCCGCACCTGCTGCACCACCTGGTTGTAGTCGGAAGCTGCGGAAAAGATCAAATATTTAGATTTATTTACCCAGAAAATGTGATCGAGACGGGAGACATTTTTTATATTGTGGATTTTAAGACAAAGTTAGTTTTGATTGTCTGGAAATGTCACATGGGAATACTCATTTTAAGCTTGAGTTAGGGATGGGTGAAGATGAGTTGTAAATGATAATCGTAAATCACAAAGGGTGCAGTCTCTTAAGTATCATAACTTCCTTCAATAGCATCATAATCTCCTGTCTTATTCTGCATCAAAACTCCTAACGCTGTAGTTATAAACATGTATAAACATGTTCTGAAAAGTGATTCTTGTATTAGTTTGTCAGTTCAGATTTCAGTCTTTTTGTCAATTCTTCTGTATGTGTAAAATGTGAACCTTGAACAGAATCCTATTATTAAAACATAAACCACAAAGCTTGTCAGAAAAAATGTATACATATGTTTTATCTAAAGGCCACCACACACTACAGGATTTTTCAGTGACAAAAAGCGCACATCGCAGACTCTTAAGTGTTGAAAAGATCAGAACGCTGCACTTCTAGTTTAAGAAGTCAAAACTGTGTTATTATTATTTGAGAAATGTCGAGCAATACTTCAGATACATGATTTTTAAAGCACAGAATTGATGCAGGAAGTACAAGTGAAGAACTACTCTGGCCTTTTTACTTCTAAAGAACACTTCAAACTGGATTCACAGCGCTGTTTTGTGGACTGAGTGTCATATTTGCGGAGGATAATTTCTATGAATAATATGGATTTGTTGTTGCAGTTTAAATGTGCAGCATGCATGAGCACCTCCAACACGGAGGTGCTCATGCATGCTTTTATCACCAGTCGCATCGACTACTGTAATGCCCTGCTCTCTGGTCTCCCCAAAAAGAGTATCTCTGGTCTACAGCTTTTACAAAATTCAGCAGCTCGTGTCCTGACGGGGACCAGGGGGAGGGAGCACATTACACCAGTTTTAAAATCACTGCATTGGCTCCCTGTGTGTTTCAGGATCGATTTTAAGGTTCTTTTAATGGTTTATAAGTGTCTTAATGGTCTTGGGCCTTCTTATCTCTCAGAGTTGCTTATGAACCCTCGCGGCCCCTGCGCTCCTCCGGCAGCAGGCTCCTAGTTATTCCCAGAGTCAGGACACACACTCTCGGCGAGGCGTCATTTCAGTTTTACGGCCCTCACCTCTGGAACTGTCTGCCGGAGGACCTCAGGGCCGCAGAGAATGTTAATGTTTTTAAGAGCAGGCTCAAGACCCACCTTTTTAGTTTAGCTTTTAGATAGCTTGTGCTCTTACTGCCTTTGGTTATAGTTATTTGTGTTTTAGTTGTATTTCTTTTAGGCCATTTTATGTTCTTGTCCATGGCCTTTGCAGTGTTTTTGGTCTTTCCAGTCTTTCCTCTGCGGGAGCCCTCTGTGCCGGGGGTGGCGCTTTGCCTGTGGCTGGCTGGGTGCTTGGTTCTGGGTGCCTGGACTGAGGTTGACTTTTTGGTCGCGCCTCGGCTGGGTGCCCGGCGCCATTGCCTGGTGGCTGCAGCTGGTGTGCTGCCCCCGGTGCGGAGGGCTTCTGTGATGGCGTTTCCTTACTTACTTGCATCTGTGCCCAGCCTTATGTGTGTATCTGATGTGTTTACTTGTGTGGGTGTGCTTGCGGGTGGGGGCTGGGACCGATAGTGTGTGTGTGTGTGTGTGTGTGTGTGTGGGTGTGTGTGTGTGTGTGTGTGTGTGAAATTTTTTGTGATTTTAACTTGTAAAGCACTTTGTGTTGCATGTGTGTACGAAAAGCGCTTTATAAATAAAGATTGATTGATTGATTGAATAAAGTCACCTCATTATTTTCGCTATTTCCTGAGTTTGTATTTTGTGCCTCTGTGTCCGTCGCTCTGTTTTATTTGCTGTTGCTCTGCTGATGTTTAACTCTGATGTTATAATATGACGGAGCAGCTCAGAGTCACACTGACACTACACACATGAGGAGTGCAGAATGTGTGCGTATAAAAAGCTGTTGTTTGTGGTGAAAATTATGTTACTTCAAAAACTGCAGCCTGAGCGATTTGCTAATTGCATCCATTCAAATTGTGATTTCTATTTGAATACTTCTTGCAGTAACTAGTTAATACAGATTTTTTTGCAATAGCTGTCACTCACCTAAAGCGGATTTACTTGAGTATTTCTCAGAGACTTGTTTGACTTTGTAAAGCGCTGCCTCCAACAGAGAAGGAAGCTCCTGTCTCTCCACCAGCTCCTGTGTAAAGATGTGGATATGCATTAGTATGAATACATTTAAAAGAAATATATAAATAAGATAAAGATACCAGCTTGGATATTGATTAATTAAAATCATGTTGTAACAATGCCTAGAATTAATGGGGCTGTACTTGTTTTTTACTGTCTTCAAAACATAAAAAAAAATAAAAAAAATAAAACTAGTTCATTAAAAACTGTTTCCAGTTATTCCTCACTTACATTCTGCATTCTGATTCACTTTATCAGGGCCGGCCCAAGCCTTTATGGGGCCCTAAGCAGAATTTGATTTGGGGGGCCCCCACACCACTAAAACTGCACTACTGGCTGCTTTATCATTTCATAGGCTACACAGTTAGTTTAAGACACCCACTATCATCTGTGTTTTTAGTTGGTTTACATTATACTGTAACTTGTGTCATTACGGCTATTGTAATATAAAATATTCAGAGTGATGTGTGGCATGTTAAACTATTTATAAGTAACACCGTTGTTTTTGTTTCTTTTGTTTCTGCAATATCATATCATTAATATTACGCTTTTTAATTTTAAAATATTTTAGCAGGTGGCCATTCCAACTGGTCTTGGGGGCCCCCTGGTGGCGTGGGGGCCCTAAGTGGCCGCTTAGTTCGCTTATGCCTTGGGCCGGCCCTGCACTTTATCTTTTTCACAACTTTCTGTGACCAGAGCAGAGTTTTGCCATCACGGTAATGATAACAACAACTAGCATGCTAACAGCACATCAGTGTTGACTCCTGATTTGTGGAAAATAAAAACTCTCTATAATTAAATGCAGACACAACACAATATTATTTTGTCACTTTTCATTACTTTCATTTTGTATTATTTGTATTTAGTTTAATGTCTTAACTTACACAATACTTGATGCAAAACACATTTTTCATTGTATTTATCAAGTTCCTGTCTCTGTTCCCAGCACTTTTGTTATTATATTTGCTCCATTATCACATGTCACAGCAGAAGTCTCAGTTTAATGTTATTCAAAGTGAACTTAAAATGTACCAGATGCAAACCGTTTCTGTGTTTAAGTTATAATGTGATCTCTATACTCACGTGCCACTCCTGCAGCAGAAGTCTCACCCCCTCTGAGGACACGTAGGGCCTTTTCCACAGCCTCAGTTTGGTTTTGATCTGAGACAGAAGATCCAGAACACTGTGCCTGTGCTCACGATACTCCAGCTTTATACCGTGGTACTTTGCCGTCACTCGCACACTCGTGAACCTAAAAGAAACACATGCAAAACTGTCAAAAATACTGTGTTTACCATAGATTTAAGCCAAGTCTGTAATGACAATCCTTGTTTTAAGAATTGATTTATTATAAAGAGGGAGTATTTTACTTTTAAGGGGAATTAACTGCTAAAACATAACATATTTAGATCACCAAGTTACCTTTTATTGTTTTGAAAAAGCTAAATTAGCTGAAAACGTATGAACAAGTTTAATAAGTTTCACTTTCATTTTTCAAAAGTCACTCCCCCTTCACTTTACAATCGGCGTGTAAAAATTGGCAAAAACATAAATAACTTTCTCTAAAGTAAACACTCTGCTGAGGGCCCTATATACAACCACCGGTACATATACCACAGTTTGAGAAACACCAGTATAACTATAAATACAGCATTTGCGAAACATCTGGACACACTCTCTTAGTGTTTTTTTTTTTTTTTTTTTTTATTTAGTTAGATTTTTGTAGGTTAAAAATAGCCTACAAAAATTAGCCTACAGAAAAAAATGGAAAGCCTATTTGGATTATGTTAATTGTAACACTGTATGAAGTGTGGAGTAACTATAATATAAAATGTAAAGGATTTCAGTGGTTTTCTATTTAAACAAGCAGACTACTGAAATCCTGAAAACTTGTACTCTTGAACCAGATGTATTGTATGAATGTGTAACCCGACTACATCTGTCCTCTTTTTTTTCTGTATTTATTTATTTATTACATTTCTTTTCTTATTTTTTATTTTATTTTATTTTTTATTGTATTATTATTATTATTATTATTATTATTATTATTATTATTATTATTATTATTATATTTTTTTTTTATGCATCTTTACATTATTATCAATTTTATGTGTGGAAAAAAAAACGTGCAAATATATTGTGATTTATGTGGCGAAAAAAAAGAAAAGCATTGAATAAATTGCAAATTTAAAAAAAATTAACTACTTTCTACATTTTAGATACATACTAAAGACATCAAATATATGAAGCAAGATATATGGAATTATGCAGGAAAGAAAAAAGTAAAAGAATTCTACTAAATAGTTTATATAGTGAGAATCTACAATGTAAATAATAATAATAAAAAAAAAAACATGAATAAAGACAAAACATAAATGAAAACGTGTGTCCAATCTTTTGACTGGTCTTGTATGTTTTATTCTCAAACTCTTTAGTCTGATATAAGATAAAGGTCACTAATTACTTATATATTTGTGTGTATAATGTAAGTTTAATCTGCAACGATACAATTCACAGTATTTATATTATATAGTAACAAACACTGGACATGGGTTGAGCAGATTTAAGCCAGTAAAAGACACAGTAAAAGTCTGACCTCCTCTTGAGTTCATCCATCTTGTCTATGGGCACCAGAAGGTTCCCGTACTCATCCTGGTTTTGGAACGCTTGGAAAGTCTTCATCTGCTGCGGCATCTCCTCCAAAGACACCTACAACCAAATGAAGATGAACATGGAGATTTATGTACAGTTTAAAGGTCTTATATTGGGACTATTATGACTCTTGTGAGCTTTAATCCATGTTATGTTGTTCCCTCCTCAAAAACAGACCTGGAGTTGTGTTTTGTTTCATTCACATGTTTGTGTAACACTTTATTATTAGTCTGTTTACATCTCCAAAGCTCAAAATGCTCTGTTCCACCTTGTGATGTCATGAAGTGGTAGTTTTCAAGTGAACGGCTCCTTTTACCTTTAGTTCAGTAGAGATTGGCAATTCCAGAGCTAAAATTGTCTAAATGATTCTAGTGAAGGTGTGTGGAGTTTAAAAACACAGTAGAGCAGAGAGTGTTTTTAGTGTGAGAAGAACTACATCTGCAGGGTTTGTGCGTTAAACGTGTGAATGAAACAAAACACAACTCCAGGTCTGTTTGTGATGAGGAAACAACATTAGAACATACACTCACCGGCCACTTTATTAGGTACACCTGTCCAACTGCTCGTTAATGCAAATTTCTAATCAGCCAATCACATGGCAGCAACTCAGTGCATTTAGGCATGTAGACATGGTCAAGACGATCTGCTGCAGTTCAAACCGAGCATGAGAATGTGGAAGAAAGGTGATTTAAGTGACTTTGAACGTTGCATGGCATGTTGGTAACTGCTGATCTACTGGGATTTTCAGTAGAAACTGCTGATCTACTGGGATTTTCACGCACAACCATCTCTAGGGTTTACAGAGAATGGTCCGAAAAAGAGAAAATATCCAGTGAGCGGCACTTCTGTGGACGCAAATGCCTTGTTGATGCCAGAGGTCAGAGGAGAATGGCCAGACTGGTTCGAGCTGATAGAAGGGCAACAGTAACTCAAATAACCACTCGTTACAGTCATCTCAGACTGGTTTCCTGAACATGACAATGAGTTCACTGTACTCAAATGGCCTCCACACTCACCAGATCTCAATCCAATAGAGCACCTTTGGGATGTGGTGGAACGGGAGATTCGCATCATGGATGTGCAGCCGACAAATCTGCAGCAACTGCGTGATGCTATCATCTCAATATGGACCAAACTCTCTGAGGAATGTTTACAGTACCTTCTTGAATCTATGCCATGAAGGATTAAGGCAGTTCTGAAGGCAAAAGGGGGTCCAACCCGGTATTAGCAAGGTGTACCTAATATAGTGGCCGGTGAGTGTAGATTAGAAAATAGTGTAACATGGGCCTTTTAAAATCTGGATGAAATGCACATGGGCAGTATCACAGCCTTACCCTGAGTATCTCCTGTTTCTCTCGGGCCTCCTCCGCGGCTCTCTCGTGATCGTGTGGGTCTTTGTCGTCTTCGGCCAGAGCGGCTTCAGCTCGGAGCAGCCACTCGGCCACAGAGTTCAGCGGGGGAGGGAGGGACATGTCCAGCTCTATACGGTACTCACGCAGCTGGGGAGGGACACAAGAATTTTATGTCAACTTCTCTGCAGTTTGGCGGATATTCAGAATAATAATATTGCACTGAATAGTTTAAACAAAATATTATTAAATGAGCTTTTCAAAGTATTTCAGGTTTAGTTACACTTTAATTAGCCCTAATAAAGCAAGTACTCAATTAACACTCTAATCCTAACCTTAACCCCCTTAATTAAAGCTGCACTATGTAACTTTTCTGGTAGCGGGCCCTCCAGTTGCATGTCTCCATGGAGATGTTATTGCTTTGTCTGCAATGTTCCAAAGTATGGCATTAAACTTATCAATCTCCATAGAGACAATCTCCATAGAGATGCCACCAGGCCAGTTTACAGGTGAGATCTGTGAAGCGGTGACCCCACTCACAGTAAGAAAAGCTTGTTTTTAAATGTATTTTTGAGCAATAAAAACACCCATAATTGAATAAATGTGTCTTGTATGAGTTTAATACTATATTATGAAACATTACAGGCAAAGCAAACGCATCTCCATGGTGACGGGCCCCCAACCTGAAAAGTTACTCAGTTCACCTTTAAGTAGGGACTAAATTCAGAACTAATCGTGGACTAGATCAGGACTAAACCAGGACTTTAAAGTGTTCAAACCAGGGTCAGGGTCAGATGTGACCAGATAAGAGCTATAGCGTCCATCCGTAGTTAAATGTCTGTACCTTCTCAGTGACGGCGTCCCAGGCCTGCCTCAGGGCTCTCTGCTCGTCGCTGAGTTTAGGGGTTCGTCTCATGGCGGTGAGCAGAGGCATGATCGGACGCCTCTGCTCGTTAAAGGACACCAAGAACGTCTGGATCACCTGAAAAGGCCAAGGAATATTAGAGGAACAATTTTTGGAGTAAGTATGACACTACTAATCAAACTGTTTATAGGGCCTATATTACTTTGTTTTCTGATCGATGTTACAATGTTGTTTCCTCATCACAAACATATGGAGTTGTGTTTTGTTTCATTCACACAAACCCTGCATATTTACACTCTGTAGAGTCTGTTCCACCTTGTGATGTCATGTGGTCATTTTTAAACTCCGTACACCTTCATTAGAATAATTTGCTAATCTCAAGAAGGAGCAGAGTGTGTTAAGCTTTGGAGATGTAGACAGACTAATAATAAAGTGTTACTCTAATGTGTGAATGAAACAAAACACAACTCCAGGTCTGTTTTGATGAGGTAACAACAGCACCGACACACAAAGTTAAACATTTCCAGTGAAATGTCTGTGGTCTTCAAACTACTGTACAATTTTAAACAAAACAATGATATAAAACTGATCTGTTTCTAAGGTGAATAGTTTCTTTCTTACATGGTATCTCTCAGCGTAGCCCTCTCCCTCTGTGGAGTCCCATCCCTCCAGCAGCTCGTCATAGGCCTGGTTCAGCCAACAGGTCACCTCCTGGGCCTTTTTGTCCGGGTTCGCCTAAGACAAAACAAAACACATTATTACACATACACATAAGGAGGCACGATCCAGTGTTCCACTTCTGACTTTAAGTACGATACCGATACTTCCTTAAAACACAGTTAATTTATTACACAAAAGAGAGAGATTTGTCTGTCAAATCACTACAGAATAGCTTTGTATAAGTGGAGTTAATATGATGAACTTAGATTCAGGAGCTGGACCGCGCCTCAACCTTCTCTCCAGCCAACCACAGCTCATCTCGGCCACACCTTCAATTACCCACAAGCCCTATTTATACAGCCTATCCTGACAACACCGTCAGTGTCAGCTCTCTCCCATGTCTCTCGTCCATCCTTCAGCCTGAACACATCGTCTTTAAGGAGGGGGTTCTGAATCAGCTGGGTGACCTTTTTGGATTGGAGACGGACCCCCCACCCTGAGTCTCCCCCCAACCATCACATCCACCCACCGTAAAATATCACATTTCATTGTCGTGGCGTGGTCCTTGCTAGTGAAATAGTTAGAATATAAAAAGTTCAAACATTATGAGATGTTCCAGACCAAAATCAACCTGTAAATACTTATATCAAATTAAAGGCTCAAACAGGGTATCTGCTTAACCGATATCATGGAACCGATACCCGATCCAACACATTTTTTAGTATATTTGATACTAGTATCGGTATGAACACAGACAGAAGTCTTTACATAATTCTAAAAATATATAGTCAGCATATTTAAATGCTGTAAAATGAAGTTCTGAAATTGACTTCCAAATGTTTTATTCGGGTTGTAGAGAAATTCTTGTTGAACTAAAGACATGTGCTGCTGTTTGATTGGTCGACTAAAAAGGGGGCGTGGCTCTCAAAACTCTTCTGTATCTCTGTGTATCTGACCCAAACTGCACTCACAAGATTACGCCTGCAGGGGGAGTTCATTCAAAAACTATTTATGCAGTAAAAAGTACTGGGAAACAGTGCATTAACAGGGAGATTAAATTTGTGAATCATGAAATACCAAATCTTCATCTCACTCATTTCTCCTTTCTGTTGTGGTCCCACTGAAATCCTTATCTACTAAATAAAATACACATTTAAAACACTTCGATGTGATGATAATGCAAGATTATTTGTGTATTTTGGGTAATAAACAAGAACTCCAGGTACGTTTTTGGAAACACGGAAGCAGCTGTTTAAATCTCAAAAAGTCTGTTTAGCCGAATACACACCCTTAAATTACTGCTCAAAGATTCCCCAAAACATTATTATTACCGCTGTAGATTCAGTGATAAAAAAAAAAATCGCTGGAAGACAAACAAAATGGTTTTAATTTTTTTGCACCAGTTTGGTCATGAGATCCTGAGTCAGTTTGGCAGAGCCTAAAATGGAACAAGCCCAGACACAGAAGAGACGCAGCCCACAGGGATTGTGCACAGACTGTTTCATTTCACATGAACAGAAACTAATACGAATAAAACTCTTTACAAAACATCAATGGACTAATGACAAGGTGAAAAGCAGTTTGTGACCAGAAGGAAAATGACTAGAATGCAAAGAATTTATGGGAAATAATACTGTTGTTACTGAAGATATTGGGAAATTTAAACTGCTTCTCTAGAGATGCATTGTGTAACTTTTCTGGTGGAGGGTCCGTCACCTGCTTGTTTCCATGGAGATGTCAGTGCTCTGCCTGGAATGTTCCACAGTGTGACATTAAACAGCTCTACTTTACATTTATTCAATTACAGGTGGTTTTAGAGCTCAAAAATACCAAGAAAAACAGACATTCTGACTGTGAGCGGGGTCGCCTCTCCACAGATCTGACCTGTAACTTGGTCTGGTTTGGTCTCCATGAAGATAGAAAGGTTTAATGCCATACTGTGGAACATTCCAGATTAAGTAATAACTTATCCATGGAGTTAAGCATTTGACGGACCCTCCACCAGGGAAGTTACATAATCCACCTTTAAGATCCACTTAATTGTCCCAGGGAAATGTGTCCTCTGCATTTGACCCATCCTTCAGGGTTCTTCTGGGTTAAAACAAGAGCAGTGGGACCCATCCCCAGATCTTGGACTAGTCTTGGTCAGAACTACCTTAGTTGGAGGATGTGACCTGTTGTACATGTTAGACTTAGACTTAGACAAACTTTATTGATCCACAAGGGAAATGATTTGGATACAGTCGCTCAAACATCACAATATAATATAATAACAGAGAGTAACAAAAATAGATGGTGTAGCAAAAAGAGCAAGAGACACGTGTCAAATGAGACAAAATTATAAAAATGTATATGTACAAGTCAAAATAAAATAGAAAAATAAGTAATAAAATATAAAATAAACTATAAAATCACAGATATAAACAAGAGACAAGAACAACAGTGTAAATACTCTGCTGATTGACAGGGCATAAGGTTATCTGTTACTGTACAGTTGTAGGGAGTATTATCTGTTACATAAGGGTGTGTTGTTGTACAGTTGTAGGGAGTATTATCTCCTCTCTGTCCCTCTATAGTCGGTGCAGTGGGTGAGTTGTTGTACAGTTGTAGGGAGTATTATCTCCTCTGTCCCTCTATAGTCTGGTGCAGTGGGTGAGTTGTTGTACAGTTGTAGGGAGTATTATCTCCTCTGTCCCTCTATAGTCTGGTGCAGTGGGTGAGTTGTTGTACAGTTGTAGGGAGTATTATCTCCTCTGTCCCTCTATAGTCTGGTGCAGTGGGTGAGCAGGAGTGTCCATGATGGAGAGCAGTTTGTCCAGTGTCCTTCTGTCCCTCACTGTGACAAATGTCTCCAGTTCACAGTCGATCATGTGTCCAGATTTACGGATCAGTTTGTCAATCCGACCAATGTCTCTTTTCCTGGTGCTGCTTCCTCAGCAGAACCACAGCGAGCGTGTTCTGGGTTGATGTATGGGATGATATTGTGTCAGAAACTTTACCCACTGAACAGTTGCTTCATCCTCTCCTTCTTCTCCCTCTCTCCTCCCTCTCTCCTCCCTCTCTCTCTCCTTTCCCTCACCACATCTCCTAACTCTCAACTCTCCTTCTCTTCTCCCTTCCTCCACTTTCTCCTATTCTTTTCTCTTCTTCCTCCTCACCCATCACTCTTTAACTTCTCTCTCTCTTCCTCTTTGCGACCCTTTCTCTCTCCCCTTCTCTCCCATCCTCTTCTCCTCCCTCCTTCTCTTTCTCCCTAACGTTTACTCTCACCTTCCCTCTGTCCTTCTCCCACCCCCTCTCATCTCCTATCCTCTCTCCTTCTCTCTCCTCCCCTCCTCTTGTCCACCCTCTCTCTCTCTCTCTCTCCTCCCCCTCATCTCTGCTTCTCTTTCCTTTCCTCCACTTTCTCATTTCCTATCCTCTCTCCTTCTTTCTCCTCACCCCTCACTCTCTCCTTCTATCCAACTCTCTCCTCTCTTCCACCCTCTCTCTACGCCTCTCCTCTCGTCCATCTTTCTCTCCTTCTCCCACACATCGTCTCTTCCTCTCTCTCCCATCCAATCAGTTCTCTCTCTCCACCTCTCCTCCCTCCCTCTCTCTTCTTCCTCTCCGCCTTTGCACCCTGCAGCTCTGTAAACCTTCCTGTTTCTCTCTAAGATTTTTGCACAAACAAACCGACTCCATTTTGACTCTCTTCCCAGAACCGACCCGTTCAGACCTATCCTGGCATCTCGCTTTGAACTGCCCCATTAGCCCAAGGGGAATATGAATAAATACGCTTTAATGTGACTTTCACTAAGATACAGACTTGTGTTTTGATACGCGGCTGTGTAAATAAGAGGTTATAAAATACAGATGTTATTGTGGGTATGGTGGAGGGTGTGGCTGGGTTTATAATCGCTCTGAATGCCAACAGGGAATGCCCTTTAAACAGCGCGGATGGGCGGAGGCGGTGTCCACAAACATGTTGAGAAATCACAGCAGACTTTGGATTAAGTTCAATTAAATAATGATTTATGTGTTGACTTTCCAGCATTGTAAAAAGAAGTGCAAGGTGGTTCACATGTTCACAAGAAAAATGATGTTTCCAATCTCTGGTCTCTAATCTCTAAACTGCTGGTTTTCAGACGACATCGCAGCATTCTATAGGATAATAACATTTAATACAGATGCGGGCAGGTGAAATTAATACACTGAAAATGCGGATTTCTTTATTTAATGTAGCAGATTTTAGGGTTCAGTCTCTAAAAGAAATGATCGGGTTCAACATTTGTGAATTTACTTTTTAGATATTTCAACAAAAAGTACAGTGTTATCATAGGGAAAAGTGGCTCCATCTCTGAAAAAAAAAGTGCTTGCATTATCAAAGCTTTTTAAAATTATCCTGAGATCACGTTTTGTCAAAAAGCCTTCATCAATAAAGTACAGAGCAGTGGGCGGAGATAGGAGATAGGTGAAGCAATCCTCAAGCAATCCTCAGATGTATTTTGTTTTGGCTAACACGCTGCCTAAAGAGGACGCACAAAGCTTTATTTTAACACTTTAAGACAAAGAGATAACTACAGCTCTTAAAAGTTTGTGGTAAAGAAAAGGGGCTGCAGGTGCTCTCAGTTTGTAGTAAATTTAAAGGTGCATCGTGAGGGTCCGTCAAGTTACAGGTCAGATCTGTGGAGAGGCAACCCCGCTCACAGTCAGTTTAATAAATGTAAGGTAGAGCTGCTTAGTGCCATACTGTGGAACATTCCAGGCAGAGCAATGACATCTCCATAGAATTTGGGGAAAATAATCCAAATCGACCCAGTGAACATGAACCCATATCAGTAAATCTCTAATTAATACAATAATAGCTCCTGTTTTATCCCTGTTCAGAGCATTAGACAGTTACGTCTACGTCACAACTTATTTTAGTTTATACTGACTGAAAATAACAAAGGCACATGTAGGAGTAGAGCAGAGTTCACCTGTCTGAGAGGAGAGGCAGAGATAGCAGGAGTGTAGTGAGCGGGCAGCTGCACAGGAGAGGGGCTTTTAGGGGGAGCCATCTGAAAAAAGAAGGGAAGAAAAACAAAGAGAGGAAACAAATGAGCAACGGAGAAAGAAGGAAAGGGTTAAGAGTCAGCAGGTTTAGAGCGAAACGCAGGAAAGATCCCAATTAAACCACAAAATAGTTTAGAAGACAGGAAAAAGATGAAGGTTCATCAGGGTTTGTTTATTACAGTAACACGTGGAAAACGGACAGACTCATTGGTCATGTGTCATTAAAAACAATAATAATAAAATAAAAAAATAAAAAAATAAAAAATAAAAAATAATAATAATAATAATAATAATATGTGAATATAATTTCCACGAGACGAGATATGAGATATGAGAACAAGACAAGATTTTAACATAATATATACATTTCACAGTTCATTTTTCCAATTTTGGCCTCACAATTTTGTATTTATTTAATTTCATATTTTTGTTTCCATTCTAGCACTGCTTTTTGGAACTGTAAGAGATGGAACTCACCAACATGTCACCATTTTTGGTCCAATCCAAATATAAAAAATCTGACGAGATCATTTTCCTCACGATCTTGTGGCAATTTTGTCTCATGAGATCTTGTACCATCCCTAATCAAAACAGTAACTTTGTACCACTGCAAATCGTTTAAAGGTGCACGCTTGTTTCCATGGATACGTCATTGCTCGGCCTGGAATGTTCCACAGTGTGACATTAAACAGCTCTACTTTACATTTATTCAATTACAGGTGGTTTTAGAGCTCAAAAATACCTAAAAAAAAAAAAAAAAACAGGCATTCTGACTGTGAGTGGGGTCGCCTCTCCACAGCTCTGACCTGGAACTTAGTCTGGTTTGCTCACCATGATGATAGAAAAGTTTAATGCCATACTGTGAAACATTCCAGACAAAGATCAAGCTTCTCTCATATCATATTAAACGCACACCGGAAATCTGATCATTATCTGATTTCTAGATTACGAGATTATGAAATGTAAACAGTTCCATTTAACGTGAGTAATCTGATTTCTTCTGATTCTGGTTTTTCACACCTCCGCAAAAAAAATAGTTTTAAAAAGGTGTGGCAAAGACAAAAAATGAAAGAGCATGTTTGAGATTGAAAAGACTGTTTCCAACCTCCTTGTACTTTGTCCAAATACAACAGATAATCAGATTTCACCAGACCAAAATCAGATCTTATTATTGCGTTATCTGTTATTTGATTCTACTGGCAATGTGTACGTACCCATTTCTTCATGTTTTACTCACTGATTCTGCAGAAATTTGCTATGTCCATCACGGCTGTTTGAATTCTGGGAGATAAGACCAGATCTTAGGTTTATGAAACATAGAGCTGAAAGAGTTGGGAAATTTCTAACGGCAATTTTTGAGGCAATGATAGTAATTCGATTTGCAAAATAAAATAACTGCAAACCTAATCCAAGAATACCATGGATTTCAGAACATGTTTGTAGAGGTCTAAACGACAGGGTTAGCAGTTTTTACACATAATAAGACCCCATGGAGACACAGGGAGGGCATCTGACACACAGGGACATTTCGTTCTCAAAGAGACATTGTATTTGCTAAATAACTGTAGCCTTTGATCATGTGATTTTGATTCTCTTTCTGTTAAAGGGTCTGTACCAGTTTTTATCTCATGTATTTGAGCAAATTTTGTCTTGAACAGATATAATGTATTGCATTTTATTGATAGATAATCAGGAGGTGCGTGTTAGCATGCCAGCTGTTGTTAGCTGTATCGTCACAGCAAAACTTCGTGCTGGTCTCAGAAAGTTGTGAAAAGCTCTTATAAACTCATCTCTGTGAAGAATGAGGATGCTCTGAATGCATAAGGTCAGTGAGGAAAAACTGCAAACCATTTAAAGCTGCACTATGTAACTTTCTGATTGGGGGTCCGTCACCTGCTTGTTTCTATGGAGATGTCATTGCTCGGCCTGGAATGTTCCACAGTGTGACATTAAACAGCTCTACTTTACATGTATTGAATTACAGGTGGTTTTAGCTCAAAAATACCTCGAAAATACCTAAAAATACCTGAAAACTGACTGATTCTGACTGTGAGCGGGGTCGCCTCTCCACAGATCTGACCTGTAACCATGACGATAGAAAGTTTTAATGCCATACGGTGAAACATTCCAGGCAAAACAATAACATCTCCGCAGAGAAAGGCATTTGACGGGCCTTCCACCAGAAAAGTTACACAATGCAGCTTTGAAACAAACTAGTTTGGTTTTCACATTTTTAAGACAGTCAAACTTAATTGTCCTTAATTAAAACCAAGCCTTTTCCTTCTTTATTGTCCATGAAAGTACAGCTAATCCTACATTATAAAATAAAACAAAGACACACGTTTGTTGCTTATGGGTCGATGAAAATCAAAAGTCGAGTGTAATGACCAGTCCACGTCACCATTCAGGCCATTCAGTTCATATGGAGGATTCTAAACAGACGGGCTACTGTGTGGGACAGAAACAGGTCTAGGGGCAAACGATGAAACTGTCATGTTTGTGAAGACATGTGTGAAGTTATTCCACATGATTCAGGCTAAAGGCGAGTTAGGAATTATGTTGGGTTTGGCTGCAGTTCAAAACTGTAAATCAAAGTTACTAAGGGCAGCTTTGAATGCAGTACGATTAAAGAGTTTTATTTATCATTTAAGGTTGCCAGAAGTGTCCAAAATCAGATACTAAAACTAAGTACTCATTTGAGCAGGTATTGATACTAAAAAAAGTCACATTTACAGATATAAGGCCACAAGAAAGTACTATGATTTAATGCTGAAAATCACATTCTATTGTCTAAATAAAAAGTGTTTTTATCATATTATTATTGTGGTATCAGATGTGTGTTATTTTGCTTAAGTAATGTCGACAATAAATGATCAAATTAAACTTAAAAGTGCACTGTGTAACTTTTTTGATCATCTGCTTGACTTAATGTTGTTTTTTCCTGAAATGTTCTACAGTATGGCATTTCAGTGAACTATCTCCATCATTAGGTCAAGTTACGGGTCAGATCTGTGGAGAAGTGGGCCCGCTCACCGAAATAATGCATGTTTTTGCGGTGGTTTTGAGAACTAAAACACGCAATTGAATAAATACAAGATAGATTTGTTTAAGGTCTTACTGTGGAACATCCCAGGCAAAGTAATAACATCACCATGGAGACAAGTAGAAAAGTGACACGGTTCACCTTTAAAGCAGAATTAGAAAGTCGCAAACTTGACCTTTTGACTCAATATTGAATTACTTCCATTTATTATGTATTGAACGATAGGTGAATGTAGTAATTATCATGACAGGCCTAACTGATACTTTGCTTAACTTTATTCCCTAGAGGTGTGATGCTAATTGTAGGCATTGCTCTGTCTGAGGCATTGTTAAACTTTAATTTTAGTCTGAGTTTTCTTTGAACACCATCTGACAAGAAAGAACTGACTTAGTTGCAGCTACAGGTAAGATAAACTCCTAAACAGGACCATGAACACCAAAAAAGTGCTGTTTAAATCCATTTTCTAGACTATTGTAAAACCTTCTTGTGCATTGTGTCACCATGGAAACTACTGAACATTCTGCCATTTACAAACACATAGAACCCCCCCTTTTTCCCCAGCATCTTGTCACTGCAAAGTAGCTATAATAAATAAAAATAATTCAGTTTAAAAGTACAATTTAGTCATTTCGAATCCTTTTACCTGCTCCTCCTCTGTTGCGGGCAGATCTCTGGAGTACTGAAGAAACTGGGACACATAGGTCATGATGGACTTCTCATCTGGGTCCCGTACGTCAATATCTGGGTCAAAATTTAAAAAATCCATCATTAGAATTTCGCTTTTAATTAAATCAAGACTTAAAACTGTTTAGAAATATCTCAGGCGTCTCCTCACAATGCACCAACGTCTTGTGTTGGGAAGAGAAATTTAAACAAATGAGTTTTCATAAATGGGTTCTACCAGGACACATCATCAGGCGTCATCCCGTTAGCTCCAGGCTCCAAAATTCACATCGTGTTTTCCACCTCTCAAAACAGGATTAATGTCTTTATCTCGTGTACTCGTTTAAAAATGTGAGTGTAAAATGGCCAAAGGGAAAATAGTTGAGAAAAATCAGTTTTAGTCCAAAAAGGAAACGTTTCAGACAGATAACATAATTTAGGAATTTAAAAACTAAAAATATACTGCAACAAAGCTAAGAATGTCGGTACTATTTAAATACAGTGTGTTGTGTTCAAATAATGGGAAAAATATCCATAATAGTTTTAGATTTAGGGTATTGTACACTTTAAAGTACCTGTGTAAAATGTGTCCTGTGCATTTGACCCATCCTTCAGTGTCACTGTGTTAAACCTGCATTTGACCCATTCTTCCATGTCTCTGTGTTAAACCTGTATTTGACCCATCCTTCAGTGTCACTGGATTAAATCTGCATTTAACCCATCCTGCTAGCTGTAATAGTTTTATATTTAGGGTATTGTACAGTTTAAAGTACCTGTATAAAATGTGTCCTGTGCATTTGACCCATCCTTCAGTGTCACTGGATTAAACCTGCATTTGACTTGTCCTTCAGTGTCACTGGATTAAACCTGCATTTGACCCATCCTTCAGTGTCACTGGATTAAATCTGCATTTGACCCATCCTTCAGTGTCTCTGCGTTAAACCTACATTTGACCCATCCTTCATTGTCACTGGTTTAAACCTGCATTTGACCCATCCTTCAGTGTCTCTGCGTTAAACCTGCATTTGACCCATATTTCAATGTCGCTATCCTTCAGTGTCTCTGCGTTAAACCTGCATTTGACCCATCCTTCAATGTCTCTGGGTTAAACTTGTCAGGAGCAGTGGGACCCATAATACTGTAACTGTAGTCTGATAATCAGGAAGTGCCGTGTTAGCCTGCTAGTTGTAGTCAGCCTTACCATGACAGTAAAACTAGCTGTGAAAAGTGTTTATAAACTCACCGTGGTGAATAAAGAAAAGGAAGCAGAAAGTGAGGAAAAACTGAACCACTGCCATCCAGCAAAACTCAGAATCTAAACTAGAATATAATCAATTCTTCAATTCTTCTTCTCTTGCTCTCACCGTCTGGCCCGAGCAGACTGGGGATGCTTTTGTCGGATAATGAGGAAGTACTCTGTTAGCATGCTAGTTGTTGTCAGCATTACCTTGACAGCAAAACTCTGCACTGAGCTCTACAGAGCTCATAAACTCACCGTGGTGAATAATTAGGAAGTTCAGAATGCATAAGGTAAGTGCGGAAGAACTGTGGACCATAGACTGTAAACCGGTATATAAATGGACATAGCTAACCTGCTAGCCGTCAAAACAGGAAGTGAGCCTCGCCATTTGGGTCTTAAAATGTTCATATTAATCTGCGCTACATGATCCTAAGGTTTTTATTTCTCTATTTTGTGCATAAATCAATTCCTATTTCTAATATGGAACTCAGCTCCATATCCACCCCTGTTACTGCTAGCTTCATTTGACTGGAGCTGAATGCTATGGGTGACGTCACACTCCCTTAGTCCACTTCTTTATACAGTCAATGTTTGGACCACTCATCAGCAAAACTCTCAATATAATATAAACAATAATATAACTCATTCTTCTCCCATATTTAACGATTCTGAGTTGTAAACAGTAAAACGAGCTCTCACCGTCAGGCTCGAGCAGTCTGGGGATGTGCAGCTCTCTCTCTGCGACTCTGAAGGCCTCTTCCAGGTTCTGTCTGTTACTGCGCTCTTTGGCCTGGTTCAGATCCACCACTCCAGGTCTGAGGGCGGAGAGCACGGCCAGGAACACCACCCCACTCCTCCAGCTCGACTTGAAGTCCTTCACGCTCACGGTGCACCCAACTCTGGAGACGAAAGACAACAGACGGATGTCACAGTTTTTAGAGTTACAAAACTGTGAAATCCTTCGTTCATGTTGAATCACTTTGTTTAATACACGACCAGTCAAAGGTTCGGTCACATTTATGTTTCGTCTTTGTTTCTCAAATAAACTATGAATGACGCATATGAAACTCAAAATAAAAAAAACATCCACCTTTTGCTTTGTATCCTGGTTGGACCTTTTGGGATTTCTTGACCCTGACATGTCACAGCTATGGAGTGAAAACCATTTCAGGAAGCTCACGGACAGAAGGCCAAGGTTTTTTTTTTATTTGCCAGATAATTCCTAATATCTTGCTTCATATATTTGATTTTGTCAGTATGTATAAAATGTAAAAAGTAGTTAACATAAAGACTTACGTTTTGGAGTTTAGATTGAATTGAAATGACTTATCTTTGCTTTGAAAATTCTCAAAAGTATTTGTTTATTTCTTATGAATACATCAATAACCCATATAATCTTGACATCCATAAATAAGACTTTACTATACTACATTCTGTGTTTTTTAATGCTGTAAATGTTAAGAAGAGCCCTTTGCAAAATAACTAGTTCAGATTAAAACAAATTCATATTGCAATACACTAAACTAAAACTATTCTAAGATGGACAAAGGTCTTGTGCAAGATCAGAGACTAAAATGTGTGAATATGGAGGTAATTTAAGTATTTCAACACAAAATAATTGTTATGAGAGCTAAAACACATATTTTGAGGGACCTGGGAGCGTGAGGTCTTCCAGCTTCTGTCTCATCCCATGAAATAAATTCTCCACAACTGCTAAATCTGCCCCACTCCTGCATATGCACTATAAATACAGTATTAAAGGTCCTGTATTACGCAAAATTGACTCGTGATCTTTAAGTTGTGTTACAATGTTGTTAAGCCTTTATTATTTATTAGTTTTCAAGTTAACAGATTGGCAATGTCAGGTCTGAAATGATCCAAATGATTCTAGTGAAGGTGTGTGGAGTTTAAAAACACAGTGGAGCAC
Organism: Taenioides sp. WSHXM2023; assembly: GCA_029959045.1. Classification (NCBI taxonomy): domain Eukaryota; kingdom Metazoa; phylum Chordata; class Actinopteri; order Gobiiformes; family Gobiidae; genus Taenioides; species Taenioides sp. WSHXM2023. The sequence continues at coordinate 25,412,173 of CM057102.1, forward strand.
TTCCTGTATTACCACATGACATCACAAGGTGGAGGAGAGCCTAAATGTGCAGGGTTTGTGTGTTAAACGTGTGAAAATGAAACAAAACACAACTCCAGGTGTGTTTGTGATGAGGAAACGACATTAGTGATTCTTCAGTGTTGTGTCTTACTTGTGGCACTGCTCCCTGACCCAGAGGAGCAGGGCCTTCTTGGCGGACACTCTGAAGGTGCTGTGGAGGGGCGGGTGGTGAGGGGCGTGTCCGGGTGGCACGGGGCTGGTACTGGCCGAGCGACTGGACAGAGAAGAGTCCAAACTGGCCAAAGACTCCATGGACGACTGACGAGAGCTGAAGGAGAGACTGCTCGCTAACTCCTCGATCTGAAAGAGAAAAATACACAGAGAATCAAATGTCGTTCAGAAAATGGACATAGAAGTTAAAGCTGCACTATGTCACTTTCCGGTGGGGGTCTGCCACATTCTTGTCTCCATGGAGATGTTATATGTTTGCCTGTCATTTTAAACATATATACTGTATCTTGTAATGACTCACTTACAGGTATATGTCTTGCACAAAACACCTTGGAAAACAAACATTCTTCCTGAGTGGACTCGCCTCTGTACAGATCTGACATGTAACTCACCTGTTTGTGGCGGACCCTCACCAAAAAAGTTACGTTAAGTTAGTGCCTCTTTAAGATGCTTATACTCCAAATTGAGATGGACTAGTCAGACAATTGCTCATTTTAAATCAAAATGTGTAAATATATGAATGTTTTGAACGGCTTTTTTGAAAAAGGTGATCAATTTCAGGCCAAATTAGAAGTGCAATGATTACCATGGTGATCTTTTAAAGCATTATGTTGGTTGAATTTAAAATATTTCCTAAACTTAGCTGTGTCTTAACATGTTTGAATTCATTTGATTTGACTGATAGCTATTGTAATGTTGATTATATATATATTAAAAAAAAAAAAAAAAAAAAAAAAAAAAATGTGTTCCTCACCTTCCACGGTGGTTGGTCTCTCTCACCCTCATCAGCTCGGGCCCTCTACCAGAGTCCTGGGAGCTTGAGAGTTCTGCGCAGTATCTTTGCTGTTCCTAGTACTGCTCTTTTCTGGACTGAGATGTCTGATGTTTTTCTGGATATCTGCTTTAGCCACTCTTCCAGTTTGGGGGTTACAGCCCTGAGTGCTCCGATCACCACGGGCACCACTGATGCCTTCACCTTCTAGGCCTTCTCCAGCTCTTCCTAGAGCCCCTGGTATTTCTCTAGTTTCTCGTGTTCCTTTTTCCTGATATTACCATCACTTGGTATTGCAATGTCCACCACCACGGCTTTGTTCTGTTGCTTATCCACCACCACTATGTCTGGTTGGTTCGCCATCACCATTCTGTCAGTCTGTATCTGGAAGTCCCACAGGACCTTGGCACGCTCATTCTCCACAACCTTTGGGGGAGTTCCCCACCTTGACCTTGGGGTCTCCAGCCCGTACTCTGCACAGATGTTTCTGTACACTATGCCCGCCACTTGGTTGTGTCGCTCCATGTATGCTTTCCCTGCCAGCATCTTACACCCTGCAGTTATGTGCTGGACTGTCTCAGGAGCCTCTTTGCACAACTAATATTAGTTTATGTTTACATGTTTTTGGTTCTGATGCCAATAATTCGATCAAAGAGCTGAATGAACTCCTCACTTTGGGTTGCCAGATTCTAGGACTAAACCCAAACTGGCTCTGAAATGGCGTGTCCTTTGTATGAGGCAATGGCAGCCCTTGACAAATTATGATTATGTAACACCTATTGCATTTAACTACTATAATCAACTTAAAATCCACTTGTAATTTTGTGAAGACTGAAAGACTTTAAAAACGTCGCTGTGTTGTATTTTGTGTAGGGGTTTTAAAAAGTGAATTCAGCTCATGCAGTGCACTGGGATGTCTCTGTTCACTCACATGGTACTGCAGAATGATGGTCCATATGAGGCCCAGGATGATGGACGGTTTTCCATCGATGATATCAGGAATGTTTATGTTCACCAGTTTGATCTGAAAAACATCCAATATTAGTCAATAAAATGATATCAAAACCAAAGCACACTCAAATCCAAAAATACCGCAGTTATTTAGGTGTTTATGTAGGTTATATCCTATGCACAACACTAAATCTGTATTATGTATTAGCTCAAAACAGCATTCACAAAAGGAATACTTACAGATTTCTTCTTCAAAAACGCCAGACACTTCTCTATGTTGGATCGATGCTGAAACATTCCTTTTCCTCTTTCTCGACTCTGCAGCAAAAGCACCATTCAGTTTTTATTCAATTAAGTAATATTATTGTAACTGAAATGTAAAAGGAAACATTAAACTCACGATTCTCTGTCCGCTCATCACCTCCAGAAGGTCCAACAGTCTGGACCCATCTCTGAAATCCTCGAACAGGTCCACGATCCGACATGGTGGAATCCTCTGGAACAGGATGAAGAGGAAGAATTTTAATTTTACAGGGACAGTATGTAAGATTTGGGTCTCCAGATATGTTCAAATCTAATATAGCTTTTACCGAAAACAATTCTAATGCTGATTTATTCTTAATTATAAAAACACTGGATATGATCTCACATTTGTTTATGTTAAAATTTGGTGTTTTGGTTCAAGACGATCCAGTTAGAAAGCAGAATGAGCCTCAGGTGAGTTGCCAGTTTCAAAGCTGAAATCCAGTTGTTTTAAACCTAAAATCTCTCTGATCTGAACGGTCACTCCCTAAACTGCAGCACCTGCAGCCAAGTAAGAAAGCAGGCTCCATGAGTTCCTTAAATCATAAGTTAAGTTTAAGACCAACTTTTTAAAACTGTCAAAAGCAAAGAAAAATTCAATTCTGTCAATTGGGCAAAAGTTTTTGATTGAAAATATTTTGTAGCTGATCCATGAGTTCAGTTCAGATTCTGTTTCTTCAGTTCTGGTCAGATTCTAAACAAGAAACTAAACAAATACATAGGTGTGTTAGTTTCAGAGTAGTTTCAGAGTAGTTTGCTCCTCTCTTCAGGCAGATTTAAGGCAGTGTCCACCAGGGTCTGACCAGAACTGAAGAAGAATGAGCTGCGAAACGTTTTCAATCAAAAACTTTGGTCCAGTTGACAGATTTCACTTTTGTTATGGATTTTAACTGGACGACCGAGGGATTACACAGACATTTTAAAACTGTCAAGTTGATTTAAACAAGATAAAACTATTTGCGTTGCTCAATAGAACATATCACCAAGAGGAGGAGACAGGCTAACCACTCTGCCACAGATGGAGAGCGTATGACGTCTGTAACTGATTCACTGCAGTCAAACATGTGAAATGGGAATGAATGAGGCGACTGTGCAGCGGTCAGAGCAGCTGATGTTTGACAACCTTCACTGAACGATGGGATTAATGTGTCACTGTGTTTTTGAAATCACTGGTTTTATGGAAAAGACATGTTCAAAATACTTTTCTGGTGGACAGTCCGTCAAATGTTCTTCTCCATGGAGATGTTATTGATCTGTAGAGTTTTTCTAGGTATTTTTGAGCTTTAAAACCACCTGTAATTGAGTAAAAGTAAGGTAGAGTTTAATGTTTAATGCCATACTGTGGAACATTCCAGGTAGAGTAATGACACAGTCACAGAAGCAAGCAGGCGACAGACCGTCCACCAGAAAAGTTACAGAATGCACCTTCAAACTAGTGACGTGACATTCGTGAACGAGTCAGTCCTTTTGAACGGTTCTTTAATGTGAACTTTTGGAACTGGATCTCTTTTTTTTAAAGAACCAAATGTTTTTCTTTCTAATTTGTATGCATTTTTTTTTCTTTCTTTTTTTTCTGATTAATGCTGAAGCGACACAAGAATCACAGAAACAGAGAAGGCAACACAACTGAGAACTGTTTGCACAAAAAACATCTGGCATCATAATAAAACTGAGTGCTTTAACTATCATTAAAACATTATTTTAGTGCAGTGTTTTATTGAGATTGTGCATAATTCCAAAGAGTAAACACACTCCCACTCTCAGAAAAGTGTTTCAATCTGTGAGAACAGGTAGAGGGCGCTTTTGGAAAGAACTATCAAAACTTAAGACACAACAAAATGTAAATGTAAAAGTCACACAAGGAAAAGTATAGTTAAAAGTACAGTTAAAAGGCCTTTAATTAAATGGCCCAAGCCAACATGTTTCGATCATGACCGGTTTTCATTAGGGCTTAGTTAAAAAAAAACAACTCTCAGTTTGAACTACTTTTAACAGATCTGAGTCTTGTTCGTTTCTCTCTGTGATAAGTTTGGAAAATGAGTTCTCACATTGGCTTCTGTCATATAAATACATCGTAAAAGAGTCAGTTTTTTTAAATGAACGGATCCAAAAGATTATGAGAATTTCTCTGCAGGCTGCGGTAACAGTTCTGGGTTGGTCCTGAGATAGACTCAAACTAATATCGAAACTAGATACCCATTTTTAGGTATTGACAGGACAGAAATGAACCTTTCCTGAATGTGTTTAGAACGAACTGCAGCTGAATCAGAACAAGTACAAGAGCACATAGACTAGTATGCACCCATGAACCACTATGGAACCTACAGGACCACTGAGGATTACAGAAAAGAAAGTACTAAGATTTAATGTTAAAAATCACATTCTATTGTCTAAATAAAGAGTATTTTTATTATCATCATAGTATCAGAATCGGTATTGAGTACTGAGTCTGTCACTTGGTATCGAAATCGTCTGAAATTTAAACTCTAGTCCTGATTTAGTCGTGGTTTAAATGACTGAACTTAAGAACTACCGCCCCCTATTTGCAGTAAAAAGTATCAATAATATATATAAGGTACAATACAGAGAGGCAGCGTGCTTACATTATACATTACATAACACATTTGGGAGCAGTGCGTTCATATATAGGTCACTGGTTCTATCCTGGAGCTAATCAGACTTTCTCAGAATCCCACCTGTTCTGTCATGTTTCTGAGGGTTTTTGCATAAAAATCAGTTTTTACTATTTCTCTGTTCAAATTTGCACTTTTATCCCGAAGCCTGAGGTCCTTCTGCTGTGGAGACATGCAAAAAGTAACTGAAACTAAAGCCAGAAAAGACCAGAAAAGTTACCATGTGCACTGGCTTTTAAAATAGTGTTGTCATGATAATAAAACTAAGTGTCGTTTTCAACACAAAATAACACTTGTTTTTAAAAATTAAGATTATTACACTATTTTCTGGTCTATGTTCTAAAGTAGTTTCCTCCTCACAAACAGACCTGGAGTTGTGTTTTGTTTCATTCACACAAACACTCCAGATTTAGGCTGAGCTCTTCTCTCAAACTGAAAACACTCTGTTCCACCTTGTGACATCATGTGATGATACAGGAAGTGCTCCACTATGCCTCACACACATCTTCATTAGAATCATTTGGATAATTCCATCCCTGGAACAGCCAATCTCTATTGAACTAAAGGTAAAAAAGGTGTTGCTAACTTGAAAACTACCTCTTTATGACATCACAAGGTAGAACAGAACATTTTGAGCTTTGGAAATGTAGACAGACAAATAATAAAGGAGTACACATGTGTAAATGAAACAAAACACAACTCTCAGTATGTTTTTGATGAGGTAAGTGGCAATATAAGTGTCAATTTTACATAATATGTGGTCCTGATACAGAAAAATACCATATAATACCAGATGAAATACCAGATAATACTCCCTACAACTGTACAACAACTTAATCTTAAGTAACAGACAACCTTATGCCCTGTCAGTCATCATAGTATTTGCACTGTCGTTCTTGTCTCTTGTTTATAGGTTTATAGCTGTGATTTTATAGTTTATTTTATAGTTTATTACTTATTTTTCTATTTTATTTTGACTTGTACATATACATTTTTATTATTTTGTCTCATTTGACACGTGTCTCTTGCTCTTTTTGCTACACCATCTATTTTTGTTACTCTCTGTTATTATATTATATTGTGATGTTTGAGCTACTGTATCCAAATAATTTCCCTTGTGGATCAATAAAGTTTGTCTAAGTCTAAGTCTATTCTAAAACTATTCAGGAAAGGGCCAATTATGTATTATAGTATAGTATTGATTAGAGATTGACCGATATGGATTATTTTCCCCAAGTTATGTAATTTAAATTTACTGCAAACTCCCTCCAAGTCATTTTCAACCACTAACCTATAAGAGAGCTGGAGTCACGTTTTGTGTAACTTTGTATTTTCATATAAAGTCATATGGTTTTCATATTATGTGTATTTTTTTAGGCAGGAGATTCACCAAAACAAAATATTAGAGGATAATTTACTGGTTTTACCTAAAGGTGCATTGTGTAACCTTTTGGTGGAGCCTCCGTCTTGTTTCTATGGATATGTCATTGCTCTGGAATGTTCTGGAATGTTCCACAGTGTGACATTAAACAGCTCTACTTTACATTTATTCAATTACAGGTGGTTTTACAGCTCAAAAAACCAGGCATTCTAGAAAGATAGAAAGGTTTAATGCCACACTGTGAAACATTCCAGACAAAGCAATAACATCTCCATGGAGAAAAACATTTGATTGGCCCTCCACCAGAAAAGTTACACAATACACCTTTAAGGCACAGTACCTGATTTGTGCGTTCTTAAAAACTTGAAAAACACCGTCGTAATTATTCACAGCTATAAGCGCTTTTCACAGCTTTCAGAGGCCAGAGCAGAATTTTGCACCACAGTAATGCTAACAACAACTAGCATGCTAACAGCGCACCAGCATTACTTCCTGGTTCGCAGACAATAAAATGCTTTATAATTAGACGCAAACAGCACAATGTAAAATAAGGTCAAACCATTTAGAACTTTGACCCACCTGATCACTAATAAAAAGGAATATGAACTAATAATGCAGTCACAACAACATTCTGCACCCTCTAGAGGCTTTGCCCAAGGGCACAACAGCAGTAAATAAGTGAAGATTGAACCAGCAACTTTCATGTCAGAATAGGACTGGCTCTACCTGCTGAGCCGCTGCTGCTGCTTTTGTAAACAGAATAAATCAGAGCTGCAACTTCGACACACCAGATACTAAACCAGGATTAAACTAGGACTAAACCAGGAGTAAGACAGGTCTAAACCAGGTCTAAACTAGGACTAAACCTAGACTGAATCAAGACCGAACCAGTACTAGACCAGGACTAAATCAGGACCACAACAGGACCAGACCAGGACGAGAAAGGACCAAAACAAGTCTGCACCAGGACCAAAGGATCCACCAGAACTAAACCAGGAGCAAACTATAGACCTAGTTTTAGGACTAAACCAAGCAAACTATAGTCCAGGTATCAGGGCTAAACCAGGACCAAACCAGGACTAAACCAGGACTATAAAGGACCAAAGCATGTCTAAACCAGGAGTAAACCAGGACCAAAACTGGTTTTAAATGTTGTAAATTGTCGTTAAATCTGACCTTGGCGAGTTGAGCGTTGACCCAGTTTGTAAAAGTCCTCTTCTGGATCTGCTCCTGCTCCACTGAAAAACAAGAAAAAAAAAAATTATTTATTTATTTATTTATTTATTTATTTATTTATTTATTTAATTTTGTTTTACATTATTGCATTTTCCTCACCAAACCAACAGCCATTATTCAAACCAAAAGACATGAGTTTTGTCAGTTAAAAGACTTTAAGCCTTGAGATTAATATGCCAAGTTTACGGAGCCGAGCCCAAACACATCATTTGTTAACTGAATGTGTGGATATGTTCCCTGGGATCAAGCATACACACTTTTCCGGTGAGTTTGGTCACCGGTGAATCTCCTACAGTTCAGATGAGCGTGATTGACAGGTGGATTAGCCAATCAGGGACACACATGGGCCATTCATATCAAAACAAATATGGCTGCTTATGAGGGGAAAAAATAAAAAGGATAAAAGCTGCGTCTCATTTCTCTTTCCTCGCTTCCTTCTCCTTGATTCCTCAATTCTGCAGGAAATAGATGAGGAAGTCCCGCCCACAGAGGAGACACAGGGAGGACAGAGGATCTAAACTCCTCACTGAGACCAAGAAAGTTTGATTCTTTTCTCTGGTGTTGCTCCTGAAGCCTCCCTCAGGTTCACTCCTTCACTCTGTAATTTTCTTTGGGACAAAACTTAATACAACACATTTGATTGACAGCTGAAAAACGGAGGATCGAGGAGAGGAAGCAAGGAGAAGGAAGCGAGGAAAGAGAAATGAGACGCGGCCACAGAAAGGACGGAGGGAGGGGAAACCAGACTGATATTAATCTGTATAAAAAATACTTAGAGATCAGTCTAGATTTATGTTGCATTGTATATTTTTGTTATGTTTTTGTGAATCATTAACAATATCATATTCCTGTACTGCTGCGGACAAATGTACATTTTTTTTTTTTACACTAAATTGTAATTAAACTCTGCAGGCATAGCACACATATGGTTTTTTTTTTACTTCTACCGACTCTTTTTGAGCACCTCAGCTATGTTCTGAAATTGCAATGCATTTACTATAATGTATGGAAAATGATGCTCAAATAAATAAGATCTGACAGACTGGATATGAAGCTCCATTTCCATTTATTTTTCCCATAGACTTTTCACAAAAATCAAATATTAAGAGTTCAAAGGCTAAGTAGCTACGTGCTAAATAATATCTAGAATAATGTCATTTTAAGTCCAATATATAAATAAGGACACTGACTGTAAATTTTGTGGAGTGGTCCCAGGCAAACCATCTGCTCCTGAATGTTGACAAGACCAAGGAACTGGTAAATGACTTCAGGAGGAAGAGGACACCTGTGGAGCCCATTACCATCCAGGGCCAGGACGTGGAAATAGTGGACTGCTACAAGTACCTTGGCGTACAGGTGAATAACAGACTTGACTGGAGGGACAACTGTAATGCTGTCTACAAGAAGAGCATGAGCAGACTCTACTTCCTGAGAAAGCTCAGGTCATTCAGTGTGTGCAGCAAGTTACTGGAGATCTTCTCCCAGTCTGTGGTGTCCAGTGCCCTGGACTTCGCTGTGGTTCTGCTGGGGGAGCGGCACCAGTAAAAGAGACATTGGGCGGATTGACAAACTGATCCATAAAGCTGGACATATGATCGACTGTGAGCTGGAGACATTTGTCACAGTGAGGGACAGAAGGACACTGGACAAACTGCTGTCCATCATGGACACTCCTGCTCACCCACTGCACCAGACTATAGAGGGACAGAGGAGATAATACTCCCTACAACTGTACAACAACTCACCCACTGCACCAGACTATAGAGGGACAGAGGAGATAATACTCCCTACAACTGTACAACAACTCACCCACTGCACCAGACTATAGAGGGACAGAGGAGATAATACTCCCTACAACTGTACAACAACTCACCCACTGCACCAGACTATAGAGGGACAGAGGAGATAATACTCCCTACAACTGTACAACAACTCACCCACTGCACCAGACTATAGAGGGACAGAGGAGATAATACTCCCTACAACTGTACAACAACTCACCCACTGCACCAGACTATAGAGGGACAGAGGAGATAATACTCCCTACAACTGTACAACAACTCACCCACTGCACCAGACTATAGAGGGACAGAGGAGATAATACTCCCTACAACTGTACAACAACTCACCCACTGCCCCAGACTATAGAGGGACAGAGGAGCTCATTCTCCAACAGGCTCCTACAGCTCCATTCAAACAGTGAGAGATACAGGACTGCATTCATACTATAATACTCCCTACAACTGTACAACAACTCACCCTTATGTAACAGATAATACTCCCTACAACTGTACAACAACTTAATCTTAAGTACCAGATAACCTTATGCCCTGTCAATCAGCAGAGTATTTACACAGTTGTTCTTGTCTCTTGTTTATAGCTGTGATTTTATATTTTATTTTATATTTTATTACTTATTTTTCTATTTTATTTTGACTTGTACATATACATTTATTTTTATAATTATGTCTCATTTGACACGTGTCTCTTGCTCTTTTTGCTACACCATCTATTTTTGTTACTCTCTGTTATTATATTATATTGTGATGTTTGAGCGACTGTGTCCAAATCATTTCCCTTGTGGATCAATAAAGTTTGTCTAAGTCTAAGTCTAAAAAAAAAAAAACATTTAAAACTCAAGATTCTGCAAAATGTTTTAACAACTTTGCGGTTTATAAAGTTTCAGAAACAGATTTAGAATAAAATTATAGTTCTTGTGTTGGTTACCACAGAGGTGATTATGATTTTTTTTTTATTATTATTATTATTTTTTTTTTGGAAGTCTATGGAAAAAATAAATGAGAAATTTACTTCCAGAATCAGGGGGAGGGTGTTCGCTGTTCAGCTCCATTTCTTCCAAAAACATTTAAATAGGCATGTGCCCACAGTCTGAAAATGAGATTCCGATTAATTCCTATATGTAAATGAATCAATTATGACCCAAATAATCATGGTTACTTCACTTTTTTCCATCACCACAGTCAGTTTAGGGCAAACCCTGAATCTCATCTGAAAGAATCTCCAGGTAAACACACACGGAGAGAAAGAGCGCTGTCCGAACAGGCCGAGACCAGCAACATCAACGCAACACTTACACAACCGTTTAGCAGCTATCTTTATAACACACAATTTTGCAATGTTTTCAATAGGCCTCAGTTCTTTTGTGTAAACTTGACACAACTTAAACTAAACAGCCAAAGTTCAGTTCAGGTGGAGACGATCAGAGGTGGGGAGAGGATCCAAAAACTGTACTGAAGTATAAGAGTAATGTTACTTCAAAATAATATTACTCAAGTAGAAGTGGTCCAAGAGATTACTCAAGGAACAATATTTGAGAAAAGTACTACTCAATTTACTTATAATTTGAAGAGAATATAATTAGAAGAACAAAACGATGTTGAAATAACGCACAAAAGAACAGACACAAAAATGAGACAAACTCAATCAGATCTGAAGAAACAAGAAGCACAAATGTGAGAATCATTACATAAAGATTTTGTCACTTTAGATTTACTCACAGTGGGAAGAGGAACCACTACTTTTACTCAAGTAACAGTACTGTTACACTGTACTATATACGACTCAAGTAGAAGTAAAAGTATTCTGCTAGAAAAGTACTCTGAACTATTTTCACACTGGCTTTTGTAATGGTAATTTGTAGAATATGTGCTGACTCTTTTTTTATAAACTTCACACAAACTAAACTAAACAGTCAAATTCAAATTCACATATTATAAAGGTCAGATGCCCTTCCACAACCAAATCAATCAATATACTGTAAATATAATAACTATTTTCACAGGCTTTTGTAATGATAATCTTCTGAATGTTTGTTGTTCTAAATAAACTTGACACAAGCTAAACTAAACTGTCCAACTTCAGTTCACATACTGAAAAGATCAGATGCCCTTCCACAAGCAAATCAGTCAATATATAAGTTTAGTAACAAGGAGGTACTGTAAACCCAGATGCCCTTCCAGAAGCAAATACAGTATTATTAATATACAAGTTTAAGAATAAGACAAAGTTGGAAAGAGAACCTGTGACATGTACGGCTCGCACAGTTAGCCACGTGAAGAAATAAATCAAGTTTTTCTGCTATTTTTATCAGCATTACCATGTCACAGGTCCAAGTGAACCTGGATAATAAATAACAGAATCAGTCTGGTGAAATCATAAACTACCTCAGTCTGAATCATCACTTTTTCACCTGATAACATATGCACTCATGTTTTAGCTCACAGTTTCATTCAGTTTTATTTGAAAAATCTTTAACCAATTTTCTACCATGTCTAATTCTAAGAGTTTGAGTCGAGGTAAAATCCCATCATTTTGTTTACCTAGTGATAATCGTGAAGTGTCACAGCTCTCATGTATGTGAGTCTAATCCAGACGAGGGCGGAGCAGACTATACACCTATACGTTTCACTTTACTGTATTAGAAAGTATTTATTCTATTTATTGTATTAGTGCTAAAACTTCCTACTTAAAGCCTGATCTCAGAAGCTCAGCAGGGCAAATGTGTGTGAGTGTGTGTGTGTGTGTGTGTGTGTGCGTGTGCGTGTGCGTGCGCGTGCGTGTGCGTGTGTGTGTCACTTCCGTCAGTCTGTTCCAGGGACTTGCCCTCAGAGTGTGCAGTGAAGTGGGGTGAATGGATGAATGTACAAAACTGTAAAGTCACTTTGAACGTCTAGTAAAGCCCTATGTAAGACTAATGCATTATTATTATTATTATTATTATTATTATTATTATTATTATTATTATTATTATTATAAAAATCACTCAAGTAAAAACAATGCAATGTCATTACACTGACGTCACATTAAATTATGCACATATTCTGCTATCAAATAAAAAACAAACTAAATATCATTTCATCAAATACTGCAGATGATCTAGTCTGTTAGTGCCTCGTTCGGGAGAAACGCAGCCACAAATGTTGATGCCATTTAAAGGTACAATATGTAACTTTACTGGCGCTTGTCTCCATGGAGATGTTATTGTTTTGTCTGTAATGTTGCACAGTATGACATTAAACATATCTATCTCCATGGAGACAAGCCGGTCAAGTTACTGAACAGATATGGGGGCTCACAGTCAGGACTAAACCAGGACCAAACCAGGACTAGAAAGGACCAAAGCAAGTCTACACAGGACTAAACCAGGACTAAATAAACCAGGTCTAAACCAGGACTAAACCCAAGTCTAAACTAGGCCCAAACAAAGATCAAACTAGGACTAAACCTAGACTAGACCAGGACTTGGAATAACAAAAGCAGGACTAAACCAAGACTAAACAACAATGCAATATATGCTTATGCTAAATTACATACTGTGGAACATTCCAGGCCTGGCAATAACATCTCCATGGTGACAAGCAGAAGACAGACCCCTCCCTCCAGAAAGTTACACATTGCACTTTTAAATTATATGATAAAATAGGCAAATTTCTTCAAAAAGTTTGTAATTTTAAGACCATTTAAGAGCGAGACTTTTTACTAACAAGCTATAGACAGACCATAAACAAAACCGTAAAACCGCACTTTAGCTGTAGTTGTCACTCACCAAAGTCCAGCTCAAAGAACTCATTCAGATCTTTCGCTGTGTGCAAAGTTTCACAAATGGTCCAGTCTTCATTCTCCATTTTAAACCTTTTAAATCTCAGCTCTCTAGCATAAACCTGATCTTCACTTTTTAAAACGTGAGCCGGTCCGTTTTACGTGAACGCGTGGTCCATTCTCACGCGGGTATCTGCAGCCTGCCTTTTGGTCGAGGGGTCTGGACTATTTTGTTACATGTTTCACAGTGACTCGATGGCCTGAGTTAACCCTGAGCTAATTTTGTCAGTAAGGAAATAGAGGGAGTCAGATTTCATATTATAATTAATCACAGAAGAGAAATTAGCAGTGATGACCGAAGTTTAAACACAAGTAAAAGCTCTGAGATGATGTAATGTAATGTAATGTGGGTCAATGGGGAGGGAAATGTACATGGGACATTTACAGTCTCTGAGAAGTTTGTAAAGTCAAATAAATAGTTTTACATGTTCTGCTGATAATTTACAGCCACAACATCATCAACATTCCTTGTGGGTGTGACGCTAACTGGTGGCACTGCTCTGTCTGAAGCGCTATCACTCACAGACTTTTTTTTATTATTATTATTATTTATAGGTTTTCATAATAAGACAAAACTTTAGACTTTAAAATGCCACAGTACAAACAAAAAAGAAGAAAGAATATATACACACATACATACATATACATAGACATACACATATATTGTATACACACATACATATAGAGTAAATCTGAAAACCACCAATACAGAGTGTAATTATTTTAGTTAACTTAATGAGCTCAAAAATGGGGACCAGATTTTGAAGTACGAGTCCAATACATGATTTTGTTTGTAACATATATATTCCAGCTTGGCCACCGGAGTCATTTCATTAAGCCAGTTAATAAAGAACGGTGGAGTTGATCATTTCCAGTCCCGAAGTATGAGTTTAATTGCTGCAACCATCCCAATCCTAATGATTTTTTTGTTTTTTGTTTTATCACTAATGACTCACATTAGACTTGAATCTGAGCTTTGTTTTAACAGTTTGACCAGAAAGAGCGGCGTTAGTTGGAATTACAATCGGTGAGCTGATTTGTGCTGTTAAATAACTCTTTCACACATATAATTACAGTCACAAACTAGACGGCATTAGCCAACAGTTTTCCACTTAGTCACTTTCACCTTTTTGTGGAAAATCAAACTCCTAAACAGAATCATGAACGCTCGTATTGATCACAGGATCCAGAAAAGAATGTGCTGTTTAAATCTGTTTTGTATTTTTTCAGGCAATCTTAAAGCATTTTTGTCTGTGTTTGATAATGTGTGCATTGTGTCACCATGGTAACTGATGAACAGTCCACCATAAAGACACATGTAGAACACCCCAACGTGATGTCCCCCACACAATGTTCAAGGCGTGGTATTGGCACAAGTTTAATGCTATATAAACTTGTAATTAAATACAAGTTTGATGCTATACTGTGGAACATTCCAGGCAAGTAATAAGATCGCCATGGAGACAAGCAGATGGCACAAAAAAGTTTCATAGTGCACATTTAAATACCTTGTTTAGTATTTTCAGACATCTTAATGGTACAGTGTGTAACTTTGTGGAGGTGGTATGTCACCTGAATGATTCCATGGAAGTGGATCAGTCAGATCTATGCAAAGGCGAACCCGCTCACAGTAAGAATGTAAGGGTTTTTCAAGGTCAGCTGAGCAATAAACAATAAATACAGTATCTGTAACTGAATAAATGGAAGATGTACAAACTGAATGACAAGGTAAGGTGCAGGTGGAGCAAAAAGTGCAGCTTTAAATATCTTTTGATTATCTAAGCACTCTGCTCTAACTAAAATCACTCTCTTGTGTTGCTGTTCAATAAAGTTGAATGCCACACCTGTGACATTCCAGGGAATAACATTTCCTTTGAAACACGTAGGTAACAAAAATGGCAAAAGAAGAAATTCAGTTTGTCAACTGGACAGAGTTTATTTGGTCGAATACGTTTCGCAGCTCATCCAAGCTGCTTCTTCAGTTCTGGTCAGATGCTGATGGACACTGCTTTATATCTGCCTTAAGGGAGGAGCTGACTACAATGAAATGACTCTGAGACTACATTATGTAACAAAAAAGTTACATAATGCACCTTTTTAATGATCTAATATGTAGTCTGCAGTCTAACTAAAATCACTTTCTTGTGCTGTTGTTGTTTTGTTTAATAAAATTAATAATAATAATAACCTTGTTTTTAGTCATCTAATATAAGCAATCTGCAGTCTGACTATAAACACTTTTGCTCCGGTTGCTGCTGGTTATATCTGGTGTTTGCCAAACGCGCCGCTCCCTTTTCTTACATCTAAATATTTGAATCTTTCTGCATTTCTCCCTTTGTGTTTCCTAATGCTCGGCTTGTTAATCACTATTCAAACAGAGAAGAATAGTTAATGTGACTGTCAAACTGCTGGAAATCACGGTTCGATCTGGTTCACTGAAGAGAGAGTTTAGCTCCAGGCAAAGAGTTTAAAGACCTAAACTGGTTGGAGAAATTGTGCTAATGTAAAAAAATATATATATATCTTTAGAATGAGGTTAAAAAGTATAGGTGCTTGGCTTCTTGTACAAATAGGAAGTTAGCAGAAAATATAGAATTATTGATGGGTTATATTGTTTGTTTTGTTTTTTTAAGTTGAAAAAATGTAAACTTCTTGCAAGAAATAAAGGTTGGGTTTAAGTAGTTAGAATTAAATCCTGGTTTAGATCTTGATTAGATCTGGTTGGAGTTAGATTGCATCTTTAAAATGTGTTAAATCATGTCTTAGTCCTGGTTTAGACCTGATTTACTGGGACTATACCTGACACTAAACCTAGACTAGACCAGGACTAAACCAGGACTAAACACAGATTACGGCAGTCCTGGTTTAGTCCTGGTTTAGTCCTGGTCTAGTCCTGATTTACTCCAGGTTTAATCCATGTTTAGTTTAGTCCTGTTTTAGACCTGATTTACTGGGACTAAACATGAAACTAAGCCTAGACTAGACCAGGACTGAACACAGATTAAGATAGTTCTCATTTAGTCCTAGTTTAGTCCTGGTTTAGTCCCGGTTTAGTCCTGGTCTAGTCCTCGTTTAGTCCTGGTTTAATCCAGGTTTAGTTTAGTCCTGGTTTAGGCCTGGTTTAACCCTGGTTTAGTCCTGGTTTAGTTTCTGTTTAGTCCTGGTTTAATCCTGGTTTACTCCTGGTTTAATCTTGGTTTAGTCCTGGTTTAGTTTCTATTTAGTCCTGGTTTAGTCCTGGTTTAGTTTCTGTTTAGTCCTGGTTTAATCCTGGTTTAGTCCTGGTTTAGTTTCTGTGTAGTCCTGGTTTAATCCTGGTTTCGTCCTGGTTTAATCCTGGTTTAGTCCCGGTTTAATCCTGGTTTAGTCCTGGTTTAGTTTCTGTTTAGTCCCGGTTTAATCCTGGTTTAGTCCTGGTTTAATCCTGGTTTAGGCCTGACTTAATCCTGAGTATATAGATTAATATCATTCTAAAACTGTTCAGGAAATGTTGAATTGAATCAAAGCTATGTCATTTCTTTCAGTATTGATACTTGTCCAAATGAGTATTTTTCATATGAACTCATTTTACTGTGACATCTATGACTTAATAACAGTTAGCTCCATATTATGCACTTATACCGACGTATCTGAGGAGTATAAACCAGCAGAAGAGGGCATCAGATCACTGAAAAACATCATCAGTCTTTTAATACAGATTTTCAGTCTGGCCGTTCAGGTACATTATAAATCCTAAATGTCAAAATCTTTCGTATAACAGTTTTGAAAAATGTGTTGTCTGAACTGCAGCAATAACAGTTTTATTTACGAGGACGGTCACACTGCTGAAGGGGCTTTGGAACAAGCTTTTTAAGATCTTTTTAGAATATGTCGCAGTTAAAATATAATTCATGCCTGTCACGATAACAAAATTTGAAGCTCCAATGTAATAGTAGAGAAAAAAAAACATAAAAACACATAAACTTCCACACAAAGAAAAAGTACCTACATAAATATTGACCTTCAAAAGTGATTTACCCATCTCTCATATTCAACAAAAACTCGATCTAGTCATTTTGACAGACTTATATTCATGCACAAATGTGACAAAAAGGTGACAGTGACTAACGGAAGCTTGAGACTATAATTGTGCGTGTGAGTGACTTGTTTAACAACACAACTTCAGATTGTGTTAAAATAACAGATTAAAGTCTAACAAAGCCTAAAACAGATCAGTGCCTGCAGTTAGCATCACACCCCAAGTCTCTTCTATGAGCTTTCAATATTCAAAACAGGATTTGTGTGCATTGTCTCCCTCATGTGGTGGGAATTCAAAGTGCTCCTCCGTGTTTTTAAAGCCTATACATCTTTGTCAGCCGAATTCCCTTCATAATGCAGCTTTTGATTCCAATGTTAGCAGCATTTTTTATCATTTTTAGCCTGGTTAGGGCTTTTATCATATATAGCATAGGAACTTCATCTTAACCTGATCAAATTCATGAGATAAAAAGATATGTAGCTCAGTTAGTAGAGCGTTTGTTCACTAATCCGAAGGTTGGCGGTTTGAATCCCGCTCTCGACATAAACATCATTGGTTAAGAGCTCAGATCCACTGACCCACAGGTTGGAGGCGAGATTTCAGCCCCAACAGATGAATACTGTTGCTGTTGTTGTGTCCTTGGGCAAGACACTTAACCCACCTCGCCCTCAGTATCTGCATACACTGGTGTGTGAGTGTGTGGGTGAGGGGTTCCTCGTCGTAAAGCGCTTTGAGCCTTGAAGGTGGAAAAGTGTTGCAAACCCTGTAGTATAAACCTCTACAAACATGTTTTGAAATGTCCCTATGTGTGTCAGATGCCCTCCCTGTGTCTCCATAGGGTTTTATTGTGTGTAAAAGCTGCTAATCCTGCAGTTTAGACCTCTACAAACATGTTCTGAAATACATGGGATTCTTGTATTAGTTAATCAGTTCATAATTCAGTTTTCTCTCAAATATTAATGCTCCTGCACAGTGTAAAATGCACTATAGGAACTGAATTTTTATTTAAAAACACAAATTGCAAACTTATTCGCAAATTGCACTATTAACCCTGCAATTGCAATTCAACAGTTTTCCATTTTTCAAAGCTCAAAGCATAAATTAAAACCTTAAATTGTCTTACCCGTTGTGGGCTCACTCATGTTGCCTCCTCTTTACCACATCAGTAAATTTAAAATGGGTTTAATCTCACAAAAATGCATTGCTTTTCCCATATCTCTGTGTACAGAAGACACTAGCTGTCACTCCCATAAGGAGAGCTAACTGTCTGAACGCTCAGCAGCCTGCAGCAGAGAAGCAGGTGAGTCTAGCCAAGCCCCGCCCACCTCCATACCTGCTCCAACCTGACCTGCACCGAAGCATTGTGGGTAATCAGGGCAGCGAGGGATCCAGGAAATGTGTGTCATAATATCATTAAAGGAGTTACCTGATGTGCCCTAGGTAGGAAAGGTGAGAAAGAACAAGTCTGTTTTTAGTTTGAGTTTGCACATTTATAAAGGTGAAAAGTGTTAATCCTGTGTGTCAGATGCCCTCCCATCCTCCTATCATGAGTTTAAGTTTATAATATTTTCTCTTATTCTCCTATATATGCATTTTGAGGATTTTTTCCCATGGCAACGGTCAATCATTCTGAAACCCTTTGATATCCCTGTCAGATGCCCTCCCATCCTCCTATATCCCAGTGTGTCAGACAGTTTGAGTTTACTCATTTTTAAAGGTAAAAAGTGGTTATTCCTTGTGTCAGATGCCCTCCCATACTCCATTATCCCTGTGTGTCAGATGCCCTCCCATCCTCCACCAGTGCATACTTTTACACACTGTGGTTTTACAGTTTAGGGATTGTGTCAACTGGACAGAGTTTATTTGGTCGAATACGTTTCGCAGCTCATCCAAGCTGCTTCTTCACTTCTGGTCAGATGCTGGTGGACACTGCTTTATATCTGCCTGAAGGGAGGAGCTGACTACAATGAAATGACTCTGAGACTACATTATGTAACAAAAAAGTTACATAATGCACCTTTTTAATGATCTAATATGTAGTCTGCAGTCTAACTAAAATCACTTTCTTGTGCTGTTGTTGTTTTGTTTAATAAAATTAATAATAATAATAACCTTGTTTTTAGTCATCTAATATAAGCAATCTGCAGTCTGACTATAAACACTTTTGCTCCGGTTGCTGCTGGTTATATCTGGTGTTTGCCAAACGCGCCGCTCCCTTTTCTTACATCTAAATATTTGAATCTTTCTGCATTTCTCCCTTTGTGTTTCCTAATGCTCGGCTTGTTAATCACTATTCAAACAGAGAAGAATAATTAATGTGACTGTCAAACTGCTGGAAATCACGGTTCGATCTGGTTCACTGAAGAGAGAGTTTAGCTCCAGGCAAAGAGTTTAAAGACCTAAACTGGTTGGAGAAATTGTGCTAATGTAAAAAAATATATATATATCTTTAGAATGAGGTTAAAAGTATAGGTGCTTGGCTTCTTGTACAAATAGGAAGTTAGCAGAAAATATAGAATTATTGATGGGTTATATTGTTTGTTTTGTTTTTTTAAGTTGAAAAAATGTAAACTTCTTGCAAGAAATAAGTGAGTTTAAGTTTATAATATTTTCTCTTATTCTCCTATATATGCATTTTGAGGATTTTTTCCCATGGCAACGGTCAATCATTCTGAAACCCTTTGATATCCCTGTCAGATGCCCTCCCATCCTCCTATATCCCAGTGTGTCAGACAGTTTGAGTTTACTCATTTTTAAAGGTAAAAAGTGGTTATTCCTTGTGTCAGATGCCCTCCCATACTCCATTATCCCTGTGTGTCAGATGCCCTCCCATCCTCCACCAGTGCATACTTTTACACACTGTGGTTTTACAGTTTAGGGATTGTGTCAGCAAAGTTTCATCATAAAATGTGGAATCTAAATTATCTGATTACTGAAATAACTTGGTTAAAAAAAAAAAAAAAAAAAAAAAAAAAAAAAGCAGCAAATCTGAACATGTACATGTTGATTACAATACGTATTTCCAACCAAAAAGACAAATAAGGTTCTTCTCAATAGAGGTGGGCAATGTTAAATTATCAATAAAGCAACATTTAAATACTGGCTATAATGCTCAGAATGAAAAACTCAAACTGAACTCTAAAAATGCGGCAAAAAGAGCTGATTCAGAACCTGCAGTGTTGTGGGTAACATTACATGATTACAAACTTTTCACATGCCTGATGCCTAATCCTCATTTAATACACTGGGTTAGACGTGTTGTGGCACATTTCTATTGGACTGACATAATCATAATCTTCATAAAAAAACACTCACACTACAATTAGTATTAATGTTAGAAATACAGGCCAGGGTACGGCATTTTGCAAGCTTCTTAGGTCTCTTCTAATCTAAAAATAAGCAGAACATGAAATAATTATGAGTTTAACCTTATCTGTGACTTAAATTCATCTGTATGTACACCAGGGTAGAAACTGAAGATATCATTTATTTTCTTTAAACACAAACAGTGTATAGTTAAAAAAAAAAAAAAAAAATCCAGATGTGACCCACAGAGCCTGGGTCTGCCCGTGGACTTCTCAGAGTCCACCATGACATCACACCCCCGCCCCATCTTCATCATCCGTGCTTCGGTCAGGACCTTCAGTGCAGAAGTGTGAGGGCCCAACAGGAGAGAGGCCAAGACCAGGTCCTGTGTCATGGTGCTAAAGCAAATGGAGACGCACTAGAGGAACCACAGATATGCTGACGGCAACCTCCTGCCCCACAACCGCCCAGACTTTGGTCTGGACAAAGACCCATGCACTCGCCTGTCCGAGCTGCTCATGGCCCGCAAACTCCCGCCCACCCGCTGGAGGGCACAGTGACCAGTGCCCAGTGGGCCTTCTCCATGGAGGTGTCCCTGGACCATTACACTGCAGTGGGCAAAGGGGGCTCCAAGAAGGAGGCCATGAGAAGAGCGACTGCAGCTCTGCTCCATATGATGGAATACACAGTCCCAGAGGAGGAGCTGGTCCCACCTGCTCCTCAGACCACAGCAGAACCTGCTCCTCAGACCACAGCAGAACCTGCTCCTCAGACCACAGCAGGACCTGCCCCTGAACCAGAGAACATTCTGGAGACTGCAAACAATACAGCTTTAGTCCAACAGAGCAGAACTCCACCTGCTCACATTCCTACAGACTTCCATCCGGAGAAGGATCCCAGTGCGCACCTGTCTGACCTACAGATGATCTGCAGACAGAAGGTCCCTGATTGAGCCTGGTGAGCGAGGAGCTGGTGAGCAGCAGCTGGGTGTTCACTATGGAAGTGACCCTGGACCAATTCAAAAAGGAGGCCAAGAGGAACGCATCCACTGCACTGCTCCTCACGATGGGATTTACAGTTCCAGAGAAGGACCAGCTTCAGGAGAAACCAGAGGAATCCACGTCACAGGAGCTATCAGAGGGACAGTCCCCTGAAACAGCTCCAGTGAGGACAGAGGGTTCAAAGACACAGCAAACTCCAGACCAAGAGAACCAAGAGGAGGGCCACAGTCCACAGAGCACAGCTGTAGGCAGTGATGATGTTTCAGAGGAGACATCAGAGGAGAGCCTCAGCTCTCATGGACCTGGCGAAGACACTTCAGCTCAAACTGTAATGGAAGGACTCAAAATCATTGAGGCATTTATTCCAGAACAGTTTGTGTATTTCTGAAGGATGTCTTTTCCTCTCATCTGAAAGTGTAAACACTGAGGAGTCAGAGAAACTAGAGACTCCAGTCGATGTGGAGAGTCCAGTGGAGAGTCCATTGGAGGACCAGAACTTAGAGCACCTCGGACCTCCAGAGGGTATTCAAAATCTGGAAGTTTCTCAGATTCACAATATCAACAGTACCGATATCTTTCGATTGAAAACTTTCACTATTGGCGCCAGTATCAGATACTATTATTGTATCAGTGCAGCTCTAAAGATTTTGGTATTAAACTGTATAAACTTGACCTAACTGTGTCCCCAGATCATAATCATAAATACTGATTTTACTGATAACAGTTGTAATGGTGATTTATTCTTAATTACAAAAAACAGACATGATGGCGTAGTTGTTCACATTATAATTTGGTGTTTTGGTTCAAGACGATTCTCCAGTCAGAAAGCAGAATGAGCCTCACATGACTCTCTCATTTGGGTTGCCGGTTTCAAAGCTGAAATTCAGTGTGTTTAAACCTAAAATGTCTCTCTCTGATCTGAACTGTCTCTACCTAAACCCCAACACCTGCACCATTCCTGAGTCAGTGCTAGTGCAGCCTCTGCAGCTCAGGGAGGGAATTCTGGAGGTTCTGCTGAGCTTCACATGAGCCTGTCCATAAACTGAGAATGAGAAAAAAACTTGAATCTACCTCTGTCTGCAGGTTAAGGCTCTGGCAACACAGGTTCAGATGGGAGTGGAGTATATTTTTCAAAACTGAGAGCACAGGCTACATTAGTTGATACTCCTCTTTACTTGGCACCTTTGTCCTGCTGTTGTGCTCGTGTTTATTATAGTCTAATATTGTTGTACTGACCCTGTAGCAGCAGGTGCACGTGGTCGATGTCCAGGCCGTGGCTCCTCTCCATCAGACCACTGTCAAAGTCGGACGCCATCTTTGTAAGGGAGACGCTTCACAACACAGGGCACATCTGGAAAACACAACAAACAAGAAGTTCTAAAACACTAACCCAAATCTTGCTATATCCCTGTGTGTCAGATGCCCTCCCATCCTCTAATTCACATAAAATTTCACGTTAATACTTTTGCACAGGACCTTTCAAACCCATGTTATGTCAGACATGTTTTTCATTCACACAGTCTGCTGCTGCTGCTGCTGTTTCCTCTGAGGTGATCCTTCAAGACACATGTTCACACCTTCTCAGAGCTCGACACTGGCTCCTCTTTGGTTTGTGACTCTTTTTTTTAATAAATAAAAGAGACAGTAGCCAGGGCAGGAGCCAGACCCAGTCCACATGCACTGGTGTTGAGTTTTGAGGTTGTACAAGTCCTGGATAGGGATTCAGTCTTTTCTAAAAGCTACTTATCGTGTAGTTATTTAATGTTGCACTAAAGCCATGTTGTGACCAGAGAGCATAACAAGTACAGTTCAAGACAGACTGGAAATACATTTGGACTGTAACGATCTAATAAAATAAATAAATGCTTTAAAATTGAATGCAGACAGTACACAGAGGACTTATTTTGACCTCAGGAGCTGCTTATACAATATATCTGTACTGAGGCAAGACACATTTTGCTCAAACACAAAGGAAAAAATTGTGTATTTAAAGTCATTTATACATATATTTGTCTGGACCATATAACAAAATGGACAACAAAACACATGAACCGTCTTGTCCCATGTTCATTCCAGTCCGTTTGAAAGTGTCCTCCCAGTGCAGAGGTTTGAAGGTGCCTCTGATCTGGCACTGAGTCTGAGCACATGATGTTTGATTGACAGGCGCAAGAACAGACAGGTGCGAGAACAGGCAGGTGACAGGAGCAAAAATAAAACACTGCCCCTGATCCAAATGCCACCGCCTTAGTTTACATGTTGTTCTGGTGACAGTGACACTGTAAACAATTCAATTAACCCTTCTGCGTTGGTCATTTATCATATTACCAAGTGGTCAGAATGAAATGTGCACTGCTGCTATGTCACTTTTCTCGATCTCCGTGGTGATATTGTTGTTTTGCAAGAAATGTTCCACAGTATGGCACACTGCGGTCTTGATAAAAAAGGTAGACAATATTAATGAACAATTAGTGGAACAGTTTAAATAATAGTAACAGTGCATGATGTTTTCTAGACAACTGGTGTTTTTACTTTAACCAAGTACAATTTTATACTAGTTTGAATATGGGTTTTATTCATAGTATTAAATGTATAATATTTTGTATTCTTAAAGGTACAGTATGGAACTTTCTGGAGGTGGCACCTGCTTGATATAAATATAAATAGAAATAGAAATAGAAACTTAAAAATATACCATACTGAAGTTTATAACCAAAGGAACAACAAATCCATGGAGACAAGCAGGAGTGGGCCATTGTTCCAGTCCAAGAGTCAGGTTTGTGGAGATGCAAGTCCACTGAGAGTAATGATGCCTGCACATTTTAAACTGCCAGAAGTTTTAATAATTGTCCTGATATCACTGTTAATCACAACTATTTAGGCTGATAATTATGACACAAGATTTTTACATCGTCCCGTGCCTAGTCCAGAAGCCGCCGAAGTCACCTCTAAGCTAGCGTTCTTAGCTTTAACATTCTTCGCTTTAGCGCGTGTTAGTGCTGACGTCGATGTGAATGGAGAGTTTGAACCTCTCTCATCTGGTACCTCAGTTATGCTCCTGTCAGCTGCACGAGGACTTAATAATACACCAGACAAAACAGGCACGAGGATAAATGAATGGAGAAAGTTTGCATGTTCTCCCTGTGTCTGGGTTGGTTTCGTATGGATAATTAGGCTTCTTCATCAACCCAAAACATGCACACTCGGTAAAATCCTGCAGCTTGTACCGCTCACCAAGATCCTGGTTTATTTCCATTTTTGAAAAGCATCATGACCAGATCAACTATTAAAATAAGCATAATCATACAGTATTTTCATAATTGTTTGTAGCTGGACTGTACAGACTCTAAAACACATGGGGAAAAATGTAGTAAATCAAAAAAGAATCATTTATTCCATCAAAAATACACATTATTCATAAATATTCTCTATCCAAAACACTTCAATCACAATATTAATATTAATATTAAAATAAAGGTTAAATAAATAAATAAAAATTCCAACTTCATGTTGTCATCTTGTTAAATAACTGTCAATAACTAAACTAATAAGCATTTGTAGCGCTAAACATGAATGCATTGTAGTTTAACCGGATTTGAGCTTCGATATGAGGAAGCAAGATTATTCAAATTGGCTTTGTAATTTGAATTGTGGTCAGTATAAAAATATTGTGGCAGGCTAATCACCAAAATGTATTATCTCCATGGGGTTTTATTCTGTGTAAAAGCTGCTAAAACTGGAGTTTAGACCTCTGCAAACATGCTCTGAAATGTCCCTGTGTGTCAGATGCCCTCTCTGTGTGTCAGATGCCCTCTCTGTGTGTCAGATACCCTTCCTGTGTCTGTCAGATGCCCTCTCTGTGTGTCAGATGCCCTCTCTGTGTGTCAGATGCCCTCTCTGTGTGTCAGATGCCCTCTCTGTGTGTCAGATGCCCTCTCTGTGTCTCCATGGGGTTTTATTCTGTGTAAAAGCTGCTAACCCTGTAGTTCAGACTTCTATAAACATGTTCTGAAATGCCCCTGTGCGTCAGTCGCTCTCCCTGTGTTTCAAATGCCCCCCCACTGTGTGTCAGATGCCCTCCCTGTGTCAACACCTATCAGAAAGATTATTATAATTATTTTCCCATAAGTTAAAATCCTAATTGTGCTATAATTATCATGCAGTGTAATGGGATCCTTCAAAGTCGTGGTTCTAACTGCTCATTAACAGCGTCTCTCTCATATAAAGCGGTAAACATGTGAGGTACGGTCCTTTTGTGTCGTTTGTTTCATTATTAAAGTGTGAATGCAGCAAAGCCGGTCAGATCCACAGACACGCCCGGATCACATCGTTATAAAACGTGAGTCATGATTTCACCATAACAAAGATACAAACAGAAAGCCACACACAGAGCCGCACACAGTCACACAGCTGGAGGGCCCTGACACTCCAAAACACTGAAGATACAAAACCGTGGACGGCATTGTTCTTCTGCATCTTCGCATGACCTCACCGGGCCAGAGTCAACAAACAAAAGAAATATCAACTCAGATATTTCTACCGTGACTGAATTAATAGGATCAGAAAGGGTTATTCATTTTAATGTCTCCAAGGGGACAAGACTGTGACACCACTAGGTCAAATTACAAGTGAGATCTGTGTAGAAGCTGCACCACTCGCATTAAGAACGTGTTTTTCAAGGAATTTTTGAGGATTGAAAACTGTAATTAAATGAATGCAATAGGGTAATGCCATACTATAAAAGCATCAAACTGAATTGTATACTATGCAATGAATGTATTTTCCTTCAGTGAATGTTCTCAGACCGGACAAAATCTTAGTCAAGAGCTTATCTCCACAGAGATGTCATTACTCCGCCTGGAATGTTCCACAGTATGACATTAAACAGCTCTCCCTTGCATTTACTCAATGACAGGTGGTTTTAGAACTCAAAAATATCAAGAGTGAGCTGGGTCACCTCTCCACAGATCTGACCTGTAACTTGGTCTGGTTTGGTCTCCATGATAATAAAAAGCTTTAATACATTACTGTGAAACATTCCAGACAAAGCAATAACATCTCCATGGAGAAAACTATTTAACAGACCCTCCACTAAAAAAGTTACACAATGCACCTTTAACTATCATATTTAAAGTCCATATTCATATTATTCTATTGTTTGGTGGGATAGTCCATGTGGTTAATATTCATCTTAGTTTCACTTCAGTCAAGAGGCGGTTTGGGAAGACAAGTTGAAAAATAAAAGTTGGCGTAACAGGAGCTGAGATCTAACCACAATTCCATTATAAAGGCATTATAATTGTCATCACCACACCACATACCACACTGCTCCAGATCTGAACTCTGCCCCTGTCAGTGTAACAGCCCCTCTGTCACTGTAACAGCCCCTCTCTCTGCCCCTCTGTCAGTGTAACAGCCCCTCTGTCACTGTAACAGCCCCTCTCTCTGCCCCTCTGTCAGTGTAACAGCCCCTCTGTCACTGTAACAGCCCCTCTCTCTGCCCCTCTGTCACTGTAACAGCCCCTCTCTCTGCCCCTCTGTCAGTGTAACAGCCCCTCTCTGCCCCTCTGTCAGTGTAACAGCCCCTCTCTCTGCCCCTCTGTCAGTGTAACAGCCCCTCTCTGCCCCTCTGTCAGTGTAACAGCCCCTCTCTCTGCCCCTCTGTCAGTGTAACAGCCCCTCTCTCTGCCCCTCTGTCAGTGTAACAGCCCCTCTCTCTGCCCCTCTGTCAGTGTAACAGCCCCTCTCTCTGCCCCTCTGTCAGTGTAACAGCCCCTCTGTCAGTGTAACAGCCCCTCTGTCAGTGTAACAGCCCCTCTCTCTGCCCCTCTGTCAGTGTAACAGCCCCTCTGTCAGTGTAACAGCCCCTCTGTCAGTGTAACAGCCCCTCTCTCTGCCCCTCTGTCAGTGTAACAGCCCCTCTGTCAGTGTAACAGCCCCTCTCTGCACCTATGTCAGTGTAAAAGCCCCTCTGTCAGTGTAACAGTGCCTCTGTCACTGTAACAGCCCCTCTCTCTGCCCCTCTGTCAGTGTAACAGCCCCTCTCTGCCCCTCTGTCAGTGTAACAGCCCCTCTGTCAGTGTAACAGCCCCTCTCTCTGCCCCTCTGTCAGTGTAACAGCCCCTCTCTGCCCCTCTGTCAGTGTAACAGCCCCTCTCTCTGCCCCTCTGTCAGTGTAACAGCCCCTCTCTCTGCCCCTCTGTCAGTGTAACAGCCCCTCTCTCTGCCCCTCTGTCAGTGTAACAGCCCCTCTCTGCCCCTCTGTCAGTGTAACAGCCCCTCTCTCTGCCCCTCTGTCAGTGTAACAGCCCCTCTCTCTGCCCCTCTGTCAGTGTAACAGCCCCTCTCTCTGCCCCTCTGTCAGTGTAACAGCCCCTCTGTCAGTGTAACAGCCCCTCTGTCAGTGTAACAGCCCCTCTCTCTGCCCCTCTGTCAGTGTAACAGCCCCTCTGTCAGTGTAACAGCCCCTCTCTCTGCCCCTCTGTCAGTGTAACAGCCCCTCTGTCAGTGTAACAGCCCCTCTCTGCACCTATGTCAGTGTAAAAGCCCCTCTGTCAGTGTAACAGTGCCTCTGTCACTGTAACAGCCCCTCTCTCTGCCCCTCTGTCAGTGTAACAGCCCCTCTCTGCCCCTCTGTCAGTGTAACAGCCCCTCTGTCAGTGTAACAGCCCCTCTCTCTGCCCCTCTGTCAGTGTAACAGCCCCTCTCTGCCCCTCTGTCAGTGTAACAGCCCCTCTGTCAGTGTAACAGCCCCTCTGTCAGTGTAACAGTTAGTTAGTTAGTTAGTTAGTTCATTTATTTGTCTCCCATAGGAGAAATTTCTTTGAAGCGGGAGGGGCTGCTCAAAGTACCACTCACATACAGCACATCATTTAACAACATCAAGATCACAGACATACAAAAACATACAAAAGTTTCTAAGTCCACAGGTCATCTCCTTCTTCGTCTAGTCTCCAGCTTCTCATTTATCAACTTCACAGATACAGGTACGAATGAATTCCTGAATCTGTTATACTTGTACAAGAAAGTCCTGTACCTGAGCCCTGAAGGCATCAGGGAATACTCAGGGTGTAGGATATGTGTGCTGTCTGACAAAATCCCAAAGGCCTGGCTAATGGTAGATTCCTCAAACAGCTGCTGTGGGGATAACAGAGGTGACCCTATAATTTTTCCTGCTGTTCTAATCAGAACAGCGGGAACAGGGGCTGTTACACTGACAGAGGCACTGTCACTGTAACAGTCTCTCTCTGCCCCTCTGTCACTGTAACAGCCCCTCTGTCACTGTAACAGTCTCTCTCTGCACCTCTGTCACTGTAACAGCCCCTCTCTGCCCCTCTGTCAGTGTAAAAAAAAACCTCTCTACGCCTCACACTGCTCTGGCCTCAGTTTAATCCTGGGAGATTATCACTTCCAGTCTCCTGTTTTACTCTCTCACTCTGAGCTGCTCTGGCAGTCAATCCTGGACATTTGACAGTAAAAGACTGAGCTTATACTGTGTCAGGAGGAAATACAACTACCACCTGTCCCATTATACTTGTCAAGTTAGTTGTATAGTTAACAAAGAAATCAAGAAGTTTTGGCTGTAAAGGGTTTTAGAGTTTGAATATGCTGGCACTAGGGTTCTCAAAAGTATAAAAAATCAGCTACGAATCAATTTCAAAACCAGTATTGAAACTCATTTGATATTGATACTCATTTGAGGAGGTATCAATACTAAAAAGTCCCATTCGCAGATGGACAGAAATGAAGCTTTGCTGAATGTCTTTAGAATGATGTTGAGCTGTAGCAGAACAACACCTTACAAATGTGAAATGTGAAATTTATTCCCTTTTTGACATTTTGATCTGATGCTGGTTTTGCTATAAAACACCTCCTGGCGTGTGTTTTAGAGTCTGCATATTCAGAAAACATGATGATCAAATATAATTATGGATATTTTAATAATGGACTAGTCACAAGATTAAACCAAATCTACATCAGGACTAAACAGGGATCAATCCAAAATAGGACAAAACTACAGCCACAATCACAACATTTACTACTTCCTCTTCTCCTACAATCATAAATGAGAGGAATCCTACATGTGTAAATATGCACACACTGGTAACAGTTGTGTATTTCTGCTTTCAGACCTCTAAAGTCCAGGGACCAAATGTATTTGTCTAAAGAGCTGTTGACAAGCAGTGCCTCAAACTGCAGCTTCAGGTTTCTGACAAAGTTCTCTGAAAATGACCGTGCACATTTTAAATTATTTTGAGAATGGCTCCAGTCTTGGCAAGTCATGTCACTGCACATTCTGAAGTATATAACATTTCTAAACATACAGTTAGATTGATTGTAATGACAACAAAAGTAAAAAGAGAAAAATAGAAGAATAGCAAAATAGAAGCAAAACAAAGTTAAGCTTCATTGTTTCAGTATTAACAATTTAATCATGCAACTGATGTAACGTTTTTGACAGGGATTCTGTCACCATGGAGATGTCAGCACTTTGCCTGAAGTTTCACAGTACGGCATTAAGCTTATCTGTCATGCAGTTACTCAGTTACTGATGTTTTTATCACTAAAATACCTTGAAAAACATTTTCACTGTGAATGGCTAGCCTCTGTCTCCACAGATCTGACCTGTGACTTGACCTGGTGGCATCACATCCATAAAGAGAGATAACTTCATTACAGGCAAAGTAATACCATCTCCATGGAGACAGGCAGGTGGCAGATACTCCAACAGAAAAGTTACATAGTGCATCTTTAATAATGTTTCTTACCAAAGTACAGTTTACATTTGCACACATTTTGATTTGGCCCTGGTTTGAGTCCAGTTTAGTCCTGATGTCGATTTGGTTTGGTCCTGTTCTAGTCCTGGTTTAGTCCTGGTCTAGCCCAGATTTAGTCCCAGTTTAGTCCCAGTCTTAGTGTGATGTTTGTTAGAGGGGTAGTTTATAGAAATATTCATACTTGTGAATGTTGTTTAGGACATCATGTGGAGGATATGCAGAAACAAAACAAACAAAAAAATACAAATCCAAAAACAAAATGCTGCAAAAAGCTGTTTAAAAAAACAAATGTATGTTGTAAACTTCCAAACAAGTGTAAACAACATTTCTGCACTATAATTATGCAGCTATTCCACATTTGTCTGATATTTAAACCTCTAATAACTAATAACTTTGAAGGCAAACACATTTCTGTAGGGCTGATCATCTGAATGTTGTTACTGGAAAACTTAGAAAATACTGATCTGTTTATTTTTGTCAGTATCACCACACTAGTGTTTGTTTCACACCGTCTTCATTAGTCTGAATGTAAAAATGGAAACATCATTACTCAGCCGTGGGTCAAACTGACACTTGTGGAGAAGGTGCAAAGCTATAACTCAAACCTTTAATTAGAGAATAATTATTTATAAAAGGGTGATTTGTTCTGTTGATTCTGGTGCACTGACTGTAAATGTGGATCTCTCAAAAGGTCAAAGTGTAACAGAAGCAGTGGACACTAAATCCAGGCTTAAACTCTTATGTAAAGGAACTAAAGCTTTTATCCAAACCACATTTTTACATTATAATCCTCTGCATAATATTATGAGCTATTCCCCATTCAGTGTTTTATTTTAATCAAATCACTATAACATTATTTAAAGGTGCATTGTGTAACTTTTCCGGTGGAAGCTCCGTCGAATGCTTTTCTCCATTGAGATATTGTTGTTTTGTCTGGAATGTTTCACAGTATGGCATTAAACCTTTCTATCTTCATGGAGACCAAACCAGACCAGGTTACAGGTCAGATCTGTGGAGAGGCGACCCCGCTCACAGTCAGAATGTCTGTTTTTCTAGGTATTTTTGAGCTTTAAAACCACCTGTAATTGAATAAATGTAAAGTAGAGCTGTTTAATGTCACACTGTGGAACATTCCAGGCAGAGCAATGACATCTCCATGGAAACAAGCAGGTGACGAACCCCTAAACAAAAAGTTACATAGTGAACCTTTAAAATGGAAAAGCGTGTATTTGTTGTTTAAAGATGCACTATGTATTTTTTTAAGGGTAAGCAGCCACCTGTTTGTTTCCATGGAGATGTTATTGCTTTGCAAAAATTGCTCCACAGCACAGCGGTAAACATATATGTCCATGGAGACCAGGCCAAGTTATAGGTCAGATCTGTGGAGAGCTGACCCCACTCACAATAAGAATGCATGTTTTTCACAGGATTTTTAATTAATTTAATATACTTTTAATTGAACAAATGCATAATAGATCAATTTAATGCAATGCTGTGGAACATTCCAGGCAAAGTAATAACATCTCCATGGAGACAATCAGGTAGCAACAATCAGAAAAATTACATAGTGCTGTTTTAAAAGTCTGTCTTGTCTATATTCATAAACCTTATTATTGTTTTGTTTTGTTTTGTTTTTGTATTTTATTTTATTTTGTGTTATGCTTCTAATAAAAAATAATAATAAATGTTCAAATTACAAAAAATAAATAAATAAAAAAGAAATAACTGTAACTGAAGGAAATCTTACATTAAAACTTATAATTATATTTTATGTCCATGTGACTTAATCCTGTTATGCTACTAATAAAAAATAATAACGTCAAATTACAAAAAAAGTCATATTTGTTTGTTTATTCTGAAAAATAAGATTCAAAAAAGTTCAGAAAAGTTACATAGTGCAGCTTTAAAAGTCTGTCTTGCCTTTTTTTTTTTTTTTTGTATTTTAATTACAATTACTAAAAATATTCAAATGATAAAAATGCCATATATATTTTTTGTTAATCAGAAAAAAATATTGAAAAAATGTGATTGATTAATTAGAGGAAGCCTTATATAAATACAGTTATATTTTATGACCATGTGACCTCATCCTAACTGTGTGTATGTAAAATGTAAATGTGTAAGTCGCATGTTGTGAAGTGCTACAAAGTGCAGTGCGTGTCTGGAGGAATGTGCCACAGAAATAGACCCGTGAACACGAGTGTGGCTCTGGTTCAGTCCTTTAGTCCTTGAGGGAGAAGCAGAGGACTTTTCAATGAAATCATGCGAAATAAATAAGATATGCAAAACAATACGCGACGGAAATGAAAGAGGATGAACGCAAGAAAGATACAAGATGTTTCTGTGAATTGTCTAAAAGTATTGGGGTTTATAAATGCATGAATGTCAAACAAAACTAACTTGACTAAAACAATGAAACAATACAGAAGATACACATTGTTCCATTTAGTTCCATTTAGAAGGATCTAAATGGAACTTAACCAGGATTTAATCAGGATTTAACTAGACCTAAACCAGGACTTAACTAAAACTTGAGCCAGAATGAATTGGGGCTATGCTATAGTACGGCACAAGGTGGGACTAACCACCAGCAGCTAGATGTAAACCAGGTCTAAAGCAGGTCTAAACCACAACAGAGCATGGATTAAATCAGGACTATAACTTGGTTTATAAAAGTGCTGGAGCAAGTTGGACTAAACCTATAGCAAAAGCCCAGGACTAAACCAGAATTAAGGTCTAAACAAAATCAAAACTAGGATAAAACCAGGATAAAACCAGAACTATAGTAGGAACTAAACCATGATTTAACGGGGATTAAGCAAGGACTAAAACAGGACTCAACCAGGTCAAATTCAGCACTGAACTAAATCAAAACTACAACTTCATTTAGACTTAACCAGATCTGAACCAGCACAGATTTGACCAGCTAAAATAAGGCTAAACATTGAAACTACGTAGAACTAGTTGTACAAAAACAGTACTGGCACAAGCCGCTTGCATACCACCGCTGAAACTCCAACCGTACTCCAAAAGTGAAAACTGCTGTCACATAATGTTTACTCACAGTAGTAGTAGATGTATGCAGCAGAGAAGCACACAGGGAGATCCAATCCCAAATAGTTTTCCTTGATGTTGATGTCCTGTAGAGGAGAAACTTGGAGCTTGGTTTGGCAGAGGGCAGTGCGAGGTCCGGGAGAGGCTGGAGGCGCTGGTGGAAGTGTCACAGGAGAAGTCAGAGCCATGGCCAGGGGTCGGGGACTCTTTCTGGGGCTAAATTTAGATGACACACCCCTCATTTAGAGCCCTGGCACTGGAGCCCGTCACCTGTGGGCCAAAGGTTCAGAGGGAGACACAAGCAGACAGCAATGCAAGCAATGGGAGAGAAAATAAAAACATATATAGATTAATACGCAGTGTTCATTCATATCAATTACTATATAAATACTGAGCAGCTACTTACTTGGACACACAAATTACACTATAAGAGAATTTCCAGATAAGAAATAGCAAATACATTGTAATTAAACTGTAAATAATTGATAAATATTTGCAAAAAATGAACAATTAAAATTATATTATAGTGAAAAATTAGGTATAAAGAAGCAGAGACCACAATACATTAACTAAGAAATGAAAAACTGTGGCTAGTCAGGGATAAACCAGACTAAACTAACCTAAACAAGGACTAATTCAGGTCTAAAACAGGTTTAAACTTGGTCGAAATAAAACTAGTAAACCAGAACTAATGTGAGACTACATTTATCAGTGTTCATTAATATCAGTTACTTTACAAAAATTACATGAAGTTGGTCAAATCGCTTGGAGACAGAAGTTCACAAATTACACTGTAGTTTGTACTAAACTGTAAATAACTAGCAAATAGTAGAAAATATGAAATGACATAGTATTCCAAGTAAAATGTTTGTATAAAAGAAAAGGTTGTGGACTACAGTGTATGAATTAGGTGACGCTGGTCAGGCTAAACCAGGTCAAAACCAAATTCAGACAAACAATAGGACAAAAGTAGGACTAAATATGGCCCAATCCAGGTCCAAAACAGGTTTAAACTGGCTTTTAAACCAGAACAAATGTGAGACCAAATTTAGCATGAATCAGGACTTAAGATATCAAATGAGTTTTTACTATACAGTTAGAATTTCCAAATGGTCTTTGTTATAAGAAAAATAGTTTCCCAAATGTCATAAATTCACTTAAGTTTGGTATTTTTTATAAACATAGTGAACAAATAAACGTATTCCTAGACAATTTACTCAGTTGTCACAAGATAAAAAATATTTGCATTTTTTGCATCATTTTGGATATCCACAGAGAGGGCTTTCTGCACATGTTCTTCTTCTTTCTCCTTTCCTTCTGTGCTTGTAGGAACCACTTGGGCCCTGTGTCCTCAAACCTAAATCAAAACAAACAAAGAAAACAATAGGGCTAGCCAGGTCAGGTCCAGAGGTGTGAAAACACCCATCATGGCCCTGAATGGTTCTGCTAACAACTCCCCACTCCCACTCCATATTGAATAGACACACCAGAAACTGTAAACAAATATGTGTGGTAGTTTCAGAGTAATTTCATTGTAATTAAGCTCCTCCCTTCAGGCAGATATAAAGCAGTGTCCGCCAGCATCTGACCAGAACTGAAGAAGCAGCTTGGATGAGCTGCGAAACGTATTCAACCAAATAAACTCTGTCCAGTTGACAAATTAAATTTCTCCTTTTGCTATGGATTCTACCTGGACGACTGAGGGACTCTACACACATTCAGAAAACATTACAATTATGTTAGTAGTAGCAGAAGATGGGCTGTAATAAAACATTTAACTAGATTTGCCGATGATTTTTTATGGCCAATTTACCTGCATAAATCACTTTAAAAGCAGTTTAATGTTGTTTAACAGTACCATAGAAATCAGTAAGATGTGAACTCGGAGGTGAACAGCAGAGGGCAGTGTAGGACAATACAATTTAACATTACCCTTTCAAACTTCATTATTATAAAATAGATATTTATCAAAAATGCTTCTATTTCAATATTACAATATATAGTTGGTTAAAGATTATTACTTGAGAGAAAGTAAACCATATTAATTTGTCTAAAATAGGCAACAAATATATTAAAAAATTAAAAAAAATCTGCGTGACTATTGTAGTTTGTCCTTTGCTCTTATTGACAATAAAATTTACAATAAGCTTTTTTTTTTCAACTTATATTAGTTATTTCACTGTTTGCACTGCAGAATAAAACGTTTTTCTTCCAAAAAACTTGACAAAAACTTGCTTCAAAATTTATTTTTTATTGACATGGTAAATACGTCTTTTACAGTCTATAAATATTAAAAAAAAACTGTGTTAATTATTTTATTTTATTGTTTTATTTTATATCTTGCACCGCCTCCGTTTCTGTTGCCATGGGCCAAACGGGACGAGCCTATCGCTGTTGGCCAACCAAAACTAGCCCTGCGTTCATGCATGTTTTTGACAGTATCTTACAACAAAACGCATTATATAACTCTTGCCGGAACTGCAAAGCTACCACGGTCACAAAGACGCATTTTAGTTTATGTAAGTTGAAAATTCCTACCGGATTTTCCTTAAGATACTCACTTTTTATCGGTATAAACGTAGACTAACTCCGGGCTAGCTTTGCACTTGTAATCCGCAAAGTAACAACTAGGCAGCAGCTAGGTGGGCTAATGTTGAGCTATAAACATTGCGTAAAGGCGCCTTTTGGAGAATATTCAGATGGCTGTACGTTGGTTATGCAGGTAAGACATTGATTTATTCAATTATTGACTTAAATATGTGGATGGTGGGGGTTTTAGTGCCAAAATAGTGAGTTTTTTTAGCCGAGGTAGTGGTGGGATCATGTCAGGTGACTGGCGGCTCTCCCTTCTCCAAGCATAACCACGACAAACAAAAGATACCGATGCTTATTTTAAAATGTGAAATTATCTTAACATTGCTGCGACTTACAAACCATATATTAGCTAAAGAGGGTCGTTTTAATTGAAAGGGGTTGGGCGATGTTCAGTAAAATAGTCGGTTCTAGAACAAAATGGGTGCACCTCAAATTTAGGGTGTGCGCCTGACCACCGGTGTTGTGTCCAAATCCGTACCCCAGTGTGAATCCGACTGTCCCTCCTGCCATGTCACATTGTTTACTTCATAATATTGCATAATCTTGATGATTAGTTTGTGTAAATGTGTGTTGTGGAGATGTTTTGTCTGTGCGTTAAGTGGGTGGGCTGTTACACAATGATAATATCAGTGGTTTTTATATTTAATTAATATGGCTATGAATGTTCTATGTAGAGGTGCCCATCATTTTTTGTGGGTTACTAAGGACATATTGTTCTTGTTAGATCATCTGTTTTATAACATGTTTCTATTAAGGTGTGATCATTGTGAATTATTTTCTGGGTATGAATTGTCCTGTTTGAGAAGTAGCATGACCCAGGACCATACAGACAACTCACTCGTAATCAAATTTTCTCTTTAATTGTCTTATAAAAACAAGCTGAACAATAAAATAGTTTCACAATTTGATAATGCATCTTTTGAGAGAAAAAAACAAACAAAAAAAAACAAAACTGTAACAACAAAGAAGCCCTGGCACAATAATTACCATATCGTCTTATCCTTCAGATGGAACAGTATTTTGTGTGTACTTTTTCTTTGCTCTACTGGGACATTTTTTGTTATGTTTTAGCTATACGATAAAATTTAAGATGTAAAGGATTGAATTAATAACTTCTATGATTCATTCATGTTTCATTCTGCTATTTATTTATTGCAGTTCATGGTTTTTAACAATATTGTAGGTTTAGAATAGTTTTTGTGGTTTAAATCTGCTCTTGGGTTTATGTTTCAGTGGCATAAGTTGGTTTCTATATTATAATTTATTATTTCTATTTACTTCATCAAAATATCACACTTCCAAATTGGTTATCCTAACAGGCTTACAACAAATCCACTGAAGCACCACCCGAAGGAGTTTGTGGAAATGTATCAATTAGCGACCGTGCAATTTTCAATTTCAATTTAAGATATTAATTACAGTTATTCGAAGATGCTATAAATGTATTAACAGCCACCATAGTCATCCTTGGGTGAAATGTTAAACACTGTTCCTACCTTCTTCTTTTTAAAATCGCAATACATTAAACATTACTTATTAATTATCATTTATACAATTTTTATTAATAAGATGAGCATTGCTGTGTCACTTTTCCTGTTATTGTCTAGTATACTGGCAAACATAAATGACATAATTAATGAGTGACTTTGTCTTTGTTGCTTTCATTCTTCTTACTGTAAGAATGGTCACCTCTCCACACTCAGATCTACTTGTCTCCGCAGAGATAGTTTAATGTGATACTATGGAATATTCCAGGCAAAGCAATAACATTTCCATATACACAAGCAGGTTTCAGACACTCCACAAAAAAAAAAAAAAAAAAAAAAAAAAAAATGACGTTGCACTTTTAAAAACGATAAGAAATCCATCAAAATACACATATATTTTTCTCTGTTGCTATGTAAAACTCTACCGTTGTCTCTTTGACTCTGGGTGGCAGCATTACGCACATTACGCACGCACTGTCCCTCACTCCAAAGCGAAGAAGCGACGGAGAGGCGAGCGCGTGGAGGAGGGGCTGTTCCATGCACCCAGCCCACCGCAGTCAGCCCCTCTCTGTCACACCGCTCCATCTGCATGCGGAAACCTCACCGTTTACCGTGTCTTTTGGCGTCTGCCGGGATGCTACCGCTGTGTTTCGCGTCGTCAGATGGGATTACGCGTCTATAGACATGTGTGCGCACGTATTTGGAGCCATCAAGGGGTGAGTGTAGCGATAACCTTTTGCCTCCGCGTGATGCTGCGATGCTTGGCTGTTGCACGGGGAAGGTGTGGTGCCTGTTTTTTTTTTTTTTTTTTTTTTTTTTTCTTTCTTTTGGAGGGGGCTTGTCAGTGGATGATGCGTGGCGTGCACACAAACAGAGAGAAATACGGAAATTCAACGTGTGGATACGAATTTAAGTCCTGGTTTTAGCCTTAGACTCTGGTCCAGTCCTGGTTTAGCCCATATAGCAGTGCGTCCTGGTTTAGGTTCCGTTCACACTTGGCGTTATTTGATCCTAATTTGAGCCCATTCAAGTGCTTATGTGTCATTTGGTTTGGCCGTGTTCTTGTCCTGGTTTAGTTCTGGTCTAATCCAGGTTTAGTTTCGTGTTTAGTCCTAGTTGAGGTACGCGGTGACCGTGTGAATAGTCCTGGTTTGTTAAGTTCTGGTTTGTTTAGTTCTGGTTTACTCTTGGTTTAGCCCTAGTTTGGTCCTGGTTTAGCCCTAGTTTGGTCCTGGTTTACACTTGGTTTAGTTCCGACTTGGTCCTCCTCACTTAATCCCGGTTTAGTCCTGGTTTCTTGCATTAGAATAACAGTGATCTCTCCATATGGACACGTCTGTGGGCTGTGTCTGGTCCTATAGATCGTTAGTACTTGTGCGTAATGGGCAGGAGGATGTGGCTAAAAGCGTTGTGTACTACCTGAGCAGGATTAACGAAGTGGCGATGACATAATGCGCAAATCTGTGCCGTGGCCGCGTGTCTGCTCATGTTTTGGGACGAAGATGCTAGAAACAGCTGGACCGCCATGCATTGTGTGTGTGTGTGTGTGTGTGTGTGTGTGTGTGTGTGTGTGTGTGTGTGTGTGTGTGTGTGTGTGTGTGTGTGTGTAGACATGTTGGTGGAACAGACATGAGCAAATATTAAGAAATGGCAGGTGCAACACAAAGTTAGTCATTTATGAGTTGAATCGCGTAGGGAAACGTTGAGCAATGCACTTTCTAACATCATAGAAATCATTATAGTTATAGAATGTGTAGGTTGCAGCATTGACCAAAGATTTCATCATTTTCAGAGTGGATATAATGGGGTACACAGCAATTTATGCAGAGTCCTGTTACTTATAGGATATAAGTTGTAGTAGTAACTTGTTTACATTACAATTTGATATTATTTAGATGCAAAATTCTTGTTTACAGTAGATTAGATTGTAATAGGATGTAATACATTTGAGAAAATGAAGCTCCGGAAGCTTGTTGTTAATAGTAGGAAATAGCATAGCAACAAAACAAGGATATGGCCACACTTGGACTAATCCAGAGTTGGCAGCAACAGGCTGTGTGCAATGTGTAAAGTGGTGTTGTCGTAAGAATAAAATAAAATCAAAGCCAAGTTAAGTGTTAAGGAATAGACTCGATTAACAATACCAATATTTAGACAATAGAATGTGATTTTCAACATTAAATCATAGTACTTTCTTTTCTATTCCCATGTGTCTTATATGTGTGTAATCCTCAGTGGTCCTGTAGGTTCCATAGTGGTCCATCGGTGTATACTAGTCTATGTGCTCTTATACTTGTTCTGATACAGCTCAACATCATTCTAAAGATATTCAGGAAAGGCTCATTTCTGTCCTGTCAATCGGACTTTTTAGTATCAATATCTGCACAAATGTATATAAATATAGTTTCGATATTACTTTTAGTCTCTGATTTTCGATACTTTTGACAGCCCTAGTGTAAAGCTTTCTCTAGTATTGGGACAAATAAAGCTGCGATTTGCAACAGA
This sequence comes from Taenioides sp. WSHXM2023, assembly GCA_029959045.1. Lineage (NCBI taxonomy): Eukaryota > Metazoa > Chordata > Actinopteri > Gobiiformes > Gobiidae > Taenioides > Taenioides sp. WSHXM2023. The sequence continues at coordinate 25,452,039 of CM057102.1, forward strand.
TACAGAATAAGTACTCTAGATAAATACATCTCCTACTGTATTGTCTTTAAAAAGAACGCAAGAAGTTATTGTACAAAAGAAGACAAAATTAATGAAGAGAGATGATTGTTTTAACTTGGAATACAATTAAGACAGTCAAAATTCATGTTTTTATTGTCTGATTTATTACATTTTTATTAATAATGAGCTGTCAATAAATCAAGGATGGAAAATACAGATTGGAGTTAACTAGTCATGGAATTAGGGCTGCAATATTAATCGCAATCGAAACAAAATCACAAATTGAAAGGAGGAAATTAGCAAATCACAAAGACTGCCATTTTTGAAGTGCAATTATTTCCTCCACAAACAACAAACTCTCCTGTCTTATTCTGCATAAAAAACTGTAGTTTAGGTCTGTACAAACATGTTCTGAAATGTCTCTGTGTAAGATGCCCTCCCTGTGTCTCCATGGGGTCTTGTTCTACTTAAAAACTGCTATTCTTGTAGTTTAGATCTGTACAAACATGTTCTGAAATGTGATTCTTTTATTAGCTTGTCAGTTCAGATTTTAGTCTTTTTGTCAGTTCTTCTGGACATGTTTAAAATGTGAACTTTGAACAGAATCCTATTGTCATAAATCACAAATCCAATCGCAATACTAGATAAATTATTCATAGCAATAATATTTCCCAAATCATTCAGTCCTAATGCAAACTCTGACTGTGTGTGAAGATGAACCCGGAGACCTCTGCAACTGGGTCAGAGCTCCAGAAGTGCAGCTCTACTGTTCTGAATCTCAGAGAATCTGCAGAATCGTTTAGTTGTTTACGTCTGTATTACACCGGTCAGGGCTGTGCGATAGTGGAGAAGCCATATCACTGATAAGTACTACAATATATTCTCTTATTTTGTGTGTTTTAGTTGTTCAGAATTACCTTGTAAAACCTGCATTCTTATTATGAACAGAGTCTCCTCTTCACAGATCTGACCTGTAACTTTGTCAGGGGGAGTTACTGGCTTGTCATCATGGAGATAAAAAAGTGTAATGCCATACTGTGGCGCAATATCCTTGTTTCCATAGGGATGGTACCGCCCCCTTTGAGGGGTCCCAAACGGGCTGCTTGAGGACTTTGACCTTCCAAAGGGGTCTGGTGCAGTTTGGACCTGGGACTGGGTCACGTCACTGGAGGAACAGCAGCACGCCTGGAAGAACGTAGACGGATTATTTGTTTATCGACACAGCGGATGTGCGCGCAGCCTGAGTGCAGAAAGCGCCGCTGTCTGTGGTTCACATGAAGATGTCAGCACTAAAACAGTTTATCAACGTGTGATAAAATAAGTTTTGATGCTAAATGTATTTTAGTGAGTGGGATACGTCTTAATGACCCGTATGCGTTAAATACAGGTGGGGTGTAAATGATGAGAAGAAATGTCTCAAACTTCAGTATCCAGACATCCACTCATACCTGACCGATACACCTAGCCCCGCCCCCCGGGAGAGCCTGAAATCCGAATAGAATAGAAACATAAAATAATAATTTCTCACCAAACACTGATTGGATCATGTGATAAACTGCCATTTTTCCAGTCATGGAAAAACAAATCTAGCCATCTGTTTCCTGTTTATGGATGCACAGCACTCACGTAAAGATAAAGTCTGATACTGGCATATTTTCCAGTGCATAATGGATCTAATATGAAAATATGAGCCAAACCCACTGCATTACCTAAAGAGATGCTAATGCGCAACATAGAGGCACCGAGAAGTGAAATAAATGTAGAAAAATCTGACAATAAACCAAACGAAGTTTGTGTTTTAGCTTCAGCCACAAACTTGATTAAGAGTAGAATTAAGTTCATATTAGTTTTGTTTGGGTGAAGTCAGTGTCTCATGTACCAGAGCCTGGAGCCTGGAAACACAACTGACGGAGGGAGCTGCTCCACAGACCCGCTCCAAGGCCCCACGCGAACTATGTCAATGGAAAAGAGGCTAATAACAACTCCATGGAGACGTGGTGATGGACTAGAAAAGTTACACAGTGGACCTTTTATATCACAAAGATGAAATGAAGGCTAATTTAGAACTGAGTTTGTCGTGATATCAATTATTGCATCAGCCAATACTGTAATATTGATACTTCTGTGATATAGTGTAATTATTATTATTATTATTATTATTATTATAATACTTGCTCCCTTGTTTTATTCAGACCCTCTCCTACAAAAGCTTTTCACAGGACGACTATAGGCCCATGAATCTGTGATGATGATAGTGACGTGGTGTCGCACTGGATCATAAAATACTGTGAAAAGTCTGAGTTATATAACGTGAGTTCGACGGAGCGAACAGTGAACAGTGAGATGGAGAGAGACATTTTCAGACCACTGTCCTGCTACTTCCATTGTTTATTTATGAGTCCATTCAGGTTTGAACTGTCCCAGGCTGCAGTTATATGAGCTGTAGATCTGGTAACATGGCTCACGGGAAGATCACAGTTAAATTACAGTCAATTAGGGGTGGGTGATACCGACAAATTTAAACGATTTCGAGACCATATGTCCTAATGTTTCCTCATCACAAACAGACCTGGATTTGTGTTTTGTTTCATTCACACACGTTTAACACACAAACCCTGCAGATTTAGGTTGAGTCCTTCTCTCAAACTGAAAACACTCTGTTCTGTGATGTCATGTGGTAATACAGGAAGTGCTCCACTGTGCTTTTAAACTGCATACACCTTCACTAGAATCATTTGGATGATTTCAGCCCTCTATTCAAATGAAGGTAAAAGGAGCTGTTCACTTGAAAACTACCATTTCATGACATCACAAGGTGGAACAGAGCATTTTGAGCTTTGCAGATAGACAGACTAATAATGCAGAGTTACTCAAACATGTGTGAATGAAACAAAACACAACTCCAGGTCTGTTTCTGAGGAAGTAACAACATTACAACATGAGTCCGTTTTGGGTAATATAGAACCTTTAAATGTTTTAGCTGAGGTTTAGTATCAGACAAAGGATTACAATAAAATTTGCCATAAAAGTGCAGAAACATCAGTTCATAGTAGGAGTGGGAGAAATGCCATAAAATAAATGGTATTTTTTCTAAGGGCCAGGGTCAGGAGTGGGTGGTGGAGAGTCTGTTTGAGCACAGAACTGCATTAAACCAAAAAATCTGAGAATGACAAAAATAGCAGAGCGTCACAGGGATGAGCTCACAATCCGATTTTTACTAGCCCTATTTTTTACCCATAACTTCGTTCCATTTTTTTCTTTAAAGCTGCATTGTGTAACTTTTTCTGGTGGAGGGTTCGTCAAATGCTTTTCTTCATGGAGATGCTGTTGCTTTGTCTGGAATGTTTCACAGTGTGGCATTAAACCTTTCTATCTTCATGGAGACCAGGTCAGGTATGTGGAGAGGTTTTTCTAGGTATTTTTGAGTGATAAAACCACCTGTAATTTAATAAATGTAAATAAAGGTAGAGCTGTTTAATTAACAAGCACGTGACTGACCCTCCACCAGAAAAGTTACACAATGCACCTTTATCCATAGCTCTATTGTAGCTTTACAATGAAATTTTCCACATAAAATTAAATAGTAGTTCTAATATAGATTAAAATCATTCTAAAACTATTCAGGAAAGCTTAAATTCTGTTCTTTTCTAATGTTATGTTTTCACTATTGATAACTGCTCAAATTAGTTTTAGTATTGATCAGTATCTAGAAGGGCTTCAATACGATATTTTTACAATATGCATCTCACGGTTCGATATTTATTGTAATATTTTGTGGAGGCTGACAAAATTGTGACTATGCTACGTTTTCCTTTTTAAAAGTATTAGAAAAGCCTTTTGGTACCGTTATACTGTGAAGAATTAAGATTTAAAAGGGCTTAATAAGTTATTTCTTCATGTAGCCTGCACTGACAGCACCAAAGGATCATGGTCTATGTAGTTCCCTCTGTTTTTAGCTATTGCTGCACCAAGGCAAAGCAAGTTTAGCACAATTTGTACACAAAGTAATTCAAAGAGCCTTACAGAATAAGAAAGACATTTAAATCACATAAAAGACATTAAAATCGACATAATTATTCATTTAAACAAGGAGACTTGTAGTTTGATATATTGTGATGGTCCACAATATTATTGTGAGATTTTTGACGATACGATATCACAATATTTCGGTTATTGTTACATCTCTACTGTCTATGTATTGATCTATAATTTCAATCAAATAATTTCACACATTCCAGCCATGGTTTCTAGAAGTTATAATCAAGTAATAACAAAACTTAATTTAAATATTCTCAATTTGGCATTTTACGCTGTTAAAGCACAACTAGGTAATAAAAGTGACAGATTTCATATTGAACCATCACAGGGACTTTTAAAGATGTTTAATCAATGTCAAAATGTTACTTAGTTCTGCTTTAAAAGTTTTATATTATGCAAAATGGACTCTTGTGAGCTTTAAGCCATGTTATAATGCTGTTACCTCATTAAAAACAGACCTGGAGTTGTGTTTTATTTCATTCACACATGTTTGAGTAATCCTTTATTTTTATTATTCTGTCTACATCTGCAAAGCTCATAAGGCTCTGTTCTGCCTTGTGATGTCATGAAGTGGTAGTTTTCAAGTGAACAGCTCTTTTTACCTTTAGTTCAGTAGAGATCGGCAATTCCAGGGCTAAAATCATCCACATGATTCTAGTGAAGGTGTGTGGAGTATGCTAAATATGCAGGGTTTGTGCGTTAAACATATGTGAAACAAAACACAACTCCAGGTCTGTTTGCGATGAGGAAACAACATTAGAACAGATCAGAAAATAGCGTAATATGGACCCTTTAACTCTTAAGGTGCTTCTTATCGTTTTGTCGTTCTGTTTTTGTGCTGAATGTCACTGCTCGTAAATGCTCTGCCCCCCGGGACCCCCCATAGACACCGCCTCCCTCCCTCCTTCACAGACCCCTCCGTCCTCCCTCCTCCACCTGTATTACATCACATTTGAACACTACGTCACCATCTGAGTCATGAATGAACCAAACCCTTGACTACAGGTCTGGTCACGCCCCGTCTGTCTGTATGTCTGAAGAATTACTGACCGTTTTCTGTACTTTTGAATGCATCTTTCAGAGCCTCTTGTGAATCATTGGCTAAAGCACCAAAGCGGTATTTAAGGCTGTGGAGTCTGTGTCTTTGAGAAACACTGGATTTGTGAGTAGTTTTCTTTAAATCGTGATACGTGTGGCGAGCTCCTGCAGGTCGTACTTGGACAGATGTTCAGTTTGTGAGTTTGCTTCATTTTATCCAGTTTTTGTCTTCCTTTAGGTAATTTCATGTTTAGAAGTACAGTGTAAATGGTGTAGTCCACTTGTAGACCTGGTTTAGCCCTAGATTAGACTTGGAATAGTCCTGTTATAGACCTGGTTTAGAGCTGGTTTAGCCCTAGATTAGAAAAACATGCATCTGATCGTTTCTGTTTGTAGACTCAAGAACTCACTGTATTACAACACAAATCTGCATTTTAACTAGGGCCCGACCGACTTATTTATTTTTTATCCAATATGATACCGATATAGCGGGCTTTTTGCCTGACATTCTTACCTGTAAACAAAGTAAACTACAACTATTAGCCTTAAGCGGTTATCGTAAATGCGTGCGCACAGCGTTAATTGCATAAATGCGGACAATTCACACCTCTGATCACAACTCATTTACATATCATTGTGTGTCCAGTAACATGTGTACAGCTACTAGAGTCACTTTACAGTAGGCCAATGTAAGAGAAAACAGGCTGTTTATTTATTTTCATTCTTCACTAATAAGTGTCCTTTTAATCATGACTCAAAACGATCGTCCTTAAAAAGAATATAATCCAGCATGTTAACAGCAGCTGCATGTGTGTCCTCTGTCTGTGGGACAGTCCTCTGTCTGTGGGACAGTCCTCTGTCTGTGGGACAGTCCTCTGTCTGTGGGACAATCCTCTGTCTGTGGGACAGTCCTCTCTTCTCCGCACTTGCACTTTCATAAAACCAAGCAGTAGTTTTGTTGTTGGCCACTTTTTATAGTCAGTATCTTAGATCAGACACAAGAGCATTTAAAGCAGCGCCTCAGTGTTGTGCACATGGATCTATAATTGTGCAGTGATGTAAAGAAGAGCATGTGTGTCACATGATGTGACTCTGGCGGTGCGTTCAGGTGCAGTACTGCGTTACACACAGACAAATTACTCCTCTGAAAAATACTGATACAAAGCCACATATTAAGACATTTATGTATCTGTAAATTGGATTAAATGGACTCAATATGCAGAGTCTACACTTCATAACGAGGTATAACATGCCCATGTGGACCATCGGCTCATATCAGCAAAATTTCGGTCAATAGCCAATATATCTCCAAGTGCCCATATCGGCCGATAATATCGGCCAACATCGGTCGGGCCCTAATTTTAACACTGTTCGTTTGAGCTGCCCCCATCAGTATAAATATTATTAGAATGTTGTGATGTCGTCTGAAACCAGCAATATTGTTCTCCAGAAACTCCAGTCAGGCTCTACTAGGTACAATTATTTTTTCCATCTCACGGAGAGGGAGAGGAAGAGAATCAGAAGATTTATTGTAAATTTGTTTTATATATATATTTACTACGATACTATATTATACTATACTATTCTATAATACAACTTTTTGCATATATTTGTCAAAAATGTATGGAATTCTGCATAATTTTGTTGTCTTACTGTCAAGATACTACTGATATTATCGTCTGATTCAAGTACTAGGGTGTCCTTGGTGAAAAACTCTAAAATAACTGTGAATTTTTTGACAAATTTATGTTTTAATAATAGGATTCTGTTCAAAGTTCAAGTTGTAAACATTGCACCTAGAAGAATCGCCAAAAAGACAGAAATATGGACTGTCAAACTAACACAAGAATCACATCTCAGAACATGTTTGTACAGATCTAAACTACAGGGTTATAAGAAGAGTAGCAGTTTTTATACAGAATAAAACCGGAGATTTAGTTTAATTCTCCCCCATCCCGCCTCTGTGTCCGTCTCATGTTTGGTATTAGTCATAACATTGCCAACCACATGTTTTATGAAATCTGGTTTGGCAACTTTAAAAATGAAACTATAGATAAGAGTCCGCGTCTGTAGCTGTTTGTGTCAGTCTGTTTTGCTGGTACATGCAGTTAAATAATCAGAAATCTGTAGTTTTGTTTCTGTTTTTTTTCATTTGATATAAAATAATTAGTAGGGTTTAATGTCTTCACGTAGGCGCGTTTTTCAAATGGAGGTGACGGAGATCCGGTGAGTAACTGGACTCATTGATGCTTGTAAAGTTTAAGTTGTATTTCTTTGTGTTTTGGAACAATGTAGTTTAAAGTAATATACATTTTGAAGCTATTTTGAATAAGAATTGTAATTTGTTTTGTTTTGTTTTTGTTTTGCAATTGTGGTTTGAGAGAAGACAGAAATGAACTGAATCCCATGTATGTCAGAGCAGCTTTTACACAAAATAACACTTCATGGAGACACAGGGAGGGCATCTGACACACAGGGACATTTCAGAACATGTTTATAGAAGTCTAAACTACAGGGTTGGCAGCTTATACTTTGTTTTTTTTTCTTTCTGATTTTTTATTGGTCTTTATATTGTGGAAAATACACTAGTTAAATTGTTAACCTGGTGACTTCTTGATCGTAAACAGGTTTTGCAGAGTTTTTCCCCATATCTTTACTTCCTTAAAGAAACGCTGCTCTCCAATTGGATAAAGGATGCAATTATAGGTATTATAATGTCCTCCCTGTGTCTCATAGGGTCTTATTCTGTGTAAAAGCTGCTAACCCTGTAGTTTAGACGTCTACAAACATGTTCTGAAATACATGAATTAGTTTAACAGCTCAGATTTCTGTCTTGCACATAAAAGTAGACATGCAATGGGAAAAGTAAGTTTGTCTTCACTTGCCTTGCCTTCGCCTATTTAACTGAAATTATATCTGTTTACGAATATCAACAAAGGCCACAAGTTCATAAGTGTTAGGGATATTAAAATGACTATGCAAGTGTGACAATGAAAATGAAATGTTGTGAAAAGGAAAAGTAGAAATGAAATGGAAAAATGATTAAATTTTCATATTCTCTGAGCGTTAAACTGGAATCAAATTTCATCTAAATATACATTTTGCATGCAATTTATTTATTACTTATTTTTTTGTTATTTGTTTGGCCAATATGAGGTTTTCCTGTCGTTTGGTGTGACCACGCATCATATGCTGTGACTAATAATAGCAGTAACTTTCTTAAAATAAAAATATGGTATTTCAATTCTGTGGCTAGAATTTTAATAACTGACAAAGTATACTTGGGTGAATGGGATTCTTTAGGCATTTGTCTTCATTTTCTGCATTTTACAGGGAAAAGTAGTATGTTAATTAAACGCAAGCAGGGGACTGTCATATTGGACATTAAAAGAAAATATGAATATGCATAAAAATTAGCTGTTTGTTTCTATACACTTCATATTACTCAGAGCTTAGATTAATATTCCAACCATGTTTTAGAAAATAAAACCATTTTAAGGTTATTCTCAGTCGCACCACATGACATTTTTCAAAGTTTTAGCCAATTCGTGTACATAAAAAAACACAAAAAATGCTTACTATAATTGTTAAACATAGATTTATGCATACCTCCTTATATGTCATTGACCCACATATTTAAACATGGACTGAGAACTTTAAAGGTGCACTGCGCAACTTTTCTGTTGCTCAAAAACAGAAAAAATTCCTTCTGTGAATAAGGGCGACTCTCCACAGATCTGACCTGTAATGTATTGTAGTGCTGTAACTTGCTTGTCTCCCTTGTGATAGGTTTAATCTAAACAGTGGAACATTCGAGACAAAGCAATAACATTTCCATGGAGACGAGGAGGTGGCGGACCCTCCACTAGAAATGTTACGCAGTGCACCTTTAAATACTGATTTCAAAATACATTTCAATATTTGCCTGAATAATTGCACATTTCTCAGCTGTATCAGATCCATTTTAAAAGTTGATAATATAAATTGTTGCATCAAGAATGACTCACGCTGTTGAAAGTAAAAAGTTTTCATTCTTCTCCATTGTTATGCCCAGGAAATTGTGGGCACGATGGAGGGACGTTTTGACTAAAGTTTGCTTTGAAAATCGACTTTTTCTGACAGTTTGACTTTTGGATGTGAGTCAGTAACATCTGTTCTGACTTTTAAACATGCTGAGACAAAAATAATTAAGTGACTTACTTCGAGAATGGCCCCATTACTAAAATCAGCTCGGCGGATATTGGAAATCAGCTGCTTTTTCCACTGTGATTCAGTCCTAGATACAGTATGTCGGTTTAAAGATGCACTGTGTAACATTTCTAAACCATCTTTAATTAAAGGTGGGACTGCAAGCCCTATATACCAGATCACTGTGATATCCACTTGTGACTGAGCCTCAAACTGAATCGACTTTAACCCAGATCTGAGCCGCCCACTTCCTCCGCTCTGGAGACGGGCCAGAGCCGACTCCAGCGCACCGCTCTCCCCGAGCTGAACAAGGATGGAGCGTGTTAAAGGAAACGTGATCTGCCATGGTGAACACTCGGAAACCAATGTACAGCAGAATGAAATCGTTTTGAGTTAGAGCTGCTCAGTTTAGGAAACACATCTAATTGTGTTTTTCTGACAAGTATTGTGTTAGATTTGTGATTCATGTTCAAAGTTCACATTTTAAACATGTCCAAATCCAGAAGAGTTGACAAAAAGACAAAATCTAATACAAGAATCACATTTCAGGACATGTTTGTACAGATCTAAACTACAGGGTAAGCAGTTGTTATGCAGAATAAGTCAGGAGATTTTGTTGTTGGTGGAGCCTTTGTGATTTGCTAATTCCGTTGATTCAAGTTGTGATTTTGATTTGCCACCACCAGGCCAACTTACACGTCAGATCTGTGGCGAGGCAACTCGGCTCACAGTAACAATGCGTGCTTTTGGGTTTAATGGCTTACTTACCGTTCCTAGCAAAGAAATAATATCTCCATGGAGACAAGCAAGTGGCAGTTCAAGCAGAAAAGTTACAAAGGGCAGCTTTAAAGGTCCTATATTACACAAATTTGACTCTTGTGAGCTCTGAGCCATGTTATAATGTTGTTCCCTCCTCAAAAACAGACCTGGAGTTGTGTTTTGTTTCATTCACATGTTTGAGTAACTCTTTATTATTAGTCTGTCTACAGAATGCTCTGTTCCACCTTGTGATGTCACGTAGTGGTAGTTTTCAAGTTAACAGCTACCTTTAACCTTTAGTTCAGTCGAGATAGGAAATTTCAGGGCTGAAATTATCCATATAAGCACTTCCTGTTTGAGAGAGGAACTCGGCCTACAGTAAATATGTGGAGTTCGTGCGTTAAACATGTGTGAATGAAACAAAACACAATTCCAGGATGAGGAAACATTAGAACACACTGTAGATCAGAAAACCATGTCATTTGGGCCCTTTAATCTTGCTGTGGAACGTGTGATGTTTTGCCTGGTAAAGTGGAGGTCGTATAAACCCTGCGTGACGGTGTTTGTTATTGTGCTGAGCTGCTGCTGTGTAATGGGCCTGTGCGGAGCTGCTGTGGTCAAACACAGTGAGTCATCCAGGCCTCACTCCACAGCTTCACTAAAACCAGAATGAACAGAGAGAAAGAGGAAGAGAGGAACAGAGGAAAAACAAACGCCTCCAGTCCAATCAGCAAATCTGTTTTCTGATCTGTGTCATTTTCAGCATTGTGGAGTGGGGATGACGCTATATCAATGAACTTATCAATTTGCAGCTGATGCCGTCAATATTTGATGGGGGTGAAACTAACTGGAGGCACTGACCTGTCTGAAGCTCTGTTAGTCACGTTAGACTTTGAGATTTATTTTTAACATAACCAGAAAGAGCTGATTTAGTTTGAGGTGCAACCGGTGAGCTGATATCTGCTGCTAAACAAGACCATCTCACATAAAATTACGGTACAGGCTAGCTAGCATTAGTCACTCTCACCTTTTTTGTAAGAAATCACCTGAACGGGAGCTGTACTGCTCATTTTGATCACAGGAAAATACTCCTGAAAATGCATTTTTAAAATCCTTTGGCAGTGTTTTCTAATGTGTGCATTGTGTTTCCATGGTAACTGCTGAATATTCCGCCATAGACATACAGAAGAACCCCACCAGCCTGATGTCGCTGCAAAGTATTGTATAGGCTGATTTGCAAATGGTGCAATTGTTACAGCATAATATAATACAGCATAGTATAATAATATCTTCATAATAATATATATAATAAAAGTAAGCTTGTTGTGCAGTTTGCAAAAAACTTTTTAAAAAAGTAATTGTAAATAGTCGTAAATACAGTAAAAAATAAAATAACAAAATGTATAAGTCCTAATAGTCCTTGGAGTGGTATTTCTCCTTCAATATGAATCCTCATTAGAGCAGAATATTGACTCAGCATTTCTATCAGAGGGTCCTTACATAAGAGAAAGCAATGCATGATGGGATGTGAGCAGAGTCCAGATCTGGTGTTTAACAAGATAATCTGAACCGATTCCACCAAATTACTGTCAAGATGGATGCCACAAAAACAGCTGGAGGTCTAGTCCTGGTTCTGTCCCGTCTGTCTGATGGTCAGAATGTGACTCAGCCTGTTCAAAACCAAATGAGACATTTTAGTACGGTGACACTAACCTGACTATTGTCCGTGTCTCTGCAGCCTGTTTGGGAAGCCCTTTGATGGGGGGAAGCGGATGGACCCAGGCATGCCTCAGTCCCCTCCACAGACACAGCCTCCTCCTCCGGGCTTCACTGTACCCGCCTTCGTGGTGCCCGGGTTCACTGTGCCCGGGTTTACTGTACCCGGTTTCACCGTCCAGCACCACCCCGCCCTGATCCGACTGGGCGAAGTGCACAGGGAGGTGGCGGCACTCGGGCCCCACGTCTGTACCTTCAGTGGGCTCCAAAACGACAGAGAATACAAGAGACTGGAGAGAGAGCTCGCCAAGCTACAGCTGGAGGTGGACCAGGTGAGAATCGCAGAGTGGTTAGCTTATGTTCTCTCAGTGAGGAGGTTGTGGGTTAGACTCCTGATCTCTCTGAGTGGAATGTGCTTGTACTCCCTGTGTGCATTTGTATATAGAGCGCTTTTCCAGCTTTGCAAGTTGCTTAACAAGTGTATGCATTCATTCATTTGCTCCACACTCGGTGGTGCTAAACTGCAATTGTAGCCACGGTTGCCCTGGGCCAGTGAAGTGATGCCAATCTGTGCCATTGCTCTGACCGACTGACCACCTCCACTCAATAAACCTTTGCAAACAAGGAGGCTATAATGTTGTAATGTGGAGTTTCCACCAGCCCTACTTGGCCCTTCTCTTAACGACCCTTAACTTGTACCAGGTACTTTTTTAGTACTAAACTGACAAACTGGTCTCTGATTGGTCCGAGTCCTCACTGAATCCATGGTTATCAATTTCCATAGATATTGTAGTGGGCATTTTCCATGGATATAGTTCTAGATTCTACAGAGTAATGTAAGGCTGAGTAGAATAGAGCTAGTATAAAGTCTATTTCAGGGGTGTCCAAATGTGGCCCACAGACCAATTTTTGTTGGCTCTCAGGCTACCTGCTAAATTGGCCCAGATGATCATAGGCAGTGCTTTTTGCAGCAATTTGAATTATTTCTACAACTGTGACCTCAATAACATCACATTGTACTGCGATAAAGACCTTAAATTAGTGCTCCAAGCCTTTTTATTCATGGGTTTTCAGACGAAAAATTCTTCCTGATTTGAAGGACTTTGTGAGGACCTATCCTCATTCAAAAGATATAGGCCCAATCCCAATTCTCCCCCTTAGCCCTCTGTCTTTGTCTTAGCCCTACCCCTTAGCCCTACCCCTCTGTCTTTAAACAGAGGGGTAAGGCAAAGGGGTGTGTTTTAAACCCTTAGAAATGGGACAACCCTTTGCAGTCGCAACAATATGACATTATTTTTAAAGTTTTGAAGTATTGTGCTCCTTTTGAGTTGGTTTTAAATGAACTTTGCAAAAAGTCAATTTTTTTTTTATTTTTTAATTGACAAATTAAATTTCTCCTTTTGATATAAAATTACTATACTCTGTACAACATATGTAAATCAAATTTAATCAACTGTAACACAAAATTAAAATGCTGCAGAGGTGGACGGAGTTGTAGAGGATGCCTGGTACACACAAAAAAGAAAACAAAATTAATACATAGTCATAAACATATATAGTTGTTCTGGTACCTACAAATATTATAGAATGTAATATACCTTATATTTTATTTTCAAATTCTCCCACTTTTTTGAAGCTTGTTGGGCTGACACAACTCCAACAAGTCCAGCCTCCTACAAGAAATTTCTAAACAAAATACAAATGTGAAACGAAACAATAATATTTTAGGCGATGCATGTTCGTAATACTTTACACATTCTACCGTAACATGTGTATAGTTCTAAAAGCGCATGAGACGAGTTACGAGGCGAAATGAAAACATATACAGATACAGCGATATATTTGACACATTCTAGTCTAACATATATGCGTATATAGTTCTTTTAGGCCATGCATGTTCGTAATACTTTACACATTCTACCGTAACAAGCGTATAGTTCTAACCGGGAATGTTACGATAAGCCGTATATGTCAGAAAGCGTAAATGCAGGCGCCATGAGTATACCTACAACTTTTCAAAAGTTACTACAGTTTTATACAACTTTTTATGAGGTTCTTGAGTGCAAATACTCACATTTGTCCAATTCCTTCCCGATTGCTCGACACTTCCCGATTTCCGTGTTGCTTTTTGCTGCGACTTGCGTTAAGCCACGCCTATCCCCTTTGCGCAAAGTGTGCATCTGAAAACGCTTTGCGCAGAGGGCTATCATAGCCCTTCCCCTTAGCCCTCGCACTTACAGAAAAGAGTATTGGGATACCCCTTTGTCTCTCGTGAACGCGCACAACAGAGGGTTAGGGCTAAGACAGAGGGCTAAGGGGGAGAATTGAGACGCAGCCATAATCTTTTGAGTTGAATTGCTTAATTGCTATCACCACAGAAGGCAGTTGTCTTCTTCAAACCCATAAATAAGTACAGTGGCTCTGTCCAACTTATGGAAAATGCATCTGAAAGACCCGTTGTATTGACCGCCAGTCTGTTTCCCTCGGCTACAAATGTACATATACAATATGTGTTATATGTTTCCATATGTGGCCCTTGGAGAGAAAGTCTAAAGTCTAAAGTGATACCTGCCCCTGGTTCAGGTGGACACAGACTAAAGGACAGAGATGCTGTAGTTGTGTCCAGGATTTTGCTGACAGCTGTATCTGCCCCTGGTTCAGGTGGACACAGAGGGCCGTGCGGACCTCCAGGCTGCTCGGAAACGCGCTGCTCAGGAGGTGGAGGGTCTGCTCCGGTACATGGAGGAAAACGCCACACACCCGTCCAGACTCGCCATCGAACAGCTGAGCACAGAGGCACGCAGCCTGGTGGAGGACAAGATCGTCGCCCCCCAGAGGTCAGGAGGAGTGGCTGAAATCAACGATGAGCTGGTGGACGCACTGCAGGAACTGGTGCTCAAACTCACACAGGTAACACAATAGGTTCAGCTGTACTGCGCTATATTACTACAACTATACTATAACTGTACTTAACTACATTTTTAAAAAGTCAGTTAAGTATACAAACATTGAGCTTCGAGGTTGAAAAGTTGAGCAAAAGTCCTGTATAGAGGATGGGTTTACAAGACATCACAACATTCTAAACTGTCTATAGTTTAATTCATAGGTTTTAGTTTACTCTTACTCTTACACTAAAGAGTTTACTCTTGGGAACATTTAACAGTTCAAAAGTTTAATGTTAAAGTTTTTCAATTGAACAGCCTGAGTTTGTAGATTTAAGCCTAATCAATATGCTAATTTTCTGTTGGGGTATTTAAAAACTCCATGTAGTGTGTATAATTCTCAATTCTCTTTTGTATTTTGGAATGCAAAAGAGAATAATTTGCATATTGTTGTGCTTTAGGGCCTCTGTTTTAAGACTTTCTATTCATTAGTCACTCCCACACATGGCATGTTTTAAGAGATGGACCTGTATATTGGCAGATCTTATCGGCTGCTCTAGAATCAAAGCAGTCGTTATAGTTTGCATTCACGTTATAGATGTATTCATATCAGTCGAGGTATTACTAGGTATCACGTATCAGTTGGTCTCATATTTTTTCTATCTGTCCTGCAGGTGAAGACAGAGGGGCGTATCCCTCTGAGGAAAGCCCGGTATCGTGCTCTGACTCGTCTCTGTGCGGTTCAGGAGGTGATCGAGGGCAGGACCCAGCAGACCCTCTCTCTGCCTCTGTCTGACGATACACATGAAGCTGTGCACCGAATCAACAATATCATGGTCAAGGTGATTATGTGGAGGTTTAATTAGAGGGGAGTAATGTGTGAGTATATACTGTATATATAAGAGCCATGGATTTGCTTTGGTGCAAGTTGGTACAAGTGTTTTTCTCTTAAGTCTTACATGAAGTGAAATAAATGCAGAAAAACCTGTCAGGAAACCAGAAGTAGGGTAGTCTTTACTTTACCTTTAATTACATCTCACAGCGCCACAGACTCTGAATTAAACATTCTTTTGTGAATTGCCATTATGATTTAAGTAGAAGTAAGTATAAATCAGGTACTTTTTGATTTATTTAGATTTTATTTATTAAGAAAACATTAGTTATGTTTAGGTGATGCCAGGTATTCTTAGACTTAGACAAACTTTATTCATCCATAAGAGAAATGGCTTGGACACAGTAGCTCACACATCACAATACGATAATGATACTAAACATTTCTTATGCTCCTGTGTCTCCTGTTTAAAACCTTCTACTTCTAAGCTCCATTACCCTGATGTGTTTTACCTCTGAACAGGTGAGTGTGGCAAGAGGCCAGCTGGTGGCGCTTTTGATGGGTCTGAGTGGGCGGGACAGCTGTGCGCACCTGTCCAGGATCCTGACGGAGCTGCAGGTTGAGCTGGATGCCCTGGACGTGTCTGGGAACAGTGTGGTCAGAAACTACAGGAAACAGGTGGTGGAGGAGATCAACGGACTGTTAAAGCAGCTGGATCTGGAGGAGGAGGGAGACGACACCCGCAGGTACAGCAGCTGGGGTATAAGGGAGGGACAATAAGGTTGGGGTATAACCCACTTCCTTCTCCTTGATTCCTCGATCCTGCAGGAAGTGGGTGAGGAAGTCCCACCCACAGAGGAGACACAAGGAGGAGAAAGGATCTAAACTCCTCACTGAGACCAAGAAAGTTTGATTCTTTTCTTTGATATCTGCTCCTCAAGCCTCTGTCAGGTTTACTCCTTCCTTCCATGATTTTGTTTGGGACACCACGTGATATGACACATTTGATTGAGGATCGAGGAAAGGAATCAAGTAGAAGGAAGCGAGGAAAGAGAAATGAGATGCGGCCTAGGTCTGGGAATTATGGATAAAAAAAATTTCTCACCAATTTTTCTCAGTTTTTCATTGGTGCCATTTAACACAAAAAAGTCAAATTTCTTCCTCCAAAGTCTCTCCAAACCACATGCTTTTCTGACAGAGGACTGGCTGTAGACATCTCCATTAAAAACATCCAAATGACAGAATCAAGTCAATTAATTGTCTAAAAATAAAGTTGACAAAGTTAAATTAAATTTTGTGTAGGTGCATTATAAGGATTCATGTGGAACTGCACAGGGATTCAAGTGGCTGCAAATAAATTGGGTGGGTGTCTTAATAAGGGCTGGAGAACAAAATGTGTTTGGCGCAGTGTTTTAAACCTTGCAGTTTCATTTATTACATTTAGCTGTTCTTTCTTTGTCTCTTATTGTCGTGTAATTCAACAGGATCTGCCAGTTCAGATGTAGATAGTGAATTTGTAAATAATCTTCTCACTGCAGTCACACTTTTCCTGAGCTCAAGTCTTAGATTGTGAGACTAGCCTCTGTTTCTGTAAATTAAATAATCAGTTATTACAGATATTTTTAGATTGTAAATGTATTGTCTCTCATCTTCAGATATGATTTGGGGCAGAAGGAAATACATTTTATCCAAAGCATAATAATTAACCATAGAAGTTCCCATTGGGCAGGATTAACTTTAAACAAATAGAATTTCTCTGTAAATGACTGTGTGTGTGATTTAAGTCGATTTAAGAGTTGTGTGATCTTCTCTGTGTTTCAGATATGATTTGGCTCAGAATGACTCCATCCGTGAGATCGAAGCTGTACGGGGTCATGTGTCCCAGCTGAGAGAGGCCACCCTCCGGAGCTGCTTCATGGGAGACTTTAGCTTCAGACCCAAAGCCGAGCTCCAGAGTCTGGTGACCCGCCTGGACCAGGTGGACACAGCCAAAAACCCCTGTATCCGAGAGGCCAGACGCAGGGCTGTGCTGGAGGTGCAGGCCGTTATCACCTTCCTCGACCTGAGGGAGGCGCTGGTGAGACGTGTACATGTGGTGAATAACACTATAGACATTCATTAGCTAATGTTATCGACCACTCTGCATCAAGTAGAGCTCCAGAGCCAGTCCCCAGTGTTTTCTCCTATAGCTGTTAGCATTAGCCCTCAAAAAACAGAAATTCTGAATAATCCAGAGGGTGTTCTGGTACCAAATCATCGACCACATTTAGGTGAGGTCAAAGTCATTTGCATGTGTTAAAAGTCATTGTTGAGTGTGTGAACCTTTTGGTATATTATTTTCGATGGCCTGTAAAAAGTGGCATCTGAGCTAAAGACTCACCAAGTTTAACTTGATCGTGATCACATATTGTTCAGAAGATCACATACATGACATAAATATGAAATAAATATTTTATATAGTTTAACATGAGGACTGTGGTGGAACATTTGGTACGACGTAACTGCAGGTAGCACAGGTTAGCCAAATACATAGGCCTCTATGTCTATGAATGACTATGTACTGTACTATCGCAATGTGATATGTTCACAGAATATCATGTTTGAGGATAAAACGTATAGACACAGATATGTCGAGTCAGAACAAAAGGAATGTGAATAGAAGGGACAGTGGGGACAATATGCTTCTGTTTGAATTCAAACCAAACTAATGCAGTATGTAGAAGTAACTCTTCACTATTCTAATTTATCACTACGTCTTCTGAAATAATCTTAACTCTTCTTTCAGACTTTTCGACAGCCGTGCCCTGCAGAGCACCCAGCGTACCGCTCGGTGTGGACCGTCTTGGGGAACCTGTCCGAGCTCCAGGCGCAGGTCCTGGGCTTCGATGGGAAACGAGCCGATAAGAGCTACCTGATGCTGGAGGAGCTTCTGACCAAACAGCTCCTGGCTCTCGACGCCGTCGATCCAGAAGGACACGAACCCACCAAAGTGTCCAGGAAACAGGCCGTGAAGTTTGCCCAGAACATCCTGAGCTACCTGGACATGAAGACGGACGAGTGGGAGTACTGAGAGACTAATGCAAGTGTGTGCAGAGAAATGAGTCCAAGAATCACAGAAGGAAGGGGTATTCAATAAAACAAGCTCCAAAAAGCACCAGGAACATTTAGGAAGGACACAGCAAACGTAAGCAGTGTTGGGGTTAAATCTGCAACAATCGTCCGCTAAAGGACAAGACAGATGCAGTGTGTTAGGAGATATTAACCCAAATATCTAAAAAGAATCTGAGAAATTAATCAATCAGTGTATCCATCCAGTTTATTAAGTTTCCAAACTGTATCACTGCCTACAACTTAAATTATTAGGGAAATTCTTACCCATATATCCAACTGGAATGCCCAATATTTATTTCAAAACTATACAAATGTATTATTCCCTCACTGCTTTTTGCCTGCTTGATTTTTTTTTTGATGAAATTTTAAGGGAAATGTTTTGGAAAGTTGACACAGAAACTAGACCACAGTGAAATAAAAATTGGGAAATTCTTGTTTTTAGAAGAAAAATCAAACCAGGGACCAAATGATCTAATCTCCTGCTGAAAGCTTCACACCCCGATAATTGAGCAGAGCATGGTTTTATATTATATTAAGCTAGTTTTATGGAATACCCCTTTAGTGTCCTCTTCTACAGCATACGTCATGGCCAGTCCTGTTTTTCCTTCCAGACCTACCGAAAAGACTGGATCTCATTTCTCTGAACACATTCTGAACAAACACTGGTCATTCCACAGCCTGTAAATAGACTCCAACTCCCAGAGTGCACTGCAGCAGCCCCATTTCCTCATTGACTTTTGTTTGGGAGGATTTTGTCGCCCTCTGCTGTCCGAGTGCTGTGTCTGTCTCCTGTGTGCCCGCTGCCAAAGCTGCACCACGCGCCTGTTTAAAACTCTCATTCAGAAAAACTACGCCACAAGTCAACTTTTCTCCCAATCTGGACCATTCCCGAGTATTCCTGAACTGTTTATTTTGACCTGGTTACAGAGACAGACAGATGCTGCTAGACCTTGATGGGAAAACACTGAAAATAGGCCAAAAAAATCACAATTTACATCAATATTTAATTAAATTACAATCAGTTTTGAGTGGTACTAATACAGAAAAAATGATTGAAAAAGCAAAATGGGTAGCCAACATATGGTGCAATGCCTTTCACTAATACTGGATATCTTGATCAAATACTGAAAAGTAAAATGTGTTAGACAAAAAGATGCAAGTTTTCTAAATTAAAAAAAATCTATAAGAAATCACTGGATTACATTTCAGATTTTAATAAACTTGGGTCCTAAGAAGCAAGGAACATCCATCCAGTCTAAAGAGGATGATTCCAAAGGTTTAAATAAACATGAATTAGTGATCCTGGTTTAGTCCTGGTTTAGTCCTGGTTTAGTCTTGGTTTAGTCTTGGTTTAGACCTGGTTTAGTCCTGGTTTATTCTTGGTTCATTCCTGGTTTAGTCCTGGTATAGTCCTGGTATAGTCCTGGTATAGTCCTGGCATAGTCCTGGCATAGTCCTGGTTTAGTCTCCTGGTTTAGTCCATTGTGAACTGCTTGAGAGCTGTTAGGAGAGCTAAAATAAACATTAGTGAAGGGCATTGTAACAAACTAACTAATCTAATAAGGAAATTACTAGGAAAAATCTATTCAAATTTCAATTACACTTCTGTAATTTTCCCCAAAACCTCACGTAATGGACATGGACCCCCTCATTCGAGCTAAAAATATTTATAATATTTGATTAGAGTAATTAATCCCAGGCCTATGTTATCTCGATCGACGTACTTTTCTATTGTCCAAAATTCTTACTTTAAATTGCATAAATAATCCTGGCAGACATTTTTAAAACCAATTTTATCATAGTGTGAATTTGGGATATCAAGATAAGTCTGTATTTTTCTCTATAATCTCCGTGCGTCACCAGCAACAGTTTGATAAAAGCGTTGATTTAAATCCTTAGTGTCATCTCAAAATGGCCGTCCGCAAAACGTCAACAAGACAGTTCCCACGTAGCTCCTCCTCCTCTTAAGCCTCTTACACGTGGGATGTGTCTGAAACTAAAATGGATAGACACAATTTTCAACTTTTTTCACAAGTTGAAAATTGTGTAGTTGAAAATTTTGAGGAATCCTGCTGCTATTGCCATTATTTAAGTTTTATGTTGAAGCCCCTGAGAAAGAAGTGGACTTTATACATTATAGACACTAATGAAGACTACATTTAGACTTAGAAATATTTCCGCAAGGTTATAAGGAGGTATTTGTGCCTTTATTTTTGTCATCCGCTTTCGATTGTCCTGTCTTAGTATTGTGAACAAGTATGTGTGCAAAGTATCTGAACAGGACACCATTTTGGGCTGAAAAAATGCATTTGGAACCAAAATTTGACTTCATTTAAAAATTCAAAACTGAAATTTAATTGTTTAGTATCACGTTTTAACATTAAAAACTAATTAACATTTTTAAAAGAGTAAATGTGACCGCGCTGTAGTAAGACCTGGTCAAATCGGACATGGTGAAATATTAAAAGCGCAATGTGTAACTTTTCTGCGGGTATTCCACCTTCTTGTCTCCATGGAGATTACATTGTTATGCTGGGAATGTGTTTTTATAGCTGAAAATACCTTAAAAATGTGTATTCTTAAAGTAGATCTGACCTTTAACGTGTCCTGGAAGCGACACCACTATGGAGATAGATAGGTTTAATCCCAAACTGTGGAACTTTCTAGGCAAAGCAATGACATCTCCATGGAGACAAGAATCAGAAATGTTACACAGTGCACCTTTAATCCTACTGAACACTGAAGGTAATATTAAAGCTGCATTGTGTAACTTCTGGTGGACAGTCAGTCAAATGTTTTTTTCCGTGGACATGCTATTGCTTTGTCTGGAATGTTTCACAGTATGGCATTAAACCTTTCTATCCTCATGGAGACCAAACCAGACCAAGTTACAGGTAAGATCTGTGGAGAGGCGACCCCGCTCACAGTCAGAATGCCTGTTTTTTGAGGTATTTTTGAGCTATAAAACCACCTGTAATTGAATAAATGTAAAGTAGAGCTGTTTAAAGTCACACTGTGGAACATTCCAGGCAGAGCAATGACATCTCCATAGAAACAAGCAGGTGACGGACCTCCAACCAAAAAGTTACGCAGTGCAGCTTTAAGCAACTATCAGAATGCTTCTTGAAAATTCAGTGAAAAAATTCAACTTTCATTTGGATCGTCTTATTGAAAATGTCCCAGGCTGAAGATTTGATCAGATCATTTGGTGAAATCGCATTTTTCAATTCATTTTGCTCCTGTTGAGAACTATAAAAACAAAACTTTATTCGGTTATGAAGCGCTATGCCATTTACACACATTTAGTTTGTAGTTTTTACCTTTTATTGCACTAATTCTCAAAAAATAACACGTTTTCGGAGTCAGTATTAAACACACTGGTTAAGATGAACATTTGGACAATAAGTTAAAACTAAAACTGGTGCAAAAAGTCTCACTAAAACAGCCCCAGACAGATGTTATACTTTAACGTTACATTTTTGAAACCGTGCTGTAATATATAGATTTTTAATTCTATAAATTGCTAAGTGCATTTCAGCTTCCATGCATTTAATAAAAACAGCATAAAGGACGGATGAAGTCAGCGTTTGAAAGAATTTGGGTGAAATTTTGTCTCAATTTGCATATTTTGGTATCGTTTTTCAGTGGAGGAATCTGATTAAGCAAAATGGCTAACGAACAAACAGAATTGAATCGTTAAAGTGTGAAAAATGAAGGATACAATAGTCATTTAAAAACATAATTTTACGGAGTCATTACGGAACATTTTCACACACAAATGTAAAGAGTCAGTACGGAACATTTTTACACACAAATGTAAAGAGTCAGTACGGAACATTTTCACACACAATTATAAAGAGTCAGTACGGAACATTTTCACACACAATTATAAAGAGTCAGTACGGAACATTTTCACACACAAATGTAAAGAGTCAGTACGGAACATTTTCACACACAATTATAAAGAGTCAGTACGGAACATTTTTACACACAAATATAAAGAGTCAGTACGGAACATTTTCACACACAATTATAAAGAGTCAGTACGGAACATTTTCACACACAATTATAAAGAGTCAGTACGGAACATTTTCACACACAAATATAAAGAGCCAGTACGGAACATTTTCACACACAAATGTAAAGAGTCATTACGGAACATTTTCACACACAAATTTAAAGAGTCAGTACGGAACATTTTTACACACAAATATAAAGAGTCAGTACGGAACATTTTTACACACAAATATAAAGAGTCAGTACGGAACATTTTTACACACAAATGTAAAGAGTCAGTACGGAACATTTTTACACACAAATGTAAAGAGTCAGTACGGAACATTTTTACACACAAATATAAAGAGTCAGTATGAAACATTTTCTCTCAGACACACAGTCATAAAGAGTCAGTATGGAACATTTTTACACACAAATATAAAGAGTCAGTACGGAACATTTTTACACACAAATGTAAAGAGTCAGTACGGAACATTTTCACACACAATTATAAAGAGTCAGTACGGAACATTTTCACACACAATTATAAAGAGTCAGTACGGAACATTTTCACACACAAATGTAAAGAGTCAGTACGGAACATTTTCACACACAATTATAAAGAGTCAGTACGGAACATTTTTACACACAAATATAAAGAGTCAGTACGGAACATTTTCACACACAATTATAAAGAGTCAGTACGGAACATTTTCACACACAATTATAAAGAGTCAGTACGGAACATTTTCACACACAAATATAAAGAGCCAGTACGGAACATTTTCACACACAAATGTAAAGAGTCAGTACGGAACATTTTTACACACAAATGTAAAGAGTCAGTACGGAACATTCTCTCTCGGACACACAGACAAAGAGTCATTAAGGGACATTTTCACACACAGATCCACAAACATAAAGACCTATTACGGAACATTGTCACACTCGGACCCACAAACAAGTAAAGAGTCAAATCTTTCTGAGTAGGATTTCAGCATTTCAGTTGATAAATTGAGAACAGCCGATTTTTACGTTGACATTGCGTTAGAAACAATCCAAAATAGTTAATTGTAAACCGTGTGCAGTGGTCCGAAGTCCGAAGAAATTATTTTTATTTTTTTCCCCTTTTAGAGACCAGTGCAAACTTTTGCCATCACAGTAAAACGTACAACAACAACAACTAGCATGCTAACGTGCACTTCCTGATTCTCAGACGTCAATCTAAACAGCGTTCTTGTCGTATTCTGCACAAAAACAGCTAACACTGAAGTTTAGGTCTGTACAAACATGTTCTGAAAGGTCCCTGTGTGTCAGATGCCCTCCCTCTGTGTCCCTATCTCTCCTGTAGTTTAGATCTGTACAAAAATGTGATTCCTGTATTTGTTTCTCAGTTCAGATTTTAGTCTTTTTGCCAAATTTTCTGAACATGTTTAAAATGTGAACTTTGAACAGAATCCTATTAGTGAAACATAAATCACAAATCTATCAAAAAAAAATCACAATTTTTCCCAAATTGATATACAACAAAACTACAGTTTCAGTGTTCCAATATTGTCTTATGTTCTATCACCACCTCTACTCATTGCAGATTGTAATTACTGAATGAATTGTATTACGTTAGCCAAAGTGGAAACCTAAACTCAAAACAAAAAATTCGAGCAAAATGAATGTGCAGCTAGTTGTACGCACACCCCATTTGTGAAACCACGCCTATGTTTATCTAAAATGTGCAATTTGAGACGCCACAAAAACCTGCTTCTTATTGTAACACGCATTTGTACACAGAATATTTACAATTTTTGATCCTAGACTTTTGTAAGAAAACGGGCGCAGACCAGCAGTGTTACAGACCCTCAGTCCTTTTTAAAATCTCGAAAATTATCAAAACATACTCACGTTTTTTGGTTTTTCTCACGTTTTGTTCCTCCAGCTCTATCTATGAATGTAGTTTTTGAACGTTCTGTCACGTTTTTGCTTGCACCAAAGTTTTATTTTATTTATTTAAAAGTAGAAGTTTGTAGAAAAGATGGATTTAAGACTTGAGATATCTGGGTTTTTGGAGAATGCAAAATGTGTAAAAGTTAAAAGTTGTTGGTATGTACGGAAGCTGAGGAGGGCCATATAATTTAGATTTACTAAAAGGTGCATTGTGTATGGCATTAAACCTTTCTGTCTTCATGGAAACCAAACCAGACCAAGTTACAGGTCAGATCTGTGGAGAGGCGACCCCGCTCACAGTCAGAATGTCTGTTTTTCTAGGTATTTTTGAGCTGTAAAACCACCTGTAATTGAATAAATGTAAAGTAGAGCTGTTTAATGTCACACTGTGGAACATTTCAGGCAGGGCAGTGATATATCCATAGAAACCAGCAGGTGACGGACCCCCCAAACAAAAAATTACACAGTGCCCCTTTTAATAATGAAATACTACTACTAATTATCAAAGAATATGGCATTTTATTTGCAATATTTTGTAGATTTATTTTTAAATTCTCGAAGCACATTTAAAGTACATTTAAATTACACTAATGGATTGTTTTGAAATGTTGTGGTCAGTATGAGGTGGTCACGGGGTTTGCATGTTCTCCCTGTGTCTGGGTGTCCTGCCTGAGACACTGAAGGAAGGGTCAGATCTGTATTCTAAGCTCTTGTTATTTACGTCATGTTTTTTGAATGTTTACTTTTCTTTTGCACAATTTAGGGTGCAAATGTGGGATCGTCTGCCGCCTGCTCGTCTCCATGGAGAATATCTACCTATATTGCATTGAGTTATAATGCTAGAAAGATACCGTGAACACACACACACAGATCCGACCTGTAACTTGGTTGTGCTGTGTCAGCTGTTGTCTGCACTGACATAATTAAGTTTAATGCCACACTACGGAACATACTAGTCAAAGTAATAACATTAAGGGGCAGATATTACAAGTCTATAACATAATTTCATATTCATCTTAAATGAATGAAACAAATTAAAAAAAAAGTGAAAATGAAAAGGAAAAAAAATAACCTCCATAATCTCCATGGAGACAAGCGGGTGTTGGCCCAGAAAAGTTCCACATTGCACCTTTAAAAAGAGTATTGAACAGTGATAGGCGTGGTCCTCCTCAGCTCCTGTTTAAAGTATGCACTGCTGTATTTACTGAAACTGACGGGACAATGAGAGGTAAACGAATGAAAGAAATGTGTTTTAACTGTAAATTTTCAACAAATGCACTTTGATTTTAGTTTAAAGGTGCACTGTGTAACTTTTCGGTTAGAGATCCGTCATTTTGTTTCATTGCTCTGCTTCAGATGTTCCACAGTATGACATTAAAAAGATCTAACTTACATTTATTCAATTACAGGTGGTTTTATTTCTTACAAATACCTAGAAAAACAGATATTCTGACTGTGAGCGGGGTCGCCTTTCCACAGATCTGGTTTGGTCTCCGTGATGATAAAAAGGTTTAAAAATGCCATACTGTGAAACATTCCCTATAAAGCAATAACATCTACACAGAGAAAAGCTTTTAACTGACCTTCCACCAGAAAAGTTACACGATGCACCTTTTAAGTTTAGTTTGATTTTGTTTCTTTGCTGCTGATAGAAATCCTGGACATGTCTCTCTTTTTCCTCCACCGGTGTCTTCTCTTCTCTTCAGTCGCCTTTAACGTGCGAGTAGTTGGAGATTTTGGACGGTGTTTTTGGCTTTTCGTGTCATGGTTTCAGATCGTTGCCTGTACAGAAGCACAGTGAAGTGATGTGTCGTGTGAATGAAACAAACCCGGACGAATAAAAACTCTTTCAGCAAAAAAATAAATAAACGTGTGAATTTTGTTTTAGATTAATTTAAATTTGCAAATGAATAGATTACATGCTGATGATGTCATGATTTCAGACGGAGGGCAGGGGCTTGTATAACTCTGTGGGAGATTCTGTGTTTTTGAAAGAAATCTCCAAACTTCTGATCCACAAACGTTGAACCTTCTCATTATTTGTTTGGGTTTAAATCCACAAATGTGTCATATTATGCTTATGGTTTAAAGTCTTTTCAATTGACAACAATCACGTCTTTGGGGTTGAATAATGGCACCACTTTCTGAAACCGTTGTGAACTCATAATTTCACTTTAGTTTTCACTTAATATTTACCTGGTTTAATCCTTGACCCTCAGTTACATTTACTTAAAGGTCCTATATTATACAAAATGGACTCTTGTGAGCTTTAATCCATGTTAGAATATTGTTACCTCCTCAGAACCAGACCTGGAGTTGTGTTTTGTTTCATTCACATGTTTGAGTAACTCTTTATCATTAGTCTGTCTACATCTCCAAAGCTCAAAATGCTCTGTTCCACCTTGTGATGTCATGAAGCTGTAGTTTTCAGTTAACAGCTCCTTTTTTACCTTTTGTTCAGTAGAGATTGGCAATTCCAGGGTTGGAATTATCAAAATGATTCTAGTTTAAGGTGCATGGAGTTTAAAAACACAGTGGAGCACTTCCTGTATTACCACATGACATCACAAGGTGGAACAGGGTAATGAATGAATGAAACAAAACACAACTCCGGGTGTGTTTGTGATGAGGAAACATTATAATATTGATCAGCCACATAATCTTTAACTGTTATTTGACTTACTTGATGAGTACTGTACCCAAATACTTTTTTAGTTAAGACAACTACTTTGTTCTACTTGAGTAATATTGTTTTGAAGTAACGTTGAGAATTTTTTGGCTACTCTACTCACCTCTGGTCCCGACCCATCCAGACATGTCAGTCCTGGTTCAGTCCTTGGTCTCGCCCTGTTGTTCCTCTCGTGTCCAGCAGATGGCGCCACACTCCAGCCTCGTACGTGTGTCTTTAACATCTCTTCGGTCCTGAGGTGTTTCTGTGCAGACTCCCGTTACGTAACTGCGAAGTAACACGCGCATGAATCACCCCGATCCTCCAATCACATTCCTCCAATCACCGCGAGCCAATCGGGAGCAGCCAATCACAGAGCCGGGTTCACAGGGCATCAGCTGTGGAGGAGAGGGGCTGCAGAGGATGGCATCATGGGGCTTCAAGAACAGTCCAGGCCTGCTTAAGACCTGGGTTAGATTTGGTTTAAGCCTGTTTACGTCTCAATAATATCTGGGTTAGTACTGGTTTAGTTCTTGTTTAGTTCTGTTTTAGTCCTACTTTAGTCCTGATTTAGACCTGGTTTAGTCCATGTTTAGTTTGTTTTAGTCCTACTTTAGTCCTGATTTAGACCTGGTTTAGTCCATGTTTAGTTTTGTTTTAGTCCTACTTTAGTCCTGATTTAGTCCATGTTTAGTTTAGTTTTGTTTTAGTCCTACTTCAGTCCTGATTTAGTCCATGTTTAGTTTAGTTTTGTTTTAGTCCTACTTTAGTCCTGATTTAGACCTGGTTTAGTCCATGTTTAGTTCTGTTTTAGTCCTACTTTAGTCCTGATTTAGACCTGGTTTAGTCCATGTTTAGTTCTGTTTTAGTCCTACTTTAGTCCTGATTTAGACCTGGTTTAGTCCATGTTTAGTTCTGTTTTAGTCCTACTTTAGTCCTGATTTAGACCTTGTGTAGTCCATGTTTAGTTTTGTTTTAGTCCTACTTTAGTCCTGATTTAGTCCATGTTTAGTTTTGTTTTAGTCCTACTTTAGTCCTCATTTAGTCCATGTTTAATTTTGTTTTAGTCCTGCTTTAGTCCTGGTTTAGACCTGGTTTAGACCAGTCTTGGTTTAGTCCTGACCTGGTTTATGCCTGCCATTTTGTTCCAGGTTCTAGTCTTAGATTAGTCCTGGGTTAGTCCTGGTTTTGTCCATGTTTAGTCCCATTTTAGTCTTGGTTTATGACTGGTTGTAATTAGCAGCAAGATGATGTCAGGGTTTTCAGTGGCACTTTTAATCCTGATTTAGACCTGGTTTGGTTCTGATTAGTTTTACACTTGGACAGAATCCACATCAAGATAATTTCAGTCATCTTTTAGAGAAATGTTATGTTTTTCAAGGAATAAATAGGAAAAGATACAACACTAAAACTTAACTTAAGGTTTTGTTAGGGTCGTCTTTGTTTACTCCTGGTTTTGACCTGACTTAGACCTGGTTTAGTCCTAGTCCTGTTTTGTGTTGATTTGATTCTAGTTTTGACCTGGTTTAGACCTGGTTGAACCCTTTTTTCCCCCCATACATTCCTGTTTATGAGTTAAAGGTCCCATATTACCCAAATTGTGAACTTTTAGCCATGTTATAATGAATGTTGTTACCTCCATTTTGAGCTTTACAGATGTAGACAGACTAACAAACCAGGATTAAAACACAACTCCAGGTCTGTTCCATTATAAAAAATATATATATTATTATAAAATGTAACATTTTGACAGCCCATTCCTTCACGGTGGGACTCTCCAGAGAAGTCCATGTCTTCACACAGAGGAGGACTTAACGGTTCTGAAGACTGAGACTGACCTGGAGCTGAGCCAGGCATTATCTCCTCATTGTCCCAAGA
This sequence comes from Taenioides sp. WSHXM2023, assembly GCA_029959045.1. NCBI lineage: Eukaryota > Metazoa > Chordata > Actinopteri > Gobiiformes > Gobiidae > Taenioides > Taenioides sp. WSHXM2023. The sequence goes on from CM057102.1 coordinate 25,481,086, forward strand.
TCAAAACGGTAATTATACGAAACACTCCAGACGGGCTGAAGAGGAGGCCAGACACTCAGATACTACAGGAGTGGTGCTTCAATCTCAAATATAATGTGGGGAAACATCTCGACCAGCTCTCCAGACATATAAACACACTCTCTCTCCCCTCCTTAAAGAGGCTGGTCCTGATTTTTTGCTGTTATAAAAAAAACACGTTTGCAGTGGTCCAGAGTTCTTCCTCATTTACCTTATGCGTTCAGAGCGTCCGAATTGTTCACCACGATGAAGCTTATTGGAGTTTAAGAGTAACATTCAGAGACCAGAGCAGAGTTTCCCATGCTAACAGTGCACTTCCTGATTTTTGGACAGTGAACACAAACAGCAGACTTATTTTGAAGAGCTGCTTACATATTTTGATCAAACACATGGAGAGAAATTTAGTACAGGGTCTTAAATGACGTTATATCAACCCAACCATCCTCCTCCTCCTCCTCCTCTTCCTCATCTCCACCGCAGCAGCAGAACCACCAGCCTCCTCAGCCTCTCCATCTCCTCCTCTTCACCTGCACCCAGGGGAGACATTTCAACATCAAGTCTCTAAACTCAAGGAAACCAGATCAAATGCCACAGCTGACATGAAATCAGATCTCCCCGGAAATCAGGTATTGGCAACTTTTCTCTCTTTCTTTTTCTTTCTCTCTTCTCTCACCTCTTCTCTCTGTCACTATCCCCTCTCAGTCTATTCCCTCTTTTTGTCTCTCTCCCCCTGTATCTCACCCCCTCTCTTTTCTTTCTCTCTTCTCTCTCCCCTTCCTTCTTTCTCCTCTTCTCTCCATCACTATCCCCTCTCAGTCTATTTCCCAATTTTTGTCTCTCTCTCCTCTCACTCTTTCCCCTCACTCGTTTTGTCTCTCTCTACTCTCTTCCCGACTCTCTCTCTTCTTTCTTTACCCCTCTCTCTCCTCTGTCTCTCCCTCTCACTATTCCTCCCTGTCTCTCTCCCTCTCTGTCTAATCCACTCTTTTCATCTTTCTGTCTCTTTCTGACCCCCACCTCCACACCTCTCTTCTTTCTATCCATCTCTATCACTATCCTCTCTCAGTCTATTCCCTCTTTTTGTCTCTCTCCCCCTGTGTCTCCCCCCCTTTCTTTTTCCTTCTCTTCTCTCTCCCCTTCCTTCTCTCTCCATCACTATCCCCACTCAGTCTATTCCCTTTTTTTGTCTCTCTCTCTCTTCTCACTCTTTCCCCTCACTCATTTTGTCTCTCTCTACTCTCTTCTCCCCTCTCTCTCCTCTTTTTTTAAATCTCTCCTCTGTCTCTCCCTCTGACTATTCCTCCCTGTCTCTCTCCCTCTCTCTTTTTCTCTCATTCTGACCCCCACCTCCACACCTCTCCTCTTACTATCCTCTCTCAGTCTATTCCCTCTTTTTGTCTCTCTCCCCCTGTGTCTCTTTCTTCTCCATCCCTCTCTCTCTCTCTCCGTCTCTGTTTCTGCAGTGGGGGTCATTTCAAAGGCACACACCACATTTCTGCTGAATCACCCCACTGCAGCCTCATGAACGGGACCGCAGTGACAAAACTGTGTGCAACGTGTGTCAGATGCCCTCCCAGCCTCCTGCATCCCTGTTGTGTTTAAAGCGAGTCACTGCACTTTTTTATTTTTCAGTAAAGTCCAAAGCAAAATATATTCTATCTAGTTATTGTTATATTGAGATTTTAAGTCAGATGCCCTGTTTTACAGAACGTCTTCTCCATCAGCATAAATTAATGTAAAGGATTTTATATTTTATAATGCTTATTTTATATTTTATCAAAGTATACTTTTATTTTACGACACTGTCTGACACCCAGTGTCTGCTTTAGTGTTCACACCACCACACACATCCTGTTTTCTATTCCTATTTTTATGGGTGTTATGTTGTAGTATGTGACCGCCTTTTGCCCTTTTGCCCTTTGTCTTGTAATAAAAAGCAAGCAAGGGGAGAATCAGCTCTGGGGCGGTAGGACGAGCTGTAACAAGCGCTACGATCCCCATGCTTGCAAGCTTAAAACAGAATCTGCCTTCTGAGTTTCATTTTTTATAGAGAAAGCTTTACAACCTTTCTGTTAAGAATCATAATAACTGTGTGATTTTCTGAGAATTAACTACATATTTTCACTGTTTTGGCAAAATGTGGTGACATCATCCAAATATGGAGAGTGGAGAGTCCCTGCCTCAAGTGGAGGAGTTCAAGTATCTCGGGGTCCCACCCCGCCCCAAACCCACCCGGGGCGGGGTGGGTTTGGGGCGGGGTGAGGTAGTGGGTGGGTGGTAAGGGTAAAATGTATCTGAAATTTTGTACACATGTGCACTTATTTGCTCTTTCACCCATAAATACTAAAAATCTAATAAAATATTGATAAAAAAAAAAAAGTATCTCGGGGTCTTGTTCACGAGTGAGGGGAGGATGGAGCGTGAGATTGACAGGCGGATCAGGGCAGCGTCGGCAGTGATGTGGTCGCTGTATCGGACCGTTGTGGTGAAGAGGGAGCTGAGCTGAAAGGCAAAGCTCTCGATTTACCGTCAATCTACGTTCCTGCCCTCACCTATGGTCATGAGCTTTGGGTAATGACCGAAAGGACAAGATCACGGATACAAGTGGTCGAAATGAGTTTCCTCCGCAGAGTGGCTGGGCGCTCCCTTAGACATAGGGTGAGGAGCTCAGTCAAACGGGAGGAACTCGGAGTAGAGCTGCTGCTCCTCCACGTCGAGAGGAGCAGCTGAGGTGGCTTGGGCCTCTGTTCCGGATGCCTCCTGGACACCTCCCTCGGGAGGTGTTCCGGGCATGTCCCACCGGGAGGAGGCCCCGGGGAAGACCCAGGACACGTTGGAGGGACTATGTCTCTCGGCTGACCTGGGAACACCTTGGGGTCCCCCCGGAGGAGCTGGAGGAAGTGTCCGGGGTGAAGGAAGTCTGGGAGTCCCTGCTTAGACTGTTGCCCCCACGACCCGGCCCCGGATAAGCAGAAGAAAATGGATGGACAGATCATTCAAATAAAAAAGCCAGCATGCAGCCAACAGTTGAAAAGACTTAAAAGATCCAGTCATCAAAAACACATTCTGAGTTGTGTTTGTTTCATTCACACATGCTTGAGTAACTCTTTATTATTAATCTATTTACATCTCCAAAGCTCAAAATGCTCTGTTCCACCTTGTGATGTCATGAAGTGGTAGTTTTGAAGTGAACAGCTCCTTTTATCTTTAGCTCAGTAGAGATTGGCAATTCCAGGGCTGAAATCATCCAAATGATTCTAGTGAAAATGTAAGGAGTTTAAAAACACTTCCTCTATTTCTACATGACATCACAAGGTGGAACAGAGTGTTTTCTGTTTGAGAGAAAAAAAAACTCACTCTAAACGTGCAGAGTTTATGTGTTAAACATGAATGAAACAAAACAAAACTCCAGGTTTGTTTGGAATGAGGAAACAACATTAGAACAGAGAAGGTTGAGCGTTTGTGGCTCGTGGAGTTGGAGATTTCTTTAAAAACAGTGAATCTCCCGTAGAGTTCTACAGACTCCGCCCTCCATCTGAGAGTCTGACGTCATGTTCTCAGTGTCATGGACTCGCTCTAAAATATTCATTGAAATTCTCCACAAAAAAAACCTTAAGACCAAAGCTGCAGCAGAACACCATGTCCTCTCTGTGTCTCCTGATTTATTTAAATGGTTCAGCCTCCTCTCTCTTTCTCTCTCCTCTCATCTCTCCATGATTCTCTCTTCTTTCCCGCCTCTCCTCCTCCTCGTCCACTCCTTTTCTTCTCCTGTCCTCCTCCACTCCCTGTCACCTCTTTCTCTGTACTCATCTCCATCACATCTCTCTCTTCGCTCTCCTTGACTCCTCTCCACACCTTTCTCACCTCCTCCTCTCTTCTCCTCATCCTCTCCTTTCCTCTTCTCTCCTCTCCCCTTCTGCCCTCCAACACTCCTCTTCTTCAGTTCTCTCCTCTCCCCCTCTCTTCCACTCCCTTTTCTCCTCCCCCATGCCGATCCTTCCCTCTCTCATCCACTCCGCTTTTCCTCTTCCACACCTCTTCCTCTCCTCCTTGTCCTCCTCTCCCTCTCTCTCTCTCCTCCCCTCCTTCTCTCCTCCCTCCTCACAGCCTCTATAGTAAATGAGGTTTTGTGTAGAGGTCTTTGGGAGCTTTGTCTAAAATGGCCCAAAGGAAAATTCTATATTTAAACCTGTGAGCAGCAGAAGTCACTGGAACATGAAAGAACTGAACAAATGAAAAGATTATGTTGCAGTTTAGAAAGAGAAAAAATCAGATTGTGTTTGCAAAGTCAATTAAAACTATAACTAAAGGTCCTATATTACACAGAATGGACTCTTGTGAGCTTTAAGTCATGTTATAATGCTGTTACCTCATCAAAAACAGACCTGGACTTGTGTTTTGTTTCATTTACACATGTTTGAGTAACTATTATTAGTCTGTCTACATTTCCAAAGCTCAAAACGCTCTGTTCCACCTTGTGATGTCATGAATAGCAGTAGTTTTCAAGTGAACAGCTCCTTTTACCTTTAGTTCAGTAGAGTTTGGACATTCCAGGGATGAAATGATCCAAATGATTCTAGTGAAGGTGTGTGGAGTTTAAAAACACAGTGGAGCACTTGTATAACCACATGACATCACAAGGTGGAACAGAGTGTTTTCAGTTTGAGAGAAGAACTCAGCCTAAATGTGCAGGGTTTGTGTGTTAAACATGTGTGAATGAAACAAAACACAACTCCAGGTGTGTTTGTGATGAGGAAACTACATTAGAACAGAGATCAGAAAATAGTCAAATATGGACCCTTTACAGATGCACTATGTAACTTTTAAACATGTCTGTTTCTTTCTTGTCTCCATGGAGATTTTACTGCTTTGCCTGGAATGTTCCACAGTACAGCATTAAACTTGCATCTTACATCTCATGCAAGTGGAGTTGCAAATCTGACCTGTAACTTGGCCTGGCAGTGTCATCTGCTTGTCTCCATGGAGATATACAAGTTTAATGCCATAGTGTGAAACATTCCAGTAATTACTGAATACTATAAAATGCAGAGTTACATTTCTGACCATTATATTGGACTGGGTTTGGGACACTTCTGTGGGATCGTTTTACTTCAGGGTGTTTGTGTCAGTGGCATAATTTAGTTTCAATATTATTATTTATTTCAGTAATCACACTTCAAAATGTGTAAAAAGGTGTTCTCCCTGTGTCTGTGTGGCATTTGCATGTTTTCGCTGTGTCTGTGTGAAGTTTGCGTGTTCTACCTGTGTGTGTAGTTTACATGTTCTGTCTGTGTGTTTGTGTATGTGTGTGCGTGTGTAGTTTGTACGGTCTGCCTGTGTCTGTGTGGAGTTTGCATGTTCTCCCTGTGTCTGTGTGGCGTTTGCATATTCTACCTGTGTTTGTGTGTGTGTGTGTGTGTGTGTGTGTGTGTGTGTATGTGTGTGTATGTGTGTGTGTCTGTGTGGAGTTTGCATGTTCTCCCTGTGTCTGTGTGGCGTTTGCATATTCTACCTGTGTGTGTGTGTGTGTGTGTGTGTGTGTGTGCGTGCGTGCGTGTGTGTGTCTGTGTGGAGTTTGCATGTTCTCCCTGTGTCTGTGTGGAGTTTGCGTGTTCTCCCTGTGTCTGTGTGGAGTTTGCGTGTTCTCCCTGTGTCTGTGTGGAGTTTGCGTGTTCTCCCTGTGTCTGTGTGGAGTTTGCGTGTTCTCCCTGTGTCTGTGTGGAGTTTGCGTGTTCTCTCTGTGTCCGTGTGATGGGGTTTATTTCTGCAGCTTCTTTTCCAATGGCCTTGACTTGAAACGAGGAGCTTAAGTCGTTCATTTAGAGTAGAATCACGTTTACCTCCAGACAGAAGAAAGGAGGGATGAGAGGAGGAAAGGAAGAGGGAAAGGTAAGGAGGAAGAGAGGGATGAGATAGGGAGTGAGAGAGTGAGAAAGGGAGAGGAGAGGGACAGATGGAGAGAGAGTGAAGATGAAAGAAAAATGGGGAGGAAGAGAGGGAATAGAGAAGAGAGAGAGCAAAGGGAGAGAATGGGAGGTGACAGAGGGATTAAAGAAGAGAGAGAGAGAGAGGTTGAGAGGTGAGAGGAAGGGAGGATAGGATGAAAAGACAACTGAGAAGGGAGGGTGGTGAGATAGACACATAGAGGAGTAAAGCAAGAGAGAGAGGGTGATGGGGAGAGAAGGAAAGAGAAAAGTTAGAGAGAGAGAGAGAGAGAGAGAGAGAGAGAGAGAGAGAGAGAGAGAGAGAGGGACTGAAGAGGAGAGGGGAAGAAAGAAGTGAAAGAAGAGAGAGAGGGAAATAAGGGAAATAAAAGATATGTGAGAGTGGGAGCTGAAAGTGAGATAGAGGAAGGACAAATAAGGAGAGAGAGAGCAAGAGTGAGTGAGTGAGTGAGTGAGAGAGTGAGAGAGAGAGAGAGAGAGGGATGAGGGGTAGAGCAGAGGGATAGAGGAGGAGAAGACAGGAGGCTGAGCTGGTTACATAAGCACACAGCTCTCCATATAGTGCTCCACAGCTGAGAGCAGTGACGCAACTGAAACGCCGGACACACAGTGAACACAACATTCACCTACACACACATATGAACACACACATACACAAACACACATAAACACACACGTCACAGATTTAAGAGCAGATAGAGGGCCCGAGGACGCAGGGTGTGGTGGCTGTAAATAAGAGGAGCTGTTCATTTCACTGACAGATGGACAATACGACCTTAAGCTAAACCACTGCACAGTGTGGACGCTGTGGACGCTGTGGACGCCGTGATGTGAAGAGAAATGTAAAAGTAAACTAACTGGTATGGAGGTAAACATGAAGACGGATCAAAAACTGGACAAGACGGCATTAATACACTACCAGACTCAACTATCAACTATATCAACTATCAACTACTCCCTACAACTGTACAAAAACTTAATCTTAAGTATCAGATAACCTTATGCCCTGTCAATCAGCAGAGTATTTACACTGTCGTTCTTGTCTCTTGTTTATAGCTGTGATTTTATAGTTTATTTTATATTTTATTACTTATTTTTCTATTTTATTTTGACTTGTACATATACATTTATTTTTATTTTTATAATTTTGTCTCATTTGACACGTGTCTCTTGCTCTTTTTGCTACACCATCTATTTTTGTTACTCTATGTTATTATATTATATTGTGATGTTTGAGCGACTGTGTCCAAATCATTTCCTTTGTGGATCGATAAAGTTTGTCTAAGTCTAAGTCTATATGAAGATATATGGAATTATTATTTTAGCCAGACAAAATAGTGAAATATCTCACGCAGTATTTTTCAGATGTTGCTTTGTGGACAGTGCTTCAAACCCTTGTCCTTCTCTCACTGAGGTTCATGATGAAGTCTCCTGAAATGGTTTTCATTTCACAGCTGTGCAGGGTCAGGGTCAAGAAATGCCAAGAATGCAAACCAAGGTACGAAGCAAAGGGTAAAAGCTATTTTACTTTTCTTTTTTAATCTGAAACAAGTTTTAGTTATTTTGAGTTTATTTTGTGTTTATTACATTCCATGTGTCATTCATAGTTTTGATGCCTTCAGTGAGAATCAACAAAGTAACTAACTAAGTAAATAAATGAAGGAGCTGAGGAGGGGCAGGGTCTGGGGGTGTAAGGAACACTGTGATTGGTCTAAGAGCCGGTGTTTGTATCAGAATCACCTGTAATCAGGACAGTCCTGTGTGATGTCACCAACTACTGGAAATGACAGAGGCCACTGAAGGACTGAAGGTAGCACACAGACATTTTTGACCAGAAAGCTACACATGTACCTAGTTTGCACTGAAGTTGTCAAAGAATATTAGGAACAGTAGATAATGCCATTAAAACACCATATACGAAGTTTAGTTTCAGAAAAACCTTTAAATGAGTATCTTGGCCACCAGGTGTCTCCAGAAGCACCCTCCACTCTTTTATCCTCATGTTTAAAGATCAGGCACAGCTGTATTTACTGAACCTTTATCTGAGTTCATAAAACTGTGAGCGGCGTGTGGTGCTGCTGACATCATCAAACGGGGACAGCAGGGGTGAAAGGTCAAAGGTCAGCTCAGGAGGGGTCAATGTAACATTTGATGTGGTTACGTAATACCTGACTCACAACTGACAGATGTTTACTGCTTGTGTATGCAATTCGAGATATAGTACAGATAGTAGTAGTAGTAGTAGTAGTAGTAGTATTAGTAGTATTAGTAGTAGTAGTAGTAGTAGTAGTAGTAGTAGTAGTAGTAGTAACAGTAGTAGTAGTATTAGAAGCACTAGTAGTAGCAGCAGCAGCACAACAACAACTTAATAGTAGTAGTAATAGTAATAATAGCAGTAGTAGTAGTAGCAGTAGTAATAGTAGTAGTAACAATAGTAGAATAGTAGTAGAAGTAAATATTATATTAGTAGTAATAGTAATAATAGCGGTAGTAGTAGTAGTAGTAATAGCAGCAGTAGTAATAGTAATAGTAGCAGTAGTAATAGTAGTAGAAGTAGAGAAATATTAATATTAGTTGTAATAGTAATAGTAGCAGTAGTAGTAGTAGTATTAGTAGTAGTAGTAGTAGTAGTAGTAGTAGTAGTAGTAGTAGTAGTAGTAGTAGTAACAGTAGTAGTAGTTGTAGTAACAATAGTAGAATAGTAGTAGAAGTAAATATTATTAATATTAGTAGTAATAGTAATAATAATAGCAGTAGTAGTAGTAGTAGTAGTAGTAGTAGTAATAGTAGCAGTAGTAATAGTAGTAGTAACAATGGTAGAATAGTAGTAGAAGTAGAGAAATATTAATATTAGTTGTAATAGTAATAGTAGCAGTAGTAGTAGTAGTAGTAGTAGTAGTAGTAACAGTAGTAGTAGTTGTAGTAACAATAGTAGAATAGTAGCAGAAGTAGAGAAATATTATTAATAGTAGTAGTAACAGTAATAATAGTAGTAGTAGTAGTAGCAGTAGCTTTTGCAGTGTCCGAGCAGAGTTTTACAGTGTGTTCCTGGGAGCGTTTGGGAAGAGTCCAGAACGGGAATAATCCACATTCTTCACAGTCCTGGATTTATGAGGTAAAAAAATCCAGACTTCCACAACTCTGAAACTCAAAGTAAACTGCAGAGGAGGATTATGCAACAACCAGGAGAATCCACAGCCTTTTACAGTGACGTACAAAAGAGATTCCACCGACTGTATAAAGAAGCAGACTAAGGGAGTGTGACGTCAACATACTGTTCAGCTCCAGTCAAATGAAGCTCACTGAGGCTAGCAGTTATAGCGGTGAAAGTGGAGCCGAGTTCCATATTAGGAATAGGAATTTATTTATGGAGAAAATAGCAAAATAAAAACAGCAGGATCGTGTAAAGTGGGTTAATATGAACATTTTAAGACCAAAATGAGGAGCCTGACAGCAGCAGTTACAGAGAGAGGGGAGACGTTTTTTCAATACAAAGTGAATTGGAGCCAGTCAATGGAGCCGGAAGTGCACTCATGCTCACTTCCTGTTCGGAGTCTATGAGAGATTCTGATGATTCTGTGGTACAAAAAAAGAATTAAAAAACAGAATTAAAGATGCGCTATATAATTTTTCTGGTGGGAAGTGTGCCACCTGCCTTGTCTCTATGGAGATGTTATTGATTTGGGTAAAAAACTCCACACTATGGCATTAAACTTTTGATATCCATGGAGACAAGCACCTGATACCACCAGGCCAGGTTACAGGTTAGATTTGTGTGATTAACATACAGAGTACACCATCATGAATTAAAACATGTTCACTTCAGTTTAAAAGTGGATATATTGTTCCATGGAGATGAGTAGGTCAAGTTACAGGTCAGATCTGTGGAGAGGCAAGCCCACTCACAATAAGAATGCATGTCTCAATAAAAACAAAACACAGATGTAATTAAATGCATGAAAGATAGATAAGTTTAATGCATTACTGTGAAAATTGTCGACAAAGCAATAACATCTCCATGGAGACACGAAAGAAACAGAATCCCCCCCAGCCCTCCCCTCCAGAAAAGTTACATAATGCACCTTTAAATGTCCCAGCGTCCCATTATGACGCGGTCGCTGTCGGAAACCACAAATAATGCAGGGCTAATGCATTATGGTTTATTCATGCCATCTGTGTTTTTGTCTCTCTCCTTCCTCTTTCTGTTCCTCTCTCTATCCTCTTTTCTCTCTTCTCTCTCTCCCTCTCTCCAGCCCATAGTGCTCCCTTTCTTTCTCTATCCCGCTCTTCTTGCTCTTTCCCTCACACTGGGCTCATACTCTTGCAGTGCTCTCTCACTCCTCTTTCTCTCTCCATCCCTCTTTCTCTGCTCTGTCTCCACCAGTCTGGGCCCATAGTGCATGCTCTTGAAGGCCTCTTTCTCTCTCTCTCCTCTCTTCCTCTATCTCTTTCTTTATCCCTTCTTCCCTCTCTCAGTCTTGCTCTGGGCCCATATTGCGTAGGTTTCTTTCTCTCTCCATCCCTCTCTCTCCCTCCCCTCTGCCTCTTTCTCTCCCTCTTTCCCTGCTCCCTCCCTCCCTCCCCCTCCCCTCTCTCTTGCTCTGAATCCACACTGCATACTCTTGCAGGCTTCTCTCTCTCCATCCCTCTCTTGCCCTCTTTCTCTCTATTTTTCTTTCCCCCTCTCTCTCCCTCTCGCTCTGGGCCCACATTGCAAACTCTTGCATGCTTCTATCTTTCTCTCCCTCTCTCTCTCCCTCTCTCTCTCCCTCTCTCTCTCCAGCTATCCTTCCTCCCCTCTCTCACACTCTCTTTTGCTCTGGGCCCATATAATGTACTTCTTTCTCTCGCCATCCCTCTCTCTCGTCTTTCTCTCTCTCCTCTTATTCTCTCTCTCTCTCTCTCTCTCTCTCGTCTTTCTCTTGCCATCCCTCTTTCTCCTTTCTCTCTCTCCTCTTATTCTCCCTCTCTCTCGTCTTTCTCTCGCCATCCCTCTCCCTCTCTCTCGTCTTTCTCTCTCCATCCCTCTCTGCTCCCTCTCCTCCCTCTCCCTTGTTCCGGGCTCATAGTGCGTGCTCCTGCAGCTCCACCTGACTCTGAAGGACACACGGCCATATTTGGACCGTTTCCACAGCGACGGCAGCCATTACTCAACAGCCCCCTCCTCCTCCTGTCCTCTCTCCTTCTTTCTGTCCTTCTTTCTCTCCAGTCCCTCTCTCTCTCTAGCCCTTCTTTCACCTCTCTTTCTCGCTCTCTCTTCCGCTCCTCCAGCCCATCCCTCTCTGATCCTCTCCTCTCTCTCGACTGTATCTCTCTTCCTATCCTTCTTTTCTCCTCCTCTCTTCACTCCTCTCTGTCTCTCTCCATCTCTCCTGAGCAGCTGGCCTATCTTTAGCCCCTGCAGACATGTTCTCTCCTTCGTTCCTCTACATCTGTGTTGGCTTGTGTTATGGTGCACATCGTCAACAGCTGTTTAAACCCAGCATGCAAAACACACAATTATAATGATACTAGACCAGGGTTAGAACTGTTTAAGTCCTGGTTTAGTCCTGATTTAGTCCTGGTTTAGTCCTGGTCTAGTCCTGGTTTAATCCTGGTTAAGTCCTGGTTTAGTCTCATTTTAGTCTGTTCCTAGTGCTGTCCTAGTCCTGGTTTAGTTCTGATTTAGTCCTGGTATAGTCCTGGTTAAGTCCTGATTTACTCCTGGTATAGTCCTGGTATAGTCCTGGTTAAGTCCTGGTTTAGTGCGGTCCTAGTCCTGGTTTAGTCCTGTCCTAGTCCTGGTTTAATGCTGTCCTGATTTAGTCCTGGTCTAGTCCTGGTTTAGTGCTGTCCTAGTCCTGATTTAGTCCTGGTATAGTCCTGGTTAAGTCCTGGTATAGTCCTGGTTAAGTCCTGTCCTAGTCCTGGTCTAGTCATGGGTTAGTGCTGTCCTAGTCCTGATTTAGTCCTGGTTTAGTCCTGTTATAGTCCTGGTTAAGTCCTGTCCTAGTCCTGTCCTAGCCCTGGTTTAGTCCTGATTTATTCCCGGTTTAGTCCCGGCCTAACCCTGGTTTAGTACAACTCAATCACATGCGATCATCTACTGTACATATATCTGTGTGTGTCAGATGCCCTCCCATCCTCCTGTATCCCTGTGTGTCAGATGCCCTCCCATCCTCCTGTATCCCTGTAGTGTTAGACTGAGATGGGGGCAGGTCTAATGTCTCTAGTTAATCTGCAAATGTTGTGGTGTGTCAGATGCCCTCCCAGATGTTGTGGTGTGTCAGATGCCCTCCCAGATGTTGTGATGTGGATTTTATTTATTTATTTTTATATTCTAGCCTCTAAAAACGATACAAAATGTTTTTATTTCTGTTAAAAGCCAAATTGGACATTACCAGGGATTACTCATGTTGTTTACAAATCGATGCGTAGGATGGAGAGAGATGGAGAGAGGGACAGAGGGAGAGATGGAGGGACAGGGAGAGAGAAAGAGAGAGAGAGGAGGGGGACGTGCACGGCTCAGGGTTATAAATAGCACTAAGAGTTCTGTATGTGTGTGTGTGCATGTGAAAAGCGCATGTGAGCGTGCATGTGGACAGCAGGGGGTGGGGCTGTTCGATGAAGAAGGATGAAAAGTGACAGGACGCCTCTCCTCTTTCCGGCTCTCTCCTCTTTTTAAGTCCTTTTACTTCTTTCTCCCCTCCTCTCTCCATTTTTATATCCTCTCTCTCTACATTCTGTCCTCCTTTCTTCTCCCTCTCTCCTATCCTCTCCCTCTGTATCCTTTACTGTTATTCTCTTGTCTCCCTCTCTTTCATCCCCTCTCTGTGTCTCCTCTCTTTACCATTCGTCTCTTTCTCGCTCTCTCTCCACACTTTCTCCTCTCTCCCCAACTCCCTCCTCTTTCCCCTCTCCTCTCCTCCTTTCCCTCTCTCTCACCCTTCTCTCTCTCCTTCTCATCCTCCTGCCCTATCTCTCTTCCCTTCATTTTCGCTCTCCCTTTCCCATCCTCTCTCTGTCCTCCTCTTCCTCTCTCTTCCCCTCTTTTCCTCTCCCTCTTTCTCTCACCCACCCTTGCCATCCTCCTCTCTCTATCCTGCTCTCTCCCTTCAGTCTCTCTCTTTCCATTTCCCCCTTTCATCCTCCATCTTTCACTCTCTTTCTTTCCTCATCTCTTCCTGATTCTCGCTCTCTCTCTCCCTTAATCCCTCCCTCTCTCCATCCTCTTTCTCTCCTCCTCCCTCTCTCCCTCTCTCCGTCCCCATCACATTACCGTACACCTGCTGTGCCGCCGTTAGCTCGTGTGTGTTACATGTTGCTGCTTTGGATGACTGCGCTGAATTGGCCCAAAGTACAGTGTGTTCTATTCAGAGCTGCACACACTCCACTTTATTCCATCATTTATTCCAATATTCATGTTTGTTTTCAGATACTCAGACAGAGAAGGAGCGGCTTTTTGTATCACTGTAGAAGAAATCTCCAAAAGTCAAATCCACAAATGCTTTTCCTGATCATTTCTCTCAGTGACGAGGTCCATTCTCCTGCTGTATGTATGCAACCACACCACAACATCTGGGAGGGCATCTGACAGAGACACACCACAACATCTGGGAGGGCATCTGACAGAGACACATCATAACATCTGCAGAACTAGAGACATTAGACCTGCTCCATCTCAATCCAACACTACAGGGATACAGGAGAATGGGAAGGCATCTGACACACAGGGATACAAGAGGAAGGGAGGGCATCTGACACACAGGGATACAAGAGGAAGGGAGGGCATCTGACACACAGGGATACAAGAGGAAGGGAGGGCATCTGACACACAGGGATACAAGAGGATGGGAGGGCATCTGGCACACTGGGATTTATTTCATTTATCCAGCAGGTCCATTAACCCGCTATATTTATCCAACCATTTTCAGATTAACAATAGATTTAATACTGATAATCTGGTGTTTCATGAGGGTTTGAATGGCAGAGACAGACTGACCCTTTAACCAAAAGGTTGCTGGTTGGATCCCTGTATTGGCATTGTGTTCATAGTAGGGCTACACAATCTGAAACAGTTCACTTATGAAAAATGAGGATCTACTTTTGATACTAGTTTTATGATACTTTTGACAGCCCTGTGTCCTTGTCCCCTGTCCTCTGTGTAACATGTGGACCTCCTCTGTGCTGCTCCGTGTGGTCAGACTGGTGCAGTGCGGTCAGATTCTGCTGCAGGACCCAGAGACACGCCTCAGTCTGAACACACGGACTTTTCATGAACAGAGATCTCATGTGAGGTAAATGCAAGAACTGCAACTTCAGGACAGACAGAAGTGGTGGAAAGAGTACTGAACCTTTGTATTTAAGTAAAAGCACAGTTATATGGCTAAAATGTACTCCATTACAAGTGTAAGTACTGATACCAAATTTGTACTAAAGTGAAAGGGTAGAGTCCACAGTCCAATACTCAAAGTACTAGTTACTTTTCTAGGCAATTTTAGTAGTAGTCTTTTATACAAAACTTTATTAATTAAACCTTAATCCACATCCGGGTCATTTATAGGAGTAACCAATATGCTATTGCTATTATATTATTAGTAGAAACATGAAAGCTTTCCAAAAAAGGTCCAATATTATACTAAAATCATCCCTCACAATAATGACATACACAATGAAAATGAAAAATGATCAACACCTGAACTACAGCCACAGTCCAAACTCAGATAAACTGGGCAGTGGAAAACTGAAGAGGAGAGAAGGGAGTTTACCCAGAGTTCAATTCAACTCAAGTTCAGTTATATTACACACAGCTGGGAGCACACACTCGTTTTTTGACAGTTTTATACTATAATGGTAAAACTGGACTAAGAACAGTGATCAGTGACATCCACAGACACAGTGTTGTACTGTTGTACTCCTACACCCTGTCAGGGCTCAGGGGCATCAGCTCTTTGCTCAGATCTGTCCACACTCAGCTCTGACAGCATCACTGAAGAGCTCATCTTCATCCTCCAGATCGCACCCAGGGTCACGCACAAACTAAGCACCAGGCCACTGTTTAAAGTGACCAAGTCCAACGAAAAATGAATGGAAGTCCATGGGTGAGATCAGACCAGATGATGAATGACGAGTGCGTTAGCCCAAGCCCCGACAGGGTGTACGGCCTAAAGGTTTCACAACGATGATGGTTGATCTGCTCATCTTCATCCTCCCAATCACAAACAGCATCAAGAAATAACCAAGCACGTATTTATTCCATATTTATAACTGCTAATGAAGTCAATGGGCGAAAACAACATGAGGTTTGACAGTGACGTGTTGAGAGCTTTCAAAAGACAGATATTTCGTCCCAAGCTGAGCCGACCCCGTCCAGCAGGGTGTAGGGCAGATTGGTTTGGACAATCCTGGAAGAAGCCTTCATTGACAAACTCATCATCCACAATCGACCCCACAGTGACGTGAGGAAGGTCGAGAGCTGTAACATGCCGTGTGTGACTCATACAAACACACAAATCAAGTCATACACATCCCACAAATAGAGACTTTACACAAATAAGTAAAGTGCACAAATCGAACTTTACAACAGTAAATGGGCGTCGCCCACACGAGGTGCACATGAAACAAGAACTTTGCAGGGGGATGAAGTGCCCATCAGTGACCATGACGTAAAAATGTGTGTGCTTTCTGAAAAAGTATAATCTAATATCCATGATTTTGGATGTTTTTGGATCAGAAGATTATTAGAGCCCAACAGGGCGGAGGGCAGAAGGATTTGGTAATGCTGCGTGCTGACAGTCCCAGTCGAAGCATCACTGACAACTGTCAAGATGAAGAGCTCATCTCTCCTTTGAGTCAGGGAGTGACCAAACACCAGACCTTCAGTGACAGTGACCGAGTAAACCACCCAACAAGAGGTGAAGGATGAGTGCATCATTCAGATTCACATTGATAAACTCAACACAAACTAAACCCCACCTGCAGCCACAGTCCAAACACACTGTTAGACTGGGCAGATCCTGGACTGAGGAGGAGAGAGAGGAGTGTACCCAGAGTGAAGCTCACTTTAAGTTCATTTATATTACACACAGCTGGCAGCACGCACTCAGTTTAGACACCATCACCCCGGGCTCAGACTGCACACACTGCAGCTCCAGAAGTGCTGTGGTGCTCCAGATTCTTTCCGTTGAGTCTTTTTTTTTTTCTGGCCAGATGCCGGAGCCGACCGCAGCATGTTTCCTTTAAGAAAAGAACAGTTCTGGTGTCCACACGTGATCTCAGGCCACGACAGCGGAGCACCAAACTGCTCCACCCTGCAGCTGGAGCTAGAGCGGGTGCAGTTTGAGCGGGTGCAGTTTGAGCGGGTGCAGTCTGAGCGGGTGCAGTCTGAGCGGGTGCAGTCTGAACGGGTGCAGTCTGAGCGGGTGCAGTCTGACGAGGCCTAGACCACAGAAGCTGCTAATTAACCTAATTTACTCTATAAAGGTTAAACATGGAAAGAATGCTCCTAAAACTGTACATATTTTCCACTGACTGTTGGTGTGTGGATCATGAGTCAGAGTCACAGGACGCTCAGGCAGAGATGACTCCAGGCACATTCACAACATTCAACAAACAAAATGCAAAAAATAACTACGCCATATCTACACGAGGTAAAATGGATAGAATATGGTGTATTTGACAACTTCAGTAGCACGTCAGTTCTATAGACGTGTGCCCAATCTAGTCTCACAAAAATTGTACAAAATTGTAGACACTGAGCCAGTTTGTGAAGCAACCGATTAAACAGACGTATTATTCTTATATAGTCCAGCACACAGACACATAGTTCAGGGTTGGAGCTCCACATCACCTGCGCCTCAGACACAGGAAATTAAACCAGCTCAGATATTAAAGGTCCTGTTTATGTCCCCGTCTCTGGGTGTCCCTCTGAAAAGTGTTTAAATGCAAATCAATGAGGTGTACATGTAATCAGTTCATTCAATCAGTTGTAATTACGATATCGAGTTATAATTCAGTATATTTGTCACTGCTGAGATGTCATTTCTCTGCCTGGAATGTTCCACAGTATGACTTTAAACAGCTCTGCTTTACGTTTATTCAATTACAGGTGGTTTTACAGCTCAAAAATACCTAGAAAAACAGACATTCTGACTGTGAGCGGGGTCGCCTCTCCACAGATCTGACCTGTAACTTGGTCTGGTTTGGTTTCCATGACGACAGAAAGGTTTAATGCCATACTGTGAAACATTTCAGACAAAGCAGTAACATCTCCATGGAGAAAGCATTTGACAGACCTTCCAGAGAAAAGTTACACAATGCAGCTTTAAACAATAAACTGTATTTTAGGGCTCAGTATTTATCATGTTTATATTTTGTTTTTTTGTTGTTGTTTTTTTGCAATAGATTTGAACTTCAGGGGAGTTCAATAAGTAACTTCTTTTATCATTTATAGATACTAACTAAGTTACTAAAGTGTTCAATTCTGCCATTTATTTATTGCAGGTCATATTTTTCACAATATTGTAGATTTAGAAAAGGGTTTACAGGGATTTTCCGGCTTTAACGGTATTGTAGGAGTGCATAATTTCAGCCCTGGAAATGTCAATCTCTTAAAAAAAAAAAAAAAAAAGGTAGCTGTTCACTTGAAAACTACTCATGACATCACAAGGTGGAACAGAGCGTTTTGGAGATGTAGACGGAATAATAAAAAAGGAATATTTAAACATGTGTGAATGAAACAAAACACAACTCCAGGTGTGTTTTTGAGGAAGGAACAACAGAACATGGCGTAAAGCTTACAAGAGTTCATTTTGCGTAATATAAAACATTTAGGTCCTAATTAAAAAGTTTCAATAAGTAAATAGGTGAAAACATTAAAAATACATAAAAGACACAAACTGCAGAGAGTATTTTCCTCAGTCATGTGCAAACTATAAGCAGCATTTTCTTATGTCAAAGTCCACTCGTGTTGTGTTGTAAATGACATCAGCTGAACGCACTGCCCTTCAGGTTCATATCTCCTCTGTCTCTGCCATATCTCAGCTTTAGGACTTCCTCGATAGTCATGTGACCCCAACGAGAGCCAATCAGACACTGCGATACTGGCACGTGTCTGCGCTGATAAAACTGGAATGTATGACGTGGATCTGTCAGACTTTATCTCAAATGCACTTTGTTTTTCATTGCAAGTCATGGAATAATAATGTAACAGACTGTGCGATTGGACTGCAGAGAGATTAAAGGAGCGGCACCTGATTTTTGAAGGTGTGTGGCCTGAGTGAAGGTGTGTGGCCTGAGTGTTTTCTGTTTGAGAGAAGAACTCGGCCTAAATATGGATTTGTGTGTTAAATATATGAATGAAGCAAAATACAACTCCAGGTGTGTTTGTGATGAGGAAACGACATTATAAAACAGATCGGAAAATAATGTAGTATGGGCCTTTTAATGATCTGGTCATGATAAATATGTAGAAGAGACTTAAATGTCTTAGCGGAACAATCTTCTTGATTTAATAGTTATATATAAAGGTGTGTACTTTTATAATGTTTAAATTATTTTACTGGATGTAATCACGTACTGTTGATTGTCCCAAGGTTTCTTTCTCTCTCCGTTTGATTATTGTTAATTTTTGTGTCTTGGTCAGGACCCTGTTGGAAAAATTATATATTTTATCTCAATGAGGTTCTCCTAATTAATTAAAGGTTAAATTCTAAACTTATTGTGGTTTAAAAATGAGGATGCTGTTGCGTTAGGAAAGTGAGGAATAACCGCGGACCACTGCAAAATGTTTAAAAGGAACTAGTTCTGTTTTTCGTTGTTTTTAAGACGGTAAAAATCATGTACAGCGCCTTTAATGGTCTTTACTGTAAATATTTCAAATAAATTCATGTTGTTGATGGTTCGAGTCCAGCTTTGTCCAGTGTTGTTGGATCCTTCGGCAGGACACTTCTCCTAGGTGGTGAGAGGTCCAAAGAGGCAGAGATTCTGGTGGTTTGCTGTCCAAGAAGGTCCCCAGTTTGAATTCAGGAGCAGGTGGGGGTCTTTCTGTGTGGAGTTTGCATGTTCTCCTTGTGTCTAGGTGGGTTTCATCTGGGTTCTTTGGTTTCCCTGTCCAAAACAATCCAAAACATGCACAACGGGTCAAATCCTCCAGCTCAAGATCTGGAGATAGGTCCCCTTTTGCTGCCCCAGTGGAACTGAAGTACGGGTCAAATGTAGGAGACATACACTATATTGCTAAAAGTATTTGCTCTTCTGCCTTGACTCGCATATGAATTTAAGTGACATCCCATTCCTAATCCATAGGGTTTAATATGACGTCGGTCCTTTGCAGCTATAACAGCTTCAACTCTTCTGGAAAGGCTGTCCACAAGGTTTACGAGTGTGTTTGTGGCCCAATGCAGTCAGACAAATACCGTTCTCCTGGCAACCGCCAAACCCAGACACGTCCATCAGATTGCCAGATGGAGAAGTGTGATTCGTCACTCCAGAGAACGCGTCTCCACTGCTCTAGAGTCCAGTGGCGGCGTGTTTTTACACCGGTGCATCCGACGCTTTGCATTGCACTTGGTGATCACTTCCACTTTGTTATAATCCCACTGACAGTTGACTGGAATATTTAGGAGGTAGGAGGAAATTTCACGACTGGACTTGTTGCACAGGTTCATCCTGTCACAGTACCCGCTGGAATTCACTGAGCTCCTGAGAGTGACCCATTCTTTCACAAATGTTTGTAGAAACAGTCTGCAGGCCCAGGTGCTTGATTTTATTCATCTGTGGCCAGGTAAGTGACTGGAACACCTGATTTTGATTATTTGGATGAGTGAGTGAAAACTTTTGGCAAATTAGTGTATTTCCCATGGAGAAGCTTAATGTCACACAGTGGAATATTTCAGATAAAGCAATAACATATCTTCTATGGATTTTAAGTGAGAACACATAAACATATTTAGATCACCGTGTTTCCTTTATTGTTTTAAAAATCCCATATTTGATTTTACATAACTCTCTCTCTTTAAATTCCTTTAAAACTGTCAAACTCTAATTTCTCCACATGTTCCTATACAGTTCTGACAAATACACAAAGTTCATATTTGCTGTTCCTATTTGAAGTAGTAAAGTACGCAGTATCTAATCAGACTGTGAATGTGACTGAGGACGTGTACTTCATCAGGGCTGGTACTGCAGAGGGCGAGCTGTGCCAACGTTCGCGCTGTGTACCAGGACAAAACAAACTGCATTTAGTCTCAACAGGAAGACAAAACTGCAGATAAGGCCGTTTTAAGTAGGGTAATTGTGATTGAGCGAACTGTGTGAGATAAAATAAGCAAAAATCCCAATATTTATCAAGATACCAGGATAATCACAGGGAGGATATGCACACTTGAAGGAATCTAACCCACAACCTCCTTCTACTGAGAGGCATTCACTAATAAAGTCACCCTCTCCTCTCTTGCCCTTGCCGTGTGGTTCGGTCTCATTAAAAATGGAGTGACCCACTTTCGCTTTGCTCAGAGGCACAAAGGCCCTTTCTGTCCCCGGTTTAAGTCTGAGTCCAGTTTCACATCAAATATTCAACGCTTCTTATCGAGATACAATCAAATCTTTTTAATAAGGTCCGCTTTAAATGCCCGTGGTCGGACAGCGAAGTACTTTTGTAATTTATTATTTATACAGATCAATATTTTAATTTAGTGACTGCAGAACATAATATTCCTCTTTTTCTCTCTCTCTGTAGGTTCCAAGTTCTCATCTGGTTTTATGTTGATGTAAATACAAAGTTGTGGAGGTTGTGGGTTAGACTCCAGATCTCCATATTTATAAAAATGTTGTCACGTACTAAAATTTCAAACTCAATTTCGATACTAAGCAAATACTGATTCTGATTCTGCAATGAAAATAAAAAAACTCTGGTAGTACTTTCTTTTCTATTCCCATGTGTATTTATATCTGCGTACTCCCTCAGTGGTCCAGGAAGGTTCCGTAGTGATCTTTAGTCGATTCTGCTGCAGCTCAACATAATTTTAAAACTGTTCAGAAAAGCTTCATTTCTGTCCTGTGAATTGGACTTTTTTTTAGTATCGATACCTGCGAAAAATGAGTATCTATTTTCGATACTAGTTTTGATATCGAACTGAAAATGGCTCCCTGTATAGAGTCTAAACTGAACAGATGAACAGTGCAGTATTTCCAGATAAAAGGATCGGTGAATGATTTGAATAATAAATGCATGTTATCTCTGTGCTCTCACACTGAACACTGGCCCTTTGTTTGTGTGGGAACCTGCTTCATTAAAACTCCACACGACGCTCCGCTCTGGCCTGGATCCAAGCGCGTCTCAAACTGGGGCTCGCGGACAACAAGAGGGATGGAGATGGATGAACTGGGGAAAAAAAAAAACAGGAATAAGTTAAAGATGCACTACGGAACTTTACTGGTGCAGGGAGCCGCTACTTGCTTGTCTCCGTGAACACTGTGTTGCTTTTTTTTTTTTGGAATGTTCCACAATACAGCATTTATTCAATTCCTGGTGCTTCAGAATATCTTGAACATGCGTTTTTAACTATGAGGGCTCTCTTCTCCACAGATCTGACCTGTAAACCCACTTACTGCTTGTCATATGTTTTACTCTGTTCTGTTAATTACTGTTATTCTGTTGGGCAAAACACTAAACATCTCCATGGAAACAAGCGGGCACAAGAAAAGTTACACAATGCATCTTTAAAAACGTCCTATGTAACTTTACTTGCTTGTCGCCATGGAGATAGTATTGGACTGGCATTACATTTATCCATCCTGCATTATTCATGTGCAGGTTTGGGCTAAAATACATTCTTACTGTGAGCGATGTCATCTCTCCACAGAACTTACCTGTAACTTAGCCTGGTTTTGTCACCTGCTTGTTACAAAGGAGACAAGTTCAATGCGAATAATCAATAATCGCCATGGATACAAGCAGGTGACTCTCCAGCAGAAAAGGTACATATTTAAAATGACCTAATATTACACATCTTACAATCAAGTTTCAATAAGAAGTTGTGTTGCATTTATCTGAGCAGGTTTGAGTCTTCATGCGTTTATCCTTGAGGTCCTCAGGGGATCGTTCAGAAGTGTTCCTCTGGGTTTTTAAAGTCCACTCTCCGACCTCCTTGTCAAACCTGATCTCGTCTTGGACCTGGTTAGCACTTGGACGGGAGGCCGCCGGGAGTACCAGGTGCCACAGTGGGGCAGCAGTAGGTAATACAAATTGTTGTTGTTGTGTCCTTTGGCAAGACACTTCTGGATGATTTATTAAAACAACAACAACAACAACAACAAATAGGCGGAGGAAAGAAGGGAAGAACAAAAAAGAAAATGCCTTTAAAATGATGCTTTAATATTGTAGTAAAAGACGTTAAAAGGAAATGACGATGGTGAAAATAATATTAGTTAAGTAAAGTGATTAAAAGTGTTTAAATTGGCCAAAATATAAATATAAGAGGGTCTAGCAGTGTGGTTATGCTGCACTAACATTATTTTTGTTTGATTTAATTCTGTGTGTGTGTGTGTGTGTGTGTGTGTGTGTGTGTGTGTGTGTGTGTGTGTGGGTGTGTCTGTGTGTGTATTTGGGGGGAAGGGTGGGTTAGAGGTGGGCAGTTTTTGTTCTTTTTACATTTGTTGTACGTATTGTTCTGTTTTTGTGTTTTGTTTTTATGTTTGTTTTGTTAAATGTTATATTCTATCGTCTTTAATATATATTTTAAAAAAAATAATAATAATAAAAAAATAAAAAATGACTCTTCTTCTACATTTCCTAGCTTCTATCAATCCCATCCACTTTACTCCTATAGATAAAAAGTTTTCAAAGTGCTGCACAGACAAATTAATACAAAAAATAAAGAGTAAAACATAAATAAAAAGTGTTAAAATGCATAAAGCTAAAAATGGTTCAAACTATAAAATGAAGCAAAGCATTTTAAACTTAAACACAAATAAATAAAAGAAACTGAGGACCACACAACTCACGCCTGCCTTAAGACGAGCGTTAACACACTCCACTGTGGGGCTAGTCTGTCCCGGGGCAGCTGTGGCTCGAGAAGAAGCTGACCTGCTCCGAGTGTGGAGTGAATGAATAATGTACCAAACTGTAAAGTGACTTTGAGCGTCTGGAAAAGCTCTGTGTAAGAACGATGCATTATTTATTATTATGAGAACAAAGACGTCGTGATTACGCTTTGCCATTGCCCCCAAAATATTGAATAAATTATGAAGAAAATAATTGGAAATCACTGGAAAACAAACACCTTCATTCTTCAGAAAGTGAGGCCTAAACAAAAGTAAAATCTACAGTCTTAGTTGTAAAGTAAGTTTGCCTGTAGTTCAGATCTTGGATGCCATTTTTGCAGAACATGAACGGGGACCGGGGATACAGGAAACAGCCACACTGGAGATTTAGAAAGACTGAAGGAAGTCTGGACCAGAGTAATGGGAGCAAACAGGAACTGCGCCAAGAAAAGACAAAACCAAAGGACATAATTAAACAAGAGAGAAAACTGCATTCACCAAAGAGGGAGAGAGACGGAGACAGAGAAGGAGAAAGAGAAAGAGAGAGGGAGCAGGCTTTGTGAATGGGTTTGTGGAGGCGGCCCATTGATAAAACACTCACACCACAGTCTGAATTCAACCAGGCACATTACATAAGACTGACAACTGAAATGCATAAAAAAAAAAAGTGA
The DNA here is from genome assembly GCA_029959045.1 of Taenioides sp. WSHXM2023. Classification (NCBI taxonomy): domain Eukaryota; kingdom Metazoa; phylum Chordata; class Actinopteri; order Gobiiformes; family Gobiidae; genus Taenioides; species Taenioides sp. WSHXM2023. The sequence continues at coordinate 25,504,742 of CM057102.1, forward strand.
AATATGTGTTTTGAATACTTGATTCAGTACTTTGAAAGAACTCTTGCTGTTTGTTAAAAAGTAAATGAGTAAAACAAGTAAAAAAAAACAATGAATGAAAAACTAAAGACTTGTGACTGCAGAGGTCAAGGAGGAAAAAAAACTTTGTGAATGAGTTTTGTGGAGGTTTTCATTGATAAAACAGGCACACGACATCTGCATCTGAATTCAGGACTAGTGCAGGTTACGTAACACAGTGGATCTCTTGTAACGGAGAACTTTTACTTTGAAAAGCTCAAATAAAAGGTAAAAAAACCAACAACAATTTGACTATTTTTAAATGTCCTGCAGTAAACACTATCCATGTAAAAGGATTATGAATACAGACATAGAGAAGCTTCAGTTTTCAGTGTCATCTTAAAAGGTGCATTGTGTAACTTTTCTAGTGGAGGGTCTGTCACCTGCTTGTTTCTATGGAGATGTCATTGCTCTGCCTGGAATGTTCCGCAGTGTGACATTAAACAGCTCTACTTTACATTTATTCAATTGCAGGTGGTTTTACAGCTCAAAAATACCTAGAAAAACAGACATTCTGTAAATTGTAAATTTTCCATTCATTTTCCCCATAGACTTTTCGAAAAATTCAAATATTAAGAGTTCAAAGATCTCAGAGGCCAACCAGCTACATGCTGACTAATATCTAGAATGTGATTGTTTAAGTTTTTTTAATAACTTGGCGGTTTATAAAGTTTCAGAAACAGATTTTACATAATATTATAGTTCTTGTGGTCATTAGTTACCACAGAGCTGATTAGCCCTGAGCTTTCAAACTTTTAATATACTTCTCTTTTTAAAGTCTATGGGAAAAATGAATGGGAAATGTAGTTCTGGTCACTGCTGAGCTCCATTGTAATAATATGTAGAGTCCTCCCTTCTTATAATTGAATGAAGGGAGAACTCTACATTTAACAGGTTTATTTTTGTCACTATTGGTCACTCCAGTCGAAGGTATTAAATATTCTGGTAAGATGCTGTAACTGCTCTTGGTAACGTTTAAGTCTCTGGTTGGTTTTGATTGGCTGGTTGGTTCTTAATCCTCTCACCTGCTCCGCTGCCGTTTTTAGTTGAGGATTAAAAGGTTAAACTCACACCAGTACCTCCGCTAGGGGCACTGCTGTATCCTTCAAGCCTTAAGATTTGTTGTGTTGTGTAAAAGTTTACAAGGTCCTGCTCTAGTCCAGGTTAAGTTCCGGATTTGATCTTGGAACATCTGCAGATTCATGGGTTTCAGCTTCCCGTTTATAGGCACCATTTTGAGGACTTTTCACCATTCAAAGCATAGAATAATTTCATTTGATATCTATGGTAAGAATGTGATTCTTTCATCACTCTGAAGCTAATGGGTAACCATTTGACCTTCACCTACTACAGGGATACAGGAGGATGGGAGGGCATCTGACACACAAGGATATGATTCAATGAAAAACTTGTGGTGCACAGCTAGATGACTATTTGAGATATCAGTCCAGTCTCTGGTTCGAGTACGGGCTCAATCAGATTAGGATTGGGAGGCTCAGAGTTGCTATTCCAGGTGCTCAGATTAAACCTCTCGCCCAGAGCGTCCTTTTAAAACCACTGCACCTTTATACGAGCAGGAGTTTGGTAATGACACGACAATCTGGTAAACGGTCACATTTTTTGTAAACATTATTTTATATATATATTTTATATATATATATATATATATATATATATATATATATATATATATATATATATATATATATATATATATATATATATATATATCTGGTACAATTCACTTATGTCACTTTACTGATATTTATCCTGTCTAATGCTGCTGTACATAAACATAGTCATATTACTGTAAATAACATTATAATATACTGAAGTCACTTTACTGAGATTTACTCTGTTCATATGCTGCACTGTTACTTTTATTGTACATAATAGTTTTTTTGGTATTTTATATTTTGTATTTTATATTTTTGCTCCACCGGAACAAAATTAGAGTCTATCTTTAAGTCTATTTCTAAATTATTATTTTTTTTTTTTAGCCATTATCTATTATCTTGTTTTATTGCATGCTCCATTTTCCTGCTGTTCTTGAACTGTGCGTTGCAACACTGGAATTTCCCCACTGTGGGACTAATAAAGGCAAATCTTATCTTATAATATATATATATATATATATATATATATATATATATATATATATATATATATATATATATATATATATATATATATATATATATATATATAAAAAAAAAGTGTTCCTCACCTTCCACGGTGGTTGGTCTCTCTCACCCTCATCGGCTCGGGCCCTCTACCAGAGGCCTGGGAGCTTGAGATATATATATCTATATATATATCTATATATATATCTATATATATATATATAGATATATAGCCGGATATATAGATGCCGGCTCAGACGTCGCCCGGCCAAACAAGGTCTGCGTCAGGTGCTGGGGAACCAGAGCACCTTGATGAAAAATGGGCTACTGGAACAATGAGGCGGAAATGGGCGAGATGCGATAACAAGGCTCTGTTGGAATGCTACTACTCCAGTAACCCTAGTCAGAGGGGTTACATGAACAGGATGTGGGAGAAATGGTTACTTCGAAACCCACAGTCCAAGCTAACGGCCAAACAACTAGTAGCTCAGTGTTCCAACATCCACAAACGGCAACTGCTATCACAACTAGAGATTGACGAGGTACAACACAAATGCTACGGCAAGGGGGAGCCAGGACGCCAGGTCAGAGGGGAGTTAACACCAACTCCCCAACCAGAGATTGGGTCCGAAGCCCCAATAAATCTCACGCTGAACGAGGCAGCGACTGACCTGAAAGATAAGATCATGGCCCGAATGAACACAAGGCAACCCCGACGCCAGTTACAGAGGCTAAGTGAAGTACCATCTGAAAGTCTCCTAGAAGATGTGAATGCAGCTCTGAGAGCGATCCCTACCACAAGCATCACTGAAACCAATGAGCTGATATACACTTCAGCAGCAGTGATCCTAGAGGTGCTGGGCTATAAGAGCAACCATGGGAGCCATGAGAGACAATACCCACCATGGAAAAGACGGTTAGAGGGCAAAATCAAGGAGGCGCGGAGAGAAGTGAGCCAATTGTCAGAGGCCAAGAAAGGTGCAATGAAAAAACAAGTACCCAGGAGGTACAGCCAGATGCCCATACCTGAAGCACTCGAAACTGCCAAGCAAAGGCTGCAAGCCTTAGCCAGCCGCCTAAAGAGGTACACGCGGGAAAATGAAGCCAGACGAATAAACCGCCTCTTCGCAACACAACCTGCGAAAGTGTACGCTCAATGGCAGGGGAATAACACCAGAGCAGACCCACCAAGGCTGGAGACTGAAAGGTACTGGAAGGGCATATGGGAGAGGGAGGCATCACATAACACCGATGCACAGTGGCTGGTGGCTCTGAGGGAAGACCACAGCAACCTCCCTGAACAAGATCCAGTCACCATCACAGTGGCAGACATTCAGGAAAGAGTCTCAGGCATGAAAAACTGGACAGCACCTGGCCCTGACATGATCCATGCGTACTGGCTAAAGAAGCTCACTGCACTCCACGAGCGCCTGGCAGCACAAATGAACCAGCTGCTAAGGGATGGGACTCACCCTGAATGGCTAACCCAAGGGCGTACGATCCTGATCCTGAAGGATCCCTCAAAGGGTACAGTCCCATCCAACTATCGGCCAATAACCTGTCTCTCCACAACATGGAAGCTCATGTCAGGCATCATTGCGGCTAAGATAAGTGGGCACATGGATCAATACATGAGCACAGCACAGAAGGGCATTGGCAAAAACACCAGAGGAGCCAAACACCAACTCCTGGTTGACCGAACAGTCGCCCATGACTGCAGAACCCGTCAGACCAACCTGTGCACTGCCTGGATTGATTACAAGAAAGCCTATGACTCAATGCCACACACATGGATCACTGAGTGCTTGGAGTTGTACAATATCAGTCGGACTCTAAGGGCGTTCATTGCAAACTCAATGCGGTTGTGGAAGACCATCCTTGAAGCCAATGGCAAGCCAATTGCACAAGTGGCCATCAAATGTGGCATATACCAAGGAGATGCACTGTCCCCACTGCTGTTCTGCATAGGTCTGAACCCCCTCAGCCAAATCATTGACCGCACTGGCTATGGATACCGACTCAGAAACGGGGCCACCATCAGCCACCTCCTCTACATGGATGACATCAAGCTGTACGCTAAGAGTGAGCGGGACATCGACTCACTGATCCACACCACCAGGATCTACAGCACAGACATTGGAATGTCATTCGGGCTCGAGAAATGTAGTAGGATGGTGACAAAGAGAGGGAAGGTAGTCCACACAGAGGGGGTCTCACTCCCAGAGGGAACAATAGCAGACATTGAGGACAGTTACAAGTACCTTGGTATCCCACAAGCAAATGGCAACCTTGAAGAGGCAACAAGGAAAGCGGCTACGGCCAAATACCTGCAACGAGTAAGGCAAGTCCTAAGAAGCCAGCTCAATGGCAAGAATAAGGCACAGGCAATAAACAGCTATGCCCTGCCAGTGATCAGATACCCAGCAGGAATCATAAGCTGGCCAAAGGAGGAGACACAGACCACAGACGTTAAGACACGAAAGCTCCTGACCATGCATGGAGGGTTCCATCCCAAATCCAGCACCCTGAGACTGTATGCGAGCCGGAAGGAAGGAGGCCGAGGACTAGTGAGTGTGGGAACCACTGTCCAGGATGAAACAGTCAAAATCCATAAGTACATCAAGGATAAGGCCCAAACAGATGATGTGCTCAGGGAATGCCTCAGACAGTGGAGGTCAGAGGAAGAGGTGCTGGAGGGACCATCATGGCAGGACAAGCCCCTACATGGGGCATACCACCGAAACATAACTGAAGTGGCTGATATCAAGAAATCCTACCAATGGCTGGAGAGGGCAGGTCTGAAGGACAGCACAGAGGCCCTCATCCTGGCTGCACAGGAGCAGGCCTTGAGCACCCGAGCAATAGAGGCCCAGATCTACCACACCAGACAAGACCCAAGGTGTAGGTTGTGCAAAGAGGCTCCTGAGACAGTCCAGCACATAACTGCAGGGTGTAAGATGCTGGCAGGGAAAGCATACATGGAGCGACACAACCAAGTGGCGGGCATAGTGTACAGAAACATCTGTGCAGAGTACGGGCTGGAGACCCCAAGGTCAAGGTGGGGAACTCCCCCAAAGGTTGTGGAGAATGAGCGTGCCAAGGTCCTGTGGGACTTCCAGATACAGACTGACAGAATGGTGATGGCGAACCAACCAGACATAGTGGTGGTGGATAAGCAACAGAACAAAGCCGTGGTGGTGGACATTGCAATACCAAGTGATGGTAATATCAGGAAAAAGGAACACGAGAAACTAGAGAAATACCAGGGGCTCAAGGAAGAGCTGGAGAAGGCCTGGAAGGTGAAGGCATCAGTGGTGCCCGTGGTGATCGGAGCACTCGGGGCTGTAACCCCCAAACTGGAGGAGTGGCTCAAGCAGATACCCGGAAAAACATCAGACATCTCAGTCCAGAAAAGTGCAGTACTAGGAACAGCAAAGATACTGCGCAGAACTCTCAAGCTCCCAGGCCTCTGGTAGAGGGCCCGAGCTGATGAGGGTGAGAGAGACCAACCACCGTGGAAGGTGAGGAACACTTTTTTTTTTTTTTTTTATAGATAGATATATATATAGATAGATAGATAGATATATAGATAGATATATATATAGATATATAGATAGATATATATATAGATAGATATATAGATATATATATAGATATATATATATATAGATATATATATAGATATATATATAGATATATAGATAGATAGATAGATAGATATATAGACCTTTTCCACCTTCAAGGCACACATTCATACACCAGTGTACACAGACGCTGGGGGCGAGATGGATTAAGTCTCTTGCCCAAGGACACAATGACAATATTCATCAGTGGGAGCTGGAATCACACCGCCAACCTATGATCAGTGGCTCTGACCGCTCAACCAACGATGTTTATGTCGAGAGCGGGATTCAAACCGCCAACCTTCAGATCAGTGGACAAATGCTGAGCTACTGTTGCCCCCTGAAATGAAGCAGTCACTCAGTTGCCTTAAAGCTGCACTACGTAACCTTGTCTGCTACTTGCCTGTCTCCATGGAGATGTTATTCTTTTGCCAATATTACACGGTACGGCACATATCCATCTCAAGCAAACTGAAGCACCCATGCATACATTATAGAGGTGCAGAAATGTTGCCTGATGTTTTCATTGTGCGATATCTGTGCGACATCTCCATGGAGACAAGCAAGTGGCAGACCCTCCAGAAAAGTTACACAGTGCACGTTTAACATTATTAAATTACCATCTCTTCAAGTTTTTAATCTGACCAATTGCCTGCTTCATTAAGAAACATGAGTGTATTTTTATGAATGATCTTTTACTGGAAATGGTCTACCACTGTTTACTGGGATTATGGACCGGCCCTGGTCTAACCCCGGCTTTACTCAAGGTCCTGGTTTTACTTTGGTCTTCACACCATCACTTCCTTCGGACAGAGGAGTCATTTATATCCCTGTCCCACGCTAAATCCAGGATTAGAACGTAAAAATACGCTAAAGAGATTAAACAGTGCTAACCAGAAAGCGAGCAGCTAAATACAGCAGGCTTTACAACCAAGAAACCACCACTGCTCCAAGAGATCTGAGCCTCTCCTCTGCATCCTCTGTTCCTCTGACCCTCTTCTCTGCATCCTGTTCCTCTGACCCTCTTCTCTGTTCCTCTGTTCCTGACCCTCTTCTCTGTTCCTCTGACCGGTGGCCAGAAAAGCTACGCAATGCACCTTTAAGGCCCATAGCTGATACACTAAAACAACAGATATATTATTTGAGCGATATGTAATTCCGCATCATTGCAAGTTGCAGGTTTTGGGTAAATCATATTTGTACAAATTACAACACAAATGTTTGTTTTAGAAAATAAAAAGCAGCAGAATTCTTTTAATATTCCAAATAAAGAAAATACAAAAAACTACTGATATTTGGTGCAATACACATTGACATGAGAGCAATTTTGCACAGTGTAATGGTAATAAGTGATAAATTATAAAAATTGGATTTTCACTAATGTGTCCATGTACAAATAATGTTTAAGTTCACGATTTGAAAAGTAGATCAATATAAAACTACAAAATCCTAACACACATAGTTTTGTTTAGTATTTGCCTGGTCTTCCCATTTGCGTTATGAAAAACTAAACATTCAAACTAAAAAAATACTAGAATATTTTCTTAGTCATTTTTTCCTCTCAAGTCCTCGGTTTAGTGGCAAATGTGAGAAAGCCAGTGTGTCCCGGTATCTCTCTGGGAGCTGTGGTCGTTTTGATGGTCACTGCACCTGGACTGGACTGGTTCTGGTTCTGGTTGAGATTCTGGTCTTGGTTCTGGTCCTGGTTTAGATCCAGGTTGGGTCCAAAGTCCGGGAGGGGCAGAGAGACGGACCGGACGTCGTGGACTTGGAGGAGGATCTCTACAGTACAGAGCTCAGAAAACCCATGGTCCGTGAAGGCAGCACATGTCCTCTGCACCTGCTCAATGCAAGGAGAGAAGGAGCAGACCCGTCCACCTGCAGAGAGGAGAGAGGAGAGGAGAGAGGGAAGAGAGGAGAGAGGGAGAGGAGGGAGGGAGAGGAGAGAGGAGAGAGGAGAGAGGGAGAGGAGAGAGGAGAGGAGAGAGGAAGAGAGGGAGAGGAGAGAGGGAGAGAGGGAGAGGAGAGAGGAGAGAGGGAGAGGAGAGAGGGAGAGGAGAGAGGAGAGAGGAGAGGAGAGAGGGAGAGGAGGGAGGAGAGAGACGGAAGAGAGGAGAGAGGAGAGGAGAGAGGGAGAGAGGAGAGAGGGAGAGGAGAGAGAGGGAAGAGAGGAGAGAGGGAGAGGAGGGAGGAGAGGAGAGAGGGAGAGGAGGGAGGAGAGAGGGAAGAGAGGAGAGAGGAGAGGAGGGAGGAGAGGGGAGAGAGGGAGACGAGAGAGAGGGAAGAGAGGAGAGAGGGAGAGGAGGGAGGAGAGGAGAGAGAGGGAAAGAGGAGAGAGGAGAGAGGGAGAGGAGAGAGAAAGAAGAGAGAGGAGAGAGGGAGAGGAGGGAGGAGAGAGGGAAGAGAGGAGAGAAGAGAGGAGGGAGGAGAGGAGAGAGAGGGAGAGAGGGAGAGGAGAGAGAAAGAAGAGAGGAGAGAGGGAGAGGAGGGAGGAGAGGAGAGAGGAAGAGGAGAGGAGAGAGGGAAGAGAGGAGAGGAGGGAGGAGAGGAGAGAGGGAGAGTGGGAGAGGAGAGAGAGGGAAGAGAGGAGAGAAGGAGAGGAGGGAGGAGAGGAGGAGGGAGAGGGAAGAGAGGGAGAGGAGGGAGGAGAGAGAGGGAAGAGGAGAGAGGAGGGAGAAGATGGATGAGAGGAGAGAGGAGGGAGAGGGAGAGGAGGGAAGAGAGAGAGGGTAGAGAGGAGGGAGGAGAGAGGAGAGGGTAGAGAGGAGGGAGAGGGAGAGAGGGAGGAGAGGGAAGAGAGGAGAGAGGAGAGAGGGGAGAGAAAAGGAGAGAAGAAAGGGGAAGATGGGGGAGACAACAACAAACTTGTCATATTAATCTTATGGTTTACAATCTTTTCATTTGACAATGATCACGTCTTTGGGGTTGAATAATGGCACCACTTTCGGAAGCGACTGCAATCAGTCATTTCACTTTTATTTGTTTATTCTGACAGAGAAGACTTTGAATTTAGTGCCACTTTTTGTTTCATGTGAAGAGGCTCAGTAATGACAGCGATATGAAACAACCAGGTCCACAAATCTGCACCTGACAGTTCCACAGCAAACTCCACCTGAGGATTTTAAAATATTGTGATGTCTTATGGACGTGACTCATTGGTTTATTCTCTGGATTTCAGTTTCTTGACCTTAAGTTTTCACAACCTGCCACATTTGAACACCAACCCTGACCCTCCCCTCTGCATATTTCAGCCTCATTCGCTCCTTTAGTCAACACTCGAGTCATAAACATGTCTCTGTCTCTTAGAAACCCACACGAGCCAACGGGGTGTGTCGGAAAAGTTTCAACGTGTGACAGAGTTCACTTGGGTTTTCCCGCTGACTAATGACTGCACTTCCTGTTAGTAACATCTCCCCTCATGCTAAAACAGAGGCACTGAGGCAGATTGACTTCGGACGAGAGCCAAAACAGCACCAGATTTACAACATTACAACACGGAGGGAGAGAAGGAGTGAATACTGCAGAGGAAAGAGGCGGAGGGAGAGAGAGGGAGGGAGAGGGGGATGTGAGGACAGAGGAAGGTTGGAAAATATGAGATGTGTTTTGCATGTTTAAAAAGGGACTCGTTTTGAGGTATTGCCCATTAGTTTACTCAGAGTAGGACTGGGACGTTTTTAAAGTCTTTCAAACAGGGAAAGCTTTTTCATAATACTTGTTTTCACTCTGATTTCAGATTCAAAACCTCGATTAAACACACAAATAAATCAAATTCAAGTGATTAACAGCCCAGCCCTACTTCATGCACGAGTAACTATATTTGCTTTAATAAGAAAATAAAACAAAACTAAATAGTGATTGATTATTTTGGCCATATCGCCCGACCCTACATTGTACTATCGTAATAAGTGCAAAAGTTGTGCTCTATATTTGATCTCGTCTGTGGCTGGTCCATAGAAACACAAACTCACATCTGATAAACAGAAGCAGAGAGTGGAGTTTGCCCATATGAGGTCAAACACAGAGCTGCTCCTCTCCTCTGGGAAACACGGCCGGGAAAATGTACAGGCTGCATACTACTATATACTACTACTACTATTATGAATACTACTACAAATACTGCTACAGCTACAACCATTACTACAAACATTACTTCAGCTACCACTACCACCAACACAACTATTAGAGATGGAATATTTATAAAAAATGGTTATGATAACACTGCCCTACAAAGACAAAAGACTTTACCTCGCCAGAGTGTGAAACTGAGAAAAACGACTTCAACGTTTCTAAGCCGTGGTTTCTCGTATGGTTTTGGATGTTATGGTTCTTATAGCACTTTGTTTTCTCCTTAAAACAATCAAATTGGCTCACGGTATTTATTCACATGATAAAGGAGGTCTCAAATACACTCAAAATGACATTAACTCATTTCTGACCAAACATGATGTTACGGCGTTCTGCCTTTGTAGGGCAGAATAGATTTATGTGATTTGGAAAAACTAGAATTAGAATTAGAAAGTCCGCAATAATGGCTAATCAAAATGCGGAAAAAGAGGAAATTAAATATGAGAAACAAATGTGCAGTGTAAATGTAGAAATAACTTCTGATAAAGTGATTTCACTGCTTATGACTCTGACCTCTAACATGGCTTCTGTGAACAGCTTATACCAGGAACTCCCGCTCCCTGAGGTTATGGCTGTGACGGAGGAGGTGGAGTTCATTTATCAGAGTGCGGTTTTTCACGTAAGCTGCTTTTACTCTGATTTGTGAATTTAAAGGGGCGGGATTCACAACATGGATCTGAAAATGTGAGGGATACAGGGGCCAGTCTAGACCAGTGAGTCCCACTGACTATAGAAGTGGACTAAGTGAGTGTGACGTCACCTGTAGTGTTCGGCTCCAGTCTAATGAAGCTCATCGAAGCTTGCAGTTATTGGAGTAAATTTGGAACCAAGGTCCATATTAAGAATTCCAATGACGAGTATCATAGCAACCAAAGAACCAATCAAAATCAGAGAAAGAAGGTGCCTCATTTAAACCAAAGATGTTCATTTTGTCTTCTTATGTACTTTAACTTCTTGGGTTCTTTTTTTAAAAGACAATACAGTAACGTGTATTTACCTTGTTGACATGTTTCGGGTGCTGCTGCTGCATCTTCAGAACTGTCACCGGTGTTGGTGGTGATGTGTCGTATATCAGCTGTTGTTACTTCCTGTAGGTGTGGTCAGCTGTTGTTACTTCCTGTAGGCGTGGTCAGCTGTTGTTACTTCCTGTAGGCGTGGTCAGCTGTTATTGCTTCCTGTAGGCGTGGTCAGCTGTTGTCGCTTCCTGTAGGCGTGGTCAGCTGTTGTCACTTCCTGTAGGCGTGGTCAGCTGTTGTTACTTCCTGTAGGCGTGGTCAGCTGTTGTTACTTCCTGTAGGCGTGGTCAGCTGTTGTTACTTCCTGTAGGCGTGGTCAGCTGTTGTTACTTCCTGTAGGCGTGGTCAGCTGTTATTACTTCCTGTGGGCGTGGTCAGCTGTTGTTACTTCTTGTAGGCGTGGTCAGCTGTTGTTACTTCCTGTAGGCGTGGTCAGCTGTTGTTACTTCCTGTAGGCGTGGTCAGCTGTTGTTACTTCTTGTAGGCGTGGTCAGCTGTTGTTACTTCCTGTAGGTGTGGTCAGCTGTTGTTACTTCTTGTGGGCGTGGTCAGCTGTTGTTACTTCCTGTAGGCGTGGTCAGCTGTTGTTACTTCCTGTAGGCGTGGTCAGCCTGATTGACCTGGCAGGTCGCTCAAACTGACCATGCCTCCCATCGCCCAACACCGGGGACAGTTCTGAAGATGGCTTGCAGCTAGCAGCCGAATGTCAACAAGGTAAATACACTTTACCAGATTGTCTTTAAAAAAGAACCCAAGAAGTTAAAGGTGCCTAATTTGTCTGTTATTAATGTTTATATTGATTTACGGACAAAATAGCTAAATAAATGTTCACACACTCAACAATAACTTTAAAGGAGGCCCTGATCTCTTGTAAATGTGGTCAGTGGATGCAGTTACAAAGACAGGGGGGACGGTTTTTCAATGTAAAGTGATTTGGAGCCGCAGCTGATGGACCTGGTGAATGCTCTGCTTTTCAGTAAAGGTAAAGGGTCTTTAGATTAGATTTGGACTGGACTTTGAAAATACAATGTGAAAAACAGAACTAGTTCATTTGAAACAGTTTGCAGTGGTCCAAAGTTCTTCCTCTCTTACTTTATGCATTCAGAGCATCCGAATTATTCACCACCATGAGTTTAGAAGCACTTTTCACAACTGCTCAGAGTGGAGTTTTGCCATGACCATAAAGATAACAACAACCAGCATGCTAATGTGCACTACCAGATTATCGGACAGTAAAAAGCTTTGTAATTAGATGCAGAGAGAATGTAGTGGACTTATTTTGATCTCAAGAGCTGCTTATGCATGACAAAGTTTGCTCAAATACATGGGAAAGCTCCATCTCCTGGGCACTAATTTGGATTTTTAACCTGTAATTTGAGCTGTGTTGGAATGCCAAGTTTCATCTTTCAAATACATAATTACTCCATAAGTAAATTATAACGCCAGTGTACTGCAGATTTGCCTTTGCACGTGCTCAAAACTCCTCATTTCTCTGAGAGGCAGCTGTTTGTGAGTGAAATGTGAAAGACCATAGACAGAGCGGAGCAGAGTACAGTGCTCCATAAAAGGACTCAGTCTCTTTCATATGAGCCTTTAGAACTGAGTAAAAGAGGCCTGTGTTTGTGAAGCAGCTGATTCACACTGAGCACAGCCTCTAAAACAGGATTTATAACAGTACAGTAGAGATGAGTTACTAATGTAGATTATATAACAAGACATTTGGTTATTTATTAAAAAGGTGCTGTATCTGATTATTCTGAACATCCCAATTATGCACCACAAGTATTTTTAAACCTTTTTGTACAACTTCTTAAAGCTTTCCACTATGTTATAATGTTGTTAACTCATCAAAAACATGCCTGCAGAGGGTTTAGAGGTCATCCATGCATGTTTGAGTAATTTAGTGATCTCACCCAGGCCCTATTCAAACTCTCCTTACGGTTAGCTGTACAGTCCTGTCTCATGCTCAGCCCACAGGCATCAAAAAAGAAAATGAAAAAGTATTAAACATGCCAATACTGTCTGAATATAGCATTTTCAAAACAATAAAAAGGTATTATGGTGATGGTGATATAAATGTTGATGGAACCCCATAGTGTAATACCCCCCGCCCTTTAAGAAAAAAAAACTAGCATGCTAACAAGGCACCCTCTGGTTCACCGATGATAAAACTCTTAACAATTAGATGCACATAAAACACAAGTCTCATTTTGACCCCAAGAACTGCTTTTACAGTATATCTGTACTGGGGCAAGACACATTTTAGTTCATTACATAATGAAAAAAAAAAAAAAAAAGAATGATTAAAGGTGCACTGTGTAACTTTTGTGGGGTTCAGTTATAAAATGTACTTTACATTTAGGTTTACAGTAGTGCTGTCAGTTGATTAATATATTTAATTGTGATTAATCTCATGAATGTCATAGTTAACTCGCGATTAATCGCAAATTAAATCGCACATTTTTGTCCCTTGAATCATCATTTTGATACTTTTAATGTGCTGTGACCCTGAGGTAGTTCTCATTACTCATGACGTCCAGTTATCTCCAATTAGTGTGACTGTATTTGTCTGCATAACACCTGCTGTACGAGGGGCTGGAACTTTTGGGCCGTGCCGTGCTCGGGTGCGGTTGCCTGGGGTTTTATGGCCCGCATTTGCGCCTGTGGTGAAGTCGTGCGTGTGCACGTGCATGGGCGGCCGTGCCGTGCTTTGGCCCACCTCCTCCAGCTGGGACTTCTCAGTTTCATACAAATTATTTTCCTTCCTGTTTACAGCTGGATCATGTAGTTTTTCTAATGTTACTAACAGTGACCACAGCTTATGAAAAAATGTGTTCACTAGGTCACAAAGAGCGGCGTTAAAATTGTTTGGCGTTAACGCATTAATAGCGCGATATTTTTGACAACACTAGTTTTTTTTTTGTTTTTTTTTTTGCTTCTAAAATGGTCACAATTATAATTTTAGGTCTTAAGATTATATTGTGACCTGAACAGTCACAATTATTGATTAACTGAATAATACTGACATTCAAACTTCCTGGTCTGCTGTTGCCATGCACACCGCTCTCAAACCATCTCATCTTGAAGGGTATTTTAAAGTGCAAATAAACAGACTGATGCATCAGTTGAGTTTGACACGACAAATAAACTTAAAGATGTTGATTCACTCTGGGTTACAGCCCGACAGACACAAACTATTATAGGTTAGGCAGGAGGTGTTCTAATGTTTAAAGTTTGATCTGCAGCTGAAACTGGGACCTGCTCAGACTTGTGGTTGTTGGGGAAACCAGAGATGCTTTCTGCTCTTGTGACCTCAAAGTGACCCTGAACAAAGCAGGAAGTTAATCAGTGTAAGAGTAATAGAGCAAGTGCAGGTCAAATGTAAGAGCTGATGTTAGATATAATGCTTTTTGCACTTGTGTGGTAAGTACAGAACAGTCTGTTATTACTGACTCATGTTTCTCATCCTTTCCTCTCCTCTCACTGCTTTGCCCTGCTTTGTCTGCTATTTTGTCAGTAATCTGCGGAGAAAATTTATATTTACAGCGCCAAAAGAGCCATTTAAGCATTTTTAAGGATGTGTGGGCACAAAAGTCGCTGAGAACCGCTGCTTTGGTCGAGTAAACAGCATCTTGCGTCTGTGGAATGTGTCAGAGGCGAACGTAAACCACGTAATCCCAGCGTGCCGGCGAGGATAGTGAGGTAGCCTCGTTATCTATTGGCTAATGTTTATCTGGCCCCACCACGTCCACAGGTAATGGTTTTTCATTCTTTTTTTTTGGTCATCATAATTACAAGGCTGTTGCATCTCTATAATGCCATCATTGACAATTTGAAACAAAAAAAATCCTCCATACAACCTTTAAAACTGGCTGTGTTTGCTAATGTATGCATTGTGTCACCATTGTAACTAGGGCTGAACGATTTTAAGAAAAAATTGAATTGCGATTTTTCTGGCAGATATCGCGATTTCACGATTTTTTTCAATGCACATGAACATTCGCAAGCATCACAGAAACTTGCATCATACCATTCAAACACTAAATTCCATAACTGTAATGCAAGAATGAAAACTAAAGTCAAGAATTTATTTCAAATGTCCTATTTATTAAAAAGAAACATGCTATACACAGGGTACATTGAGCGCTTGAGCAACAGCAGTTTTTACAACTGAAGAACTAAAAGAGCCGTCTGTGGCTCAACTTAAGTAGAGCAAAGAAATACGGCTCAGTCGTTCTGCTTGAACACAGATCAGTAGTTGTGGCATAATACTCCACATTTTCCAGCTCTTTCACCACGTTTCTTTACATTCTGCGTACAGAATGGATTTTTATTTCCTACGAGGAGGACTCAAATAATAATGTGTTTAATGCAGCTTTGCGCACATTTGTTTACGTTTTACAGAAGCGAAACTTAAAACCACATGGCTCATTTGCATAAACTAGAAGCGCTGAAAAAACAGCTCGCTCCTTGTGCCGCTGATGCGGTCAGCTTCTGTCGGACTAAAGGGCAGGACTCAGTGGAATATGCGTGTTTTTTCTGTGACTGAGGGATGTTCTGCCTATGGTGAGTCTGTTCTGCGCTTCTATCACGTTGGAGATGGTTCATGTTAAACTTTTCAGAGATTATACGTGTGCAGGTCGTACGTGTGCAGCGCAGTTCTTTATTTCACTCATGCACTTTATTTATGTTGCTACTGTTGTGATGAAAAGACTGAAAGGTGTAAATAATTCTCTTAAGACTCGCGCTTATGAGCTGTAGTGGAGGATGGTGCGCTTGTTGTTCTCTGGGAGTTGTAGTTTTGCCTGTAGTTCCTCTGGTTAGCGCTGGTTTACATGTCAAAAGGGTTTTGTGGCTCCGGGTGTTTTCTTTTCTGTGGGAGACGGTCCAAATGGGTCTTTGAGTATTTAAGGTTGCCGACCTCTGCACTAGACGTTTCACTGGACTTTCTCGCCGTGCACTCGTCATGCAAATGCGCGTATGGCGGTATAAATTGGTCGTGTTTCCACTGGATGTGGCAACTTTAGCACGACGTGTTTTGCACAGCACCTGTTTCTGATGTTCGTCTGCAGCCTCAAACCCGAAATACAGAAAAATGACCGACGTGTTGTTTTTCTTTGGGTTCAAAGACTCGCTTCTGGTCCCGCTAAAGTCATTTCTGAAATTGATGACCAGCTACACTGATTGGAGTCGAGAACACGTGACCTGTGCTGCCGCTTCTAATTGGTGAGCTGGAGTCGAGAACATGTGACCTGTGCTGCCGCTTCTGATTGGTGAGCTGAGCAGCGCGGCAGGGAGGCGACGTACATGTGTGAAATAGGTGATGAAACAAAACCTGGGTCAGTTAGGAGCGCTGCAAAAAACCGTGGCTTTAACGATCCCAAAATCATGTTGTCTGAGATCGCGATTTTCGGTCTAAAACAATAGATCGTTCAGCCTTAATTGTAACCAACTGCTGAACATTCCTCCATAGACATACATGCAGTACACCCCCAGCATACTGCGTTATAGACATAATTAGACACTGCGTTTGATGCTAACGCTATCATCAACTCGGCAAGTCCAGGAAGAGTCTGGAACACCGGAGCCAGTCCCCTGTATTTTCTTCTATGGCCTTTAGCATTAGCGCACAAAAAGTGCAAATTATAAATAATCTAGAGGGCGCCACCTGGTACCATAGACTGCATAAAGAAGTGGACTAAGCGAGTGTGGCGTCACTCATAGTGTTCAGCGCCACTCAAATGAAGCTCGCGATGCTAACAGTTACAGGCTCTATATTATGAATAGGATCTTTTAACAGACAAAATAGCAAAAAAAAAAATACTAGCATCATGTAGCATGAGTTAATATCAACATTTTAAGACCAAAATGATGAGACTCACTGCAGCAGTTACAGAGAGATGGGCCACAATATTCTAATGCAAGTCTATGGGAGCCAGGGTCGATGGAGCCGGAGGAGCCCCCATGCTCACTTCCATTCATATATATACACTCTCTGCCTGCATCCATCGACCACATTTACAAGCAATCAGGGCCTTGTTTAAAGTCATTGTTGAGTGTGTGAACATTTAGGCATTTTATTTTAGATCAGAATTAGCACGTAAAAGTAGCATTTGAGCTAACAGCTAACAGACTTTCATCTGAGATTTGTGAGTTTGTGTTTCTGGTAAACAATGTGCCAAACACAATGTGTTTCTCTGCTTAAATTCATTGTTATGGTGCAGCAACACCTAAAAATCAGAGAGAATTACATAGACCATGATCCTTTGCTCTGTTTCAGTCCGATCTACAGGATAAAATAACTGGTATTAAACATTTTTACATGTAATTATTTGCATTAAGAAAGAAAAGTACAGTACAGTGAGATACATATAGTGAAAATATCGTATCAGGAGATTTAGATATCGTTACATCCCTCGCATTCGATTTGACAGAACTCACAGAATGTCTGAGTACCAGATATTTTAACAGATCCATGTTCTCGTACCTTGCCTCTTGAGGGCGCTCTTGGCGTGTCCCACTGCGTCCCACGGCGACGGAATGTCCAGAAACACGGCGTCTGCCACTCCGCTCACCCCAAACCCGTCTTTACACACGTCCTGATTCCTCACGGTGACCATGTGACCCACGCGGTGCTCTGTGAACTCCTCCTGCACCTTCAGCGCCCTCTGCTGGTGGAACTCGACCGTGTGGAGGTGACCAGAAGGAGCGATGGAGCGGATGATGGCGTGAGAGAGAGAGCCGCTGCCCGTACCTGAAGAGAGAGGTACGAAATGTATGATCAGTCATGCACATTGGCCCTTCTACATTCTGTTGGAATCCAGAAGGGACTGGCACTGGACCATAGGGCGCGAAATCCAAACTTGAGACAATCCAACCACAGCCGCTAATTTGTAGCACGTGTCTCTCAAATGTAAACGACATCTTCGCTTTTATCTTTCAGAACAAAACATACAAGTACTTTTACCTGAGATAAGTAATCGTTTTTTGCTTTGATTGTTGATTCTCTTGTTGGTCCTCTCTCCTTTGCTTTAGTACATGCAAGCGGCCATATTTGTTTTTGATGCAAACGGAGCATGCGTCTCTCTGATTGGTTAATCCGCCTGTCAATCACGCTGAAATGATCACTGGTCAATAAGTTGGGTTCACAGCATTGTAGAGTCCCTATAGTTTAAACTGAGGTGGAGGTTGCTGTTGGTCAGATTGCAGATTTGTTGACCTGGTTTATGGTGCATATCCCTGTAATTACCGGGCCTATGTACACGAAACAAAAACTGGCACAAACTTCAAAAGTCTTTGTCAGTATAAATAAGTTTTCTCACAACAGCTTCAGAAAGTGGTGCCATTATTCAACCTCAAAGACATGGTTTTAAGTTCTTTTTACAACAATCACAAGATTTATGAGTTTATGGAGCCAATCCCAAACAAATGATATGATCCACAAATGTTGAACCTAAGTTTGGATTTCTTTCAAAAACAGTGACTCTCCCATAGAGTTATATAGACAAACTGTAGATCATGAACGTAACATATGCTGCATTATAATTTTTTCTATATATTTTTGTCTGTAATAAAAGCCCACAATAAGCCATGCTCTGACAGTGAGGTTGAGTTGTGGTTAAGACAAAGAGCACATCCGGAGTCTAAACAAAGCCCTGAGCTGTTCCTCTTTCAGCGTCTCGACAGTTTAAAGCCCCTCAGCTTAAGTGTTTCCTGAACAATGATTCTTACTGTACACATTCAAATTAATTCATAAAACACATTAAACTCAGTTGGAGGAGCACTCTGGGGTATACAAGATGATGTTTTGACACATTTTAAGGGTGCATTAAATAAGTAGAGCTGCAATAACTATGGCTCACAATACAATACTATCACAATGTATGCTTAATCGATACATCACGCATTATACTATGCAATATAGTATTATTTTTAGAAACCGAATACATTTTAACAACGGTATATATTTGTTAAACCACTACCTGTTCAAAGTTAATATGAAACACACCCATTTTAAATCATCAAAATATCCATCCATCCATCCATCGATTTTCTTCCGCTTATCCGGGGCCGGGTCGCGGGGGCAACAGTCTAAGCAGGGACTCCCAGACACCCCGGACACTTCCTCCAGCTCCTCCGGGGGGACCCCAAGGCATTCCCAGGGCAGCCGAGAGACATAGTCTCTCCAGCGTGTCCTGGGTCTTCCCTGGGGCCTCCTCCCATGTGACTGAGCTCCTCACCCTATCTCTAAGGGAGCGCCCAGCCACTCTGCGGAGGAAACTCATTTCAGCCGCTTGTATCCGCGATCTCGTCCTTTCGGTCATTACCCAAAGCTCATGACCATAGGTGAGGGCAGGAACATAGATTGACGGTAAATCGAGAGCTTTGCCTTTCGGCTCAGCTCCTTCTTCACCATAACGGTCCAATACAGCGACCGCATCACTGCCGACGCTGCACCGATCCACCTGTCAATCTCACGCTCCATCTTCCCCTCACTCGTGAACAAGACCCCGACATACTTGAACTCCTCCACTTGAGGCAGGGACTCTCCAAATTAAAATATGTCAAATGTAATGCATAAAAAACTATTCCTTCCACTAAATAAGGAGCTACAGCAGCTGACAATAATTATACTGTAACACCTTTATGAACACACGTTGTAGATTTTTTTTTTTTTTTTTTTTAAGAAAAGTGATACAGTCACACTGTCGGACATTTGAGTGTTTAGTGTTAAAATACAAAGAAACGAAACATGACTTTATTTTAAAACTATGTGTAATTTATAGAATACAGATAACAGAGCTGGATTTTATAAAGTAATTTAAAGTGATAATGCCAAAAATGGGCATCATGTCAAGTATCAATTTACAACTAAACAGTATTATTGATGAAAATCAGAAATCGTTTCTTTTTCTTAATTATAAAAGGTCTTTTGGCGTGTGTTTTAGAGCCAGTCTAGTCCTGATAACTACTGTGATTATTAAAATATGATTACAATTTGTTTTAACAGTCGACTAGTCAAAATGATTCCAGTTCATTGCTGCAACCAGAGACAGTTTGCAGTTTGATCAGGCTAAATCTGTGTCAGATGTTGTTGATAGTAAATTGCCTCCTCTGCTCGTCTCTAGAGCCGAGTTTACGTCATCGCTCCTTTGTTTGAACGACCACAAAGCACCCAATGTTTAAACAGTTTGGACCTCAGAGGGAGAGAGGAAACTACAGTGGATTAGACAAAGTATAGGGAGGAAATGTAGTAATCCTGGGTTTAGTCCTGGTTTAGTCCAAGGTTTAGTCCAAGGTTTAGTCCAAGGTTTAGTCCAAGGTTTAGTCCCAGGTTTAGTCCCAGGTTTAGTCCCAGGTTTAGTCCTAGTTTAGCCTCTGTGAATACTACGACAGATGATCAATGCATTTGAAAGAATCGATTCTGACCTTAAGGCATAAACCCTGGTCACTGTACCACAGAACGAAACATCCAATTAACAAATCAATTTAATTAATCCAATTTAACAAACCAGTGACAAAGGACTGAGACATTATTGACAGATGTAACTGCAAACCACAACCTCCAACTGAGAGGACACAGGATAGCCACTTCCTTCTTAAAAAAAAAAAAAAAAATAAAAATACTTGGCCTGGCTCTCATCTGTTCGTCTCCATGGAGTTAAACAATCCAGATTTATTATGTTTGTCCGCTACCATTTATTTAGCTCTTTGTTATCATAATGTAATTTGTGAGTTACTGTGTCCAAGTCATTTCCCTTGTGGATCAATAAAGTTTGTCTAAGTCGGTTTAATGCCAAACTGTGGAACATTTCAGGCAACACACATAGACTAGTATACGCCCATGGAGCACTATGGAACCTACAGGACCACTGAGGATTACACACATATAAGAACACAAGAGAACAGAAAAGAAAATACTATGATTTAATGTTGAAAATAACACTGTTTTGTTTAAATAAAAGATTTTTTGTTATTATCGTGGTATAGGAATCTGTACCGAGTGTCAAGCCTATTCCTTAGTATCGAAATCGAGTTTGAAATGTTTGTATTTTAGTACATTTTTAGTAAAGTATTAATATTTTACCTATTTTGCTACCACTACAACAGAAAATCGTGTCATTGCTAGTGCGGTCGTAAGGTTAGCTCCAGATTAGCCTCGTTTCGGTCATGAGCTGGTCAGAGGGTCACCTTGGGCTAAAGACTTTTTCTCTCCCTCCCTTGCCTGTCCCTCCTCTATCCTCTCTCACCTCCTCCTTACTCCCTCTCTCCTCCTTTTCAACCTGCTTTCCTCTTTCCCTTAACGTTCTCTCCTCTCCTCCTTCTGTATCCCTCGCTCCTCCCTCTCTCACTCCACCTTTCCTCTCCCACCTCTGACGTACAGAACCCCTGTATCAAAGTCAAACTGTTTACTCTGCAAATGTGTAAC
Source organism: Taenioides sp. WSHXM2023 (assembly GCA_029959045.1). NCBI lineage: Eukaryota > Metazoa > Chordata > Actinopteri > Gobiiformes > Gobiidae > Taenioides > Taenioides sp. WSHXM2023. The sequence continues at coordinate 25,526,115 of CM057102.1, forward strand.
TCAAGGACACTGGACGCTTATGGTCAATACAAGCTGCTGTTTATGTCATTAAAATATTCCTTTGAGATTTGGGAACGGTTTCTGTCAAATAGAATAATAATAAAAAAAGTCTCTCTCTCTCTCTCTCTGTCTTTTTTTCACCAAGTTTCCTTGCATAACACTATTCAAGTTCAAGGGGTCATTTACTATAAAGGGTTGGTAGTTTGACTCCTACTTGACTAGTTATAATAATGTGTTTTTGAGCAGGACACTTCCCCTATCATATATTCCTCTCACAGCATAGATAGCCAGAGCTTTAATGTTAAACAATAGAGCAAGCATGGGATTTGCATGTTCTGCCTGTGTCTTTACTCTTTACACCTTCTAAAACATGAGGACTATAGAATTCTATGGATATTTCTTTCAAAAAACATGAATCTTCCAAACTTGATCCACAAATGTTGAACCTTCTCATTACTAGTTTGGGATCGGCTTCACAAATGTGTCATATTACTGGTAATCTTCTGTCTTAAAGTCCTTCCAGCTGACAACAAATACATCTTGGCACCACTTTCTGAAGCTATTGTGAAAAAATGATTTCACTTTTGTTTATTTATACTGACAGAGAAGACGCTGAACCGGCAATTACGGAGATATAAACCATAAACCAGGTCAACAAACCTGCAATCTGACAGCTCCACAGCAAACGCCACCACCCACAGCTCAGTTTAAAGGGCACATATTAAACCGTTTTCTGATCTGTGTTCTAATGTCGTTTCCTCATCACAAACACACCTTGAGTTGTGTTTTGTTTCATTCACGCATGTTTAAACACACAAACCCTGCAGATTCGACCTTATGATGTCATGTTTTTAAACTCTACACACCTTCACTAGAATCATTTGGATGATTTCAGCCTTGGAATTTACAATCTCTACTAAACAAAGAGTAAAAGGAGATGTTAACAGAGCATTTTGAGTTTTGGAGATGCAGACGGACTAATAATAAAGAGTTACTCAAACATGTGAATGAAACAAAACACAACTCCAGGTCTGTTTTTGAGGAGGGAACAACATTCTAGTCAATTTTGCATAATACGGTACATCTTTCATAACCTTTGTAATACAGTATAAAACAGATTAACTTAAATATCCACACTGCTGGTTCAAACTTCGCTTCTGCTCATATCTTGCGGTTAATGTTTAACCTAATCTCCAGTTTCAGAGTGCACACTTCGCTCTGCTCCAGATCTGACTCAGGTCCCTGTGACTTCTGTATTCCTCTGAAGCAGACGTGTTATTTTAAAAAGAAGGAAGAGAGAACGAGTGGAGGTGACCTTAGCTCCCCTCCCCCACAGCCTCATCCTCTTAGCTACAACACTGAACTGCGCAGAAACTAATACTAATACTACATCACTGAACTACACCGGAGGCTGGTGCTAATACTATGAGTGGGATCGAATGAGAAAGGAGCATTTGTTTGTTGTTTAAAGACTGTATTTGCTGTATATTTACATTTCTAATTGCTAGACCTGTCACGATATCGCATTTTGAAGTAAATAAAATCGATAAAAATACTGAAACAAATTTATGCCACTGACACACTAACCCAACCACATTTAAACCACAAAAATGATTCTAAAATGTATAATACTGTTTAAAAAAATCATGTGCTGCAGTAAATAATTAGAATAAAACACTTTAGTATTTCGTTTGCATCTAATGAGTCACAGAAGGTATTAATTCAACCTCGTTTTATTCTATATTGTTGTTGTATTTTTTATGTATTTCCCATTCCTGGGTTTTTGTGTCAGTGGCATAAATTAATTTAAATATTATAGTTTATCATCTTTATTTAGTTCAGCAATATATCAAACTGCTAAATTTGTGATCGTGACAGGCATTTCAGGATTCTCTTAAATCAGAACGGATTTGGGTAATTTAAAGCTGAACATTTGTTCATTTTGTACGTATCTCCCATTTCATGTATTGTAAAAGCAAAAGTTTCTTGCAAACTCAGACCACTGCGCACTGTGTCCATCTAATTTTAAAACATTCTCCTCTGAATCATGACTTTTTTAGCTGTGTCATTTTTGCTCCATTTGCCGCAGAGGAACAGATTTAACGGCCCACATCTCTCTTGACGACAGCTGGATTTCTTTATCAAGTCTCGTCCAGCTACATTTTATATTATTATACTTTATCAGCGCCTCCCTCTTGGACTCCTTTGTCTTCTCTCAGTGTGAATAAAACACACATGACACAGACTGGTTCAGTTCTGACTCAACGGGTTTCCATTTTCCACATTTTAGAAAAAAAACGAAGGCCCACATACAATAGACTTTAGGTAGTGATGCACCAATCCAGCCTTTTCAGTTCTGATCATAGACTGTATAAATGGACATAGCTAACCCGCTGTGTTCCTAATAGGAAGTGTTCATGGGCGTGCTTTCAGCTCCACTGACTCTGGCTCCAGTTCACTTTACATTGAGATATTGTCAATACAAATCTTCAACTGCTGCTGTGAGCCTCGTCATTTTGGTCTTAAAATGTTCGGATTAACCCGCTCTACAAGATCCTGGTGTTTTTATTACGCCATTTTCTCTGTAAATAAATTCCCATTCCTAATATGGCTCCAAATTCACTCCTTTAACTGCTAACCTCGGTGAGCTTCATTTGACTGAAGCCGAGTGCTGTGGTGACATGACACTCCTTTAGTCCACTTCTTTATACAGTCTATCCATACTTTGTCTGAGTATCTGCTGATATTAACCCAGAGGACAGAAGAAAATGTCAGTTATTTCCTTAAAACACAGTTAATTTATTACACAAGAGATCAAATTGTGTTACATAACTATTATTTATTCTACAGATCACCACAGAACAGCTTCCTATAAAAAAAAAAAAAAAAAAATCAAACAATACAATACTATAAATAAAGTTTTTACATCCAATATAATAAAGGCCCTGAACCAGACAATGTTTCAGTATCTGCGCTGATACTAGTATTGGCATCTGTGCATCCCTAACAGAACAGCTTCCTATAAATAAATAAAAATAAAATAAAAACTATTCTCACAAACATTTTTTTCTAATCAAAAAACTAAAAAATTGGACTAGACAGTTGTAATATGAAAAGGGGGAGAGAAGTGTCAGCCAATAGGCCTAACGCGATAATTACAACATCTATTTCTCGTTCAATATTCACCTTATTCTGGAAGTTGCCGTGGGCGCCGCCGTCATCACTGGAGTTGTATTATTTTGTATGGGTCCGATCCTCACAGCAAATAAGTTCAATCCTATTCCTGTTTTAAAGTCTCAAGAGAATCAGTGCAGTGTGACGTTTTGGTGCATATGAATACTGAACATTTTACACAAATGAACCGACTTTATGTCATGTTTAAGGTGCAAAGCTTTTCCCAAATTCTCCATCGACATGAATGGAATCAGCATTTAACCGGAAGTGCCACTTACCAGGAGCGTTTAGAGACAAAAGAGAGCGGGGCCGAGTAAGGTGGATAAGAAAGCTGGAACAATATAGTTTGGTGCTCAGTATTTGTCCTGGGTACTTTTTCTTTGCAATCGTGGTGAGATTTTTGCCATTTTTATGTAATAAGGTAAGATTTGAGCTGTAGAGGGTTAAATATATGACTTCTACGGCTAATTATCAGTTCATTCTGCCATTTATCTGTTGCAGCTCAGGCCTTTTAATGATACTGTCTATTTAAAAGTGGTTTACTAGAAAGAAGTTTCAATATTATCCTTGTGACAGTCCAATTGACCAAGTGCAGTTAGCATCCAGATCACAGGTAAGAAATGGCCTAAAGCTTTCACTCTATGTTATTACTGTAGCTGCTTCTCTTCACATTTTACCTTCTTTATTTCCAATGAGTCTTCAGGCGCTCCATCCTCAGATCAGATGAAGCAGGACCAGTGTTTATTTACTGCCATCACTCACGTGTCAAGGTCTGAGCAGAGGCAACATCAGCAGATTTAAATGAAGTCTCCAGCTCAATGAGAAATCTAATAATGTCTGTTTAGGACGGTTTAACTGTCAGAGATCAGAAGTGACAAAATCCAACCCACTTCATTCTCCTCAGACGGTGATAATGCGACACCAGCGCAGATATCTGATCTACTAAAGCTGGGATGGAGGGATGGCGAGAGGAGAGGGGGGATGGAGAGAGGGGGAAGGGAGAGAGATGGGGGAGGGAGGGAATGAGAGAGGGGAGGGGTGACGGAGAGAGAAGGACTCTGGGAGATGGAGAGGAAAAGTGGGAAAGAGATTTGAAGAGGAGAGAGAAAAAAGTGGGGGAGAGAAAGACAAAGAGTAAGAGAAAAACAGAAGGAGAGCGGGAACACAGAGGGGAGAAATCGAGAAATTTGAAGTGGAGAGATTAGGGCTGTTAAAGTATATAAAAAAAATCTATATTAAAACTAGTACTGAAAATAGATACTCGTTTGAGCAGGTATCAATACTAAAAAAAAGGCAAAGAGAGAGAGACAGAGATACAGAGACAGAGAGGGACAGAGACACAACGAGACAAACTAGTATGAGAGAGAGTGACAGAGATATATAGAGAGATACAAAGGGAGACAGAGAGAGAGAGAGAGAGAGACACACAGAGAGGGACAGATCACAAAGAGATAAACTAGTATGAGAGAGAGTGACATGTATAGAGAGATATAAAGACACAAAGGGAGGCAGAGAGAGAGACACGTAGAAAGAGAGCGACAGAGTGACAGAGCGCGAGCAAGCAAGCAAGAGCTGACTGGGCTTATTTCCATCCCTCTCTCATCCCTCCTTCCTTCCCTGTTTCGCAGTGGGACAGTCAGAATCGGAGGATGGATGGTGACGTGTGCAGAGCCGGAGCATAAACGTGATGTAGCACTGCACCACAGGCTCCCCTCCCCCATCGCTCGGCCCTCCCCCCAAAACAGAAAACACAGGAGTACGCAAGGCAGTCCACTCCAATACAGACCCATACAGACCCAGTACAGACCAAATACAGAGCCAATACAGACCCAGTACAGAACTATTTCCAGTTCTCCAACAGGCTCCAACAGCTCCTCTCAAACAGTGAGAAATACAGGGCTACATTCATACCATACTCCATAACAACTCACCCTTATGTCACAGATAATACTCCCTACAAATGTCCAACAACTCACCCTTATGTAACAGATAACCCTATGTCCTGTCAATCATCATCATCATCATCTTTGCATTATTTGTCCTTACATCCTCTTGTATACAACTGAGATATTTTATTTTTTTCTATTTTATTTTTACTAGTATATATACAATTATATAATTATGCCTTATTTGACACAAGGGTTAGGGTTAGGGTAGCTCTGCTGTAAGTGCTCTGATTGGTCAGAACAGATCACACGGTCACTTTTCTGACATCACACGGGTGGGAGGCACTAGGCCCATATTAAAGGAAATAATACAGAAGAGAAATTTTTGTTTGGGCCCATGCACCAATGGGCACGGGCTACTGAAAACAATGCAACACCAGCTTGGGTTCGTCTTCCAGATTTTATTATACTTCTATAGCTTCAATGCACCAAGATGAAAATGATCTTGCAGAGTAATGAAAATACTGACTGACATTTTAGCAAATAAGAGAACAACAACAGGAGCAGGGTCACTTAAAGCCTTTTACACACACAGACCAAAACTGAAACCCACAAATGATGGAAATCAGTCAGTACAAACTTAGATTTAGGTGTTTTTTTAGGCCTACTTTGCACTAAAGTTGGCAAAAAAAATTAGGAACAGCAGATAATGCCATTAAAAAAAAAACATACACAGTTTAGTAGCGAAAAAAGCTTGAAGTCTTTGCACAGCCAGAAGAATTCCCACAATATCTGTAGGTTCATAATCACAAACTCGCTAGAATAGTTTGTGAATTGTGCACAGAAAGCACTTTGAGCATTTGTAAAGTGAAAGTTGTCTGCGTTTTTCCCTCAGATGAATTTAACTACATTTCTTGGCTTGTTTTGCAGCTTCAAATATTTGGAAAGTTCCCGTTCACTCCCAGAGAGAGCTGTTCCAGGTTGAAAAATGAAAAGAGCCGTTCCTATCAATCCGGCTCCTGCAGAGTAATGACGCCATTTTTATAAAGTGATTCTGAAAGTTCATTTGAGCTGACAGAGAAAAGGTTCGGCTTTCATGTGGTCCAATAATTAATCAAGAGAGCTATGAACCATAAACCAGGTCAACAAATCTGCAATCTGACAATTAAACAGCAAATTCCACCTGAGAATTCTGACTTATCCTCTAGTTAAGTTTGTCAAATGTATGGAAAATCAGACATTAATCGATTCGTGACAACACTACCTCTGGCTCAGTGTTAAAAGATCAGCCATATATACAATTTTATGATGTCTCGCTAACCCAGACCTGTGCGTTTTTCATATTAGTTCATCCCCTGTGTGTACAGTACGTCATAATCCACTGAACAATGCTTTGAATATTAGCAGCTGGTGTGGTGTAAGCAGCATCTGGCTCCCACTCAACAATCTGCAAATCCTGGAGCCGAAAACCTGATGTGAAATGTTCTGCAGAGAACTACCATCCCCCCGCTCACTGTGGTAGGAGTAAACTACAACTAAAGTAGGACTAAAGCGGGACTACAGCAGGACTACAGCAGGACTACAGCAGGACTACAGCAGGAGTAAACTACAACTAAAGCAGGACTAAAGCAGGACTAAAGCAGGACTAAAGCAGGACTACAGCAGGACTACAGCAGGACTACAGCAGGACTAAAGCGGGACTAAAGCGGGACTAAAGCAGGACTACAGCAGGACTACAGCAGGACTAAAGCACAACTAAACCAGGACTAAAGGAGGACTAAAGCAGGACTAAAGCAGGACTAAAGCAGGACTAAACCAGGACTAAACAAAGACTATACCAAGACTATTCCTTACTTAAACAGGGCTAAATCAGGGCTAAACCAGGACTGAGCTTAAAACCAGACTAAACCAAAACTAAACAGGGACCAAGGTCCTGCTTTAATATGTTCAAAACAGGCTTAATTGGGACTAAAGCATGATTAAACCAAGACTAAATCAGAACTCAACCAGGACTAAAGCAGGGCTAAACCAGGGTGATAGCAAGACTGGATCTGTACTAAACCAGAACTAAAAATCTGCCCAAAGCCACCATGGAACGAGAACTAAAGCAGAACTAAACCAGGACTACAGCAGGACTGACCCAGACTAAATCAGGACTATATTAGGACTAAACCAGGACTACAGCAGAATCTGAATCAGTGGCCCTTGTTTAGCTCAGGTCTGAACACAGATGCCTGGACAAGGACACAGGTCTCCCCGGGGGACGCAGACAGAGACGTATGTGACAGTGTTTTATACAAAGCTTTTGTTATTTTAGAGGAAATGTCCGACTCTGCAGATACTGAAAGAAAGATTTGATAGGTCCATTTTGGAAAAAAAAAAAGGTTTGAAATTATGCAATATTTAAAGTTTAAAATTGCATTGTGTAACTTTTTAGGTGGAGGGCCTGTCAAATACTCCATGTAGATGTTATTGCTTTGTCTGGAATGTTTCACAGTATGGTATTAAACCTTTCTATCTTCATGGAGACCAAACCAGACCAAGTTACAGGTCAGATCTGTGGAGAGGTAACCCCGCTCACAGTCAGAATGTCTGTTTTTCTAGGTATTTTTGAGCTATAAAACCACCTGTAATTGAATAAATGTAAAGTAGAGCTGTTTAATGTCACACTGTGGAACATTCCAGGCAGAGAAATGACATCTCCATAGAAACAAGCAGGTGATGAACCCCAGTCTAAAAGTTACACAATGTATCTTTAACAATTTGCGATCAATATTGAATCATACATTTTCTGACAAGCATTGCGACTGATTAGACTTGCCATTTATAACATTCACATTTTTATCAGGAGAACTGACAAAAACACTGAAATATGAATGACAAACTAATACAAGAATTACAGTTTTTATGCAAATGACACTTAAAGATTTTGTCGTTTGTGGAAGAAATGATGGTACTTCAAAAGTGGCAGTCTTTGCGTTTTTCTAATTGTGTTAATTGAAATTGCGATCTTGATTTAATTGTGATTAACCTTAATATGCATTGTTCCTTCATATTTTATTTATAACTTTTTTTTTATCCCAGTTCAGATATTGTAGTATCAGTTCAGGGTCACTTTTAGACCCCTGTGAGCCGTCTGCATCTAATAATAATAATAATAATAATAATTATTATTATTATTATTATTATTATTATTATAAAAATAAAGTGTTTTTATCATCTGTAAACCACAAAGTAATGCTAGTGACAGTGTGGTATTAGGATGCTAGTTGTCATTAGCATAAAAAAATAAAAATAATCTTCATATGCTTTTGATCAGAAAAAAATCATTAACATAAAAGCAATATGAAAGCAATAAATACCATAATTTCAGACCATAAAATTGAGAGAAAGTACAAGACAAAACACAAACATTGCGAAATAAAACAAACCAAAGCGGCCCATTTGACACAGTCCCAGAGTAAATGATTCGGACACATCATGAATAATGTTGCCTTATAAAGAGTGACCGCTACAGGCATCTGAAAGATTACACTGGGATATTGTCTGGAGCTCCCAAGTGATTCACGGAGGCTGGTGGGGAATGTAATTTAATTCTGTTGAGTGCTTTAGGAATGCTGCCAAAGAATGCACAAGAAAAACTGAACCATTTTCTGCATAATATGGTCCCACCCAAACACACAAAAGGACAGATATTTGTGTTTTGTTTTGTTTGTTTGTTGTTCTGTTACTCAAGTTAGACTATCTAGCCAACAGCTGGCTAGATAGTCTACCTTTGAGTGTTTCAGTGAGTCACTCTCACCTTTTTGTTGAAAATCAAACTGAACTGAACAGGACCATGAACGCTCGTATTGATCACAGGATCCTGAAAATGTGTTGTTTAAGTCCATTTTGTTTTTTTGTTTTTGCTTAATTTATGAGGCAGTGTTTGCTAATGTGCGCATTGCACTACCATGGTAACTGCTGAATATTCTGCCATAGACATACATGCAGAACACCCCCAGCAGGATGTCAATGCAAAGTATCAATTTGGTGTGTTTCAGGGATATACGTTTTACTCCATACAGTGTAATGTAAAAGCAGATTTTTGTCAAAGAAATACACTTGAATGATATTGCCTATATTGTCAGATAGTTACACTGTTAAAAAGATTTTAATTTTTGTCAATATCGCCCGCATGTTATGTGACAAATGTACGAGTCGAAATATTCTAACACTAGAGCAGTGTTAGTGACGTCCTTACCGGACTCACAGACGATGGCGCCGGGCTTCAGCTCCAGCATCATGGTGATCATGGAGATGTCTGTGGTGTAGAGGATCTGAGTGCGATGAGGCAGAGACACAGTCCACAGCTCTGGGGTCGGGTGGAGGACGTGCACCCAGCCTCTACTGCAGCTCACCTGGAAACCGTGTCATCGTGTTTAGCACTAACTAGAACAGGGCTGTCAAGCAATTAACCAAGAGTGTGTATAGTTCAAAATGGAAATGAATCATTTACTCATTCATATTTTGACTAAGACACCAATACCATAAATTGTATAAAGAAGTAGTGGACTAAGGGAGTGTCACGTTACCCACAGCATTTGGCTCCAGTCAAATGGAGCTCACTGAGGCTAGTAGTTATATCAGCAAATCTGAAGCTAGTTCCATATTAGGAATAGGAATTTACTAGAATTTACAGACAAAATATTGAAATAAAAACACCAGGATCATTTAGAACAGGTTAATAAGAACATTTTAAAACCAAAATGAGGAGCCTGACAGCAAGACGGTGAGAGACGGGCAACATTTTTTCAATACAAAGTGAATTAGAGTCGATAAGAGTGAAAAGCGCACCTATGCTCACTTCCTATCTACAACGCGGCGGCTAGCAGGTTAGCGATGTCCATTTATATATCCAGTCTATGCACAGTAACCATGTTGAGTGACTCTTACCTTGGATCCGTACTTGTGCCCGATCAGGTCCTGGGAGTGGCGGATCACCCCGTATCTAGTCTGAGTCTGGGCTCCTCTCTGGACCTTCACGGGCATCATGGCGTCGTGGCTCAGGTAAATAATGGCCACATCTCCCTCGGCTATGCACTCTGAGTACTCTGCAAAACTCATCTCCTACTGCAACCTGGAAGAACAAGGAAATACACAAGTCATATTGGTTTTCTTGGATATTTTTTCATTTTATAATAATATTTGCAGGTATTGGAGCTGCGCCTGATATAATTTAAATTAGGGAATGGCTAGTCCTTTTTGTTTGTGTTGGTGGTCTCATGCATTTTAATAAAATAATAACAAAAAAATAATAAATGGGCCAAAATCAAAAGTATAATAATTAGATGTAGGACTAGACAATTCCAAGACAAGATGAGATTTTGACGTAAGTTGTACTACATAAATTGTGCGTTGCAGAGTTCACAATTTATTATTATTTATTAGTATTTTTTACTGTCGTTTTAGAACTACAGGCTCTCAAAAGCTGTGTTTTTTGGTCCAAGCCAGATCAAAATAAACACACGGGGGGGAAAAAAAGTCACCAGATAATTTTCCACGTCTTGCAAGAGCTTGTCTTCTTATTTTTAATAACAATAACAACAACAACAACAACAACAACAACACATTTATATATTTAACATTACAAATTTGAAAAATACATGACTCACTTGACACTCAGCACACTCAATTCATGTTAATATCATTTTACAGTAGCCTATCAGACTATTTTTCAAAGTAGTAGTAATAGTAAAAGTAATATACATTTTTTTAAATATATCTATTTAAGTAATTACATTGCACATTAGTATAATAGTTCTATATAATAACTCTACAGGCTAATAAGTCTCCATAAATGAAGATATGCATCGCCATAAAGAATAATTAAAACTACAGTTGTTCTATTTTCCAGTTACAAAGAACATTCTATTCTCTGCACGTGCTGTGTTCATTAATTTATTCATTATATATTTTTTAATTTATTTATTTATGTATTTACTATTCAATCAACCAACAACATATTAATACATTTGAATACCATCATTTTGTCAATATATAAAAAAAAAAAATCTGTTTTAATCCGCGCAACAGTTGGAAATTCTGCAGGGAAATTGTAGTTACCATGGCGACGCGTACAGTTGCGATTTAGCAAATTTTTCACAAATGTTTGGATCGTTCGATAGCGCACAACTTTTGACAACTTTCCTGGTGAATTTATTGGAGATTTTTGGAGTTTTTACACGAAGAAACATGAGCGACAACGTGGCCAAAGTGTGAGTCTAAAAAATAAGACTCATTTCAGCTGTTTTTCGTACGTTTTGTGAAGTTTAATTTGATCTTAAATCTTTTCCCACTTCTCTCATGGAGTCGTTAACCGTTTTCAATTGTATTTTACATTATTTAAGAATTTTAAGATATAAATTGAACAAAAAAAAGTGTAAAAAGGTTGTAACACAGCACGAATTTGAGTTTTATTAAATATTTTGTTTTTGAAGAGCTGTCCTCATGTCACGCCACGACGCACCTGCACGTTAGAATATGAGTTAAAATGCATTTTAATCCCATGTACCGAGTCTAAATTGACAGAAAATTAAATAATACTTTACTATAACAGCATTTCATAAGTTTTGCAATGTCAATGACAGTTTAATGCCAAATCTGATTACAATTTTGCCGTTATGAGCTGCTAGGTTTTACCGTTAACAAATAAAAAAATGCAGGTTTAATGACAAGTATGACGTGAATAGATCCAAAAACTTGATCAAAAATGTCAGAACTGGTTGAATTTAGTATTTTAAAGCGTTAACATATCAAAATCCGTGCACAAAATCGAGCTAAAACTGAAAGCTACCAACGCTAACCGCCGTCATGTGCGTAATGCGCGCGTGGAGTTACGTTCCTCCGGTAGCGCTCACCTTTGGACAACACGCTGCACCGGAAGAGACCGAGGAAAGGTGAGATTTCGATAGAATTATTCTGTAAATGATGAAAAGCCGATGAGAAGAGGACAATCTGACATCCACGCGCCTTCCGACCGCACACGTGGTTTTGTTTTGACAGGAAATGCGTCTTCTTCTTGGAGACTGGTGCCATTGGCGCGCATTACTGCCACCTACCGGATCCAAATACGTGAATACGTGCCTACAGATATAACATTTTGCCGTGCAAAAAAACTACGTACTTTCTACCTTGGACACATTCTGCATATTTGAATACTGCAAGTTTTGTCAACACACGCAAGATGGTGGCTGCAGGGAAGTACTGTAACAACATGGGTCATGGAGAGAGCAGACCGCACTTCCTCCGCGGCGTGAACGCGAGCGGGGGGCGGTGTGATGGTGGTGAGGATGTAAAGGCGAGATGACAGTAGACACTGAAGGCACGCAAAGCCGGAGCCACTCACTTTCAAAGCAGCCTCCGTATGAAACATACCAGGCACAGAGAGACGCTGCTGTTTGTACTGCAGCACAAGCAGCGCGCGGCTCTGCCATTTGGATGTTTTATTATTCATAGGCAATGCGTCACACAGCCACACAGAGGAGGACATATGAAGGTACAAGATGGGATTAGGTCTTGGCTGCAAAGAATGATGAGCAAGCAAGACAAAAAGAACACAGTCTATGCAAAAGAGACAATACCCCCAAACTCCCAAAGCTCCAAGTCCCATTCATGTAAACAGAAGACACGTTAAACAGAAAGTGACAATGGAGTCTGGCCTCGTGGTGTTAAGGGGGAGGAAAATGATGGAGGAGCTTCACTTGTGTCATTAAACAGCGGGACGCATCTTTACGCACTGCTGCAGCTCAGAGCCTGGAACTCACTAGAGCTGCTAAAACACAGGACCGAGGAGCAGAGGCGCACGTCCTGCTCCTCCTCAGACATCCCCTCTGTTTTTGTGATACATGTTTCTATCTGGAGTCGTTATGGCGGCAGACGCGGGCCACGCGTTGAATGAACGGCAGTGGGCCGCGGCCGAGGGGCGGAGACACGCGGCTATAAAAGGCGCGCTCTGTCTCGGGCTGACACCGCAGAGCCGCCGCTGAGAGGAGCATCCGGCCCACAGCTCCACACCGGACAAAATAGGGATCTTTGTCTCCACTCCTTCCAGCACCAGTCACCTTCAGACCCGCAGACAACAGGTACGGCATCCCGGGGCTGCTGTGCCCGGGTTTGCATGCTTTTATTCGGGGAAGCAGCGGCGTTAGCGGGACTCAGACAGGCGTCTCGGCCCATTGTTATCCGCCTGTCATTGTTAGACCGGGGGACAGTTCTGCTAAAGGGGAGATGCACAGCCGCGCTTTCCTCTGGTCAGTCATAATCTAATGATGATGTGAGTGAAAGCGGCTATGCGCGCTGGGGGCGGGATGTAGCGGGTTTATGCGGGTTTATGCGGGTCTATGCGGGTCTATGCGGGTCTATGCGGGTCTATGCGGGCTGTGTGCACACATTGACCGTCTCTCCTCCTTCTCCCCTCCGCCCTCATCCAGGGAGCAGCCATGCCTTTCGGTAACACGCACAACGAGTGGAAGCTCAAGTACTCTGCGGAGGATGAGTACCCCGACCTGTCCAAACACAACAACCACATGGCCAAAGTGCTCACCAAGGACATGTACGCGCGCCTGCGGGACAAGCAGACCCCCAGCGGCTTCACCCTGGATGACGTCATCCAGACCGGCGTTGACAACCCAGGTACGGACCCACCCAGACCCGGCCATCTGCCCCTCATCCCTTCATCCCCAGCGCAGGCCCTAATGGCGCAGCAGCAGCGGCTCTGGGTGACCTTGTGAGGGATAAGCGCCTCCGCGGCAGAGCACAATATGGAGCGGGAGCACTTAAGAGTCTAAAAGAGGCACCGTTATCAGCGCGCTTCAGCGCCCAACGGCAAAGATTACCGTTACATAACTAATCCTGAGCGGCTCCCACTTTTCTACTGTCTGCTCCAGGGAAATGCGGTGTGTCCTGTGACTATGCGCCTCTCTGCCGCAATTTGCCGCACTGATCTGTGCACTACGTCCACACTGATTCCGCGCGTTGCGCTCTGCCGCCTGGCGCACAGGCTGTTATCAGGCCTCGTTGGCGGCAGCTGTGATTCCTCCACTCTGATGACATCACGTGTTATCTAACACCTCATCACACGCACGTGCATTGATTAAACATGCAACAGCGCAGGACTAAACACACGCACTGCGCCCGGCAGTGCGCTGTTAGGGGCCATTCATTATGACTGAGCAGCGGGCTGCAGTGAACGGGCTTTGCGTTAATCCGGATCCACTCTGCGTCTTGAACAGGTCTCTGTACTGTTGAGGTTTAAATGCTCCTAACGCTTTTTATTAAACGGAATGAGGTAAAACCACGCAGCTCATGCGCGATGTCCCGGGCGCGTTAATCCCGCGGAGGCAGATTGGCCTCTTTATGGCCCTGTAACATGATGTACCTTTGTATGAGCGCTGAGTGTGCAGGTGGCGCTCTCTGGTGGTGAGACTGAGGCAGTGTAGAGTTCTGGTAGTGATGCAGTGTGTTTGTGCAGCGCGGATCTCATGTCCGACCTGACGCTGACTCTGAAGCGGCGCTCGGTGGATGACGAGTTCCCGGATCTGACAAAACGCCACAACCACATGGCCAAAGTGCTCACCAAGGACATGTACGCGCGTCTACGGGAGCGCGCCACCCCCAGCGGCTTCACCATCGATAACGTCATTCAGACCGGGGTGGACAATCCCGGTACAGTGCAGGGCTCAGGAGCACAGGGAGGGACAGACTGGTCATGGGGATGACACAATTTGGAATAAAACAAACTATAGTATACACCCACTACAAATACACCCACACTTGGACCATGAGAAGTTTTGAACCTGAGAAAATGGTATTTAAGGCTCATTTTCCTCCAGTCCCACACCACAAATCTAAAATGTGACAGGAAGTGTTCACTGTCAGTGTTGTGTCCCTAACCGTGTTTATGTGTGTGCTTGCGTTTGTGTGTGTGCGCTTGTGTTTGTGTTTATGCAGGTCACCCGTTTATCATGACTGTGGGCTGTGTGGCTGGAGACGAAGAGACCTATGAGGTGTTCAAAGAGCTGCTGGACCCAGTGATCGAAGACCGTCACGGAGGATACAAGCCCTCAGACAAGCACAAGACCGACCTCAACGCAGACAACCTACAGGTACTACTACTACACAAGCCCACAAACAACTTTGCATGTACTAATGACCTAAGAACTTGCAACTGCTGCTACCACTAATGATCCATCAAAAATCCAGACAGATTACTGATGACTATTTATCTGGAGATGATCTGTATTCTGAACCAGACTCTTGCACACAGCAGTGGCCCTGCAGAGCTACAGTCACTGCTCACTCTGGGGCTCTGCAGAGTATTGACCCAGTGAAACCTGCCAAGTTTCACTGGAGAAAGCCGATAGTTCTGCAGGGAGCATCCCTCTTTCTATAAATGTACAAAAAATCTTTAGTTTTAATTTTGAACACAGAAACTGGCACAAGGAGCCCCGAGCTGCTTCAGTGTTTGTCCTTTTACCTTTTTGGACAGTGTCACTTCACTCCAATCTTTAGTTTAACCCCAAACCCTCTCTCCTTCTGCGTCTCAGGGTGGAGATGACCTGGACCCAGCCTACGTCCTGAGCTCCAGAGTGAGGACGGGGCGCAGTGTTCGTGGGTTTGCTCTGCCGCCACACTGCAGCCGTGGAGAAAGGCGCGGCATTGAAAGGCTCTCCATCGAAGGTATGTCATGATGCTAATGCATGTTTATAATAAACATCTGCTTAGAAACTCAACAGGAGCTCCACTACATCTGGTTTAAGTGCAGATACTTTAACACTAGTGTGGTTCTTTACAGCCCTGGACCATTTTAGATTAAAAGTGCAGGTGTTTGTTTCAAAGTTAATTTGTCTTTTAGCTGATTAGTTTTGGTCTCTCGCACAGTCCTGGTTTAGATTAAAAGTACACTGTCTGTGTCCCTCAGCCCTGGACTCCCTGAGCGGAGACCTGAAGGGGAAATACTACGCTCTGAAGAACATGACTGAGGAGGAGCAGCAGCAGCTCATTGACGACCACTTCCTGTTCGACAAACCCGTGTCTCCTCTGCTCCTGGCCTCTGGTATGGCCCGCGACTGGCCCGACGCCCGCGGCATCTGGTGAGGAGTCGGACCACTGTTTAATGTAGTTTAATGTAGAATTATTTTTACTAAAGTGTTTGCTCAAAGGCACAATGACAACAAGACGTTCCTGGTGTGGGTGAACGAGGAGGACCATCTGAGAGTGATCTCTATGCAGAAAGGAGGCAACATGAGGGAGGTGTTCAACCGCTTCTGCACCGGACTCACCAAGGTCAGGGGAAAACCTGAGTAATATACAGTGTACTCTGCAGGGGGCGCTGTCACATGTGTTTGATGTCCCGGTTTTACCCTTTTTGTCCCGAAGATCGAGAACCTGTTTAAGCAGCGTGGACACGACTTCATGTGGAACGAGCACCTGGGCTACGTCCTGACCTGCCCCTCTAACCTGGGCACCGGGCTCAGAGCTGGAGTCCACGTCAAACTGCCCAACATGAGCAAGCAGCCACAGTTTGAGGAGGTGCTCAAGAGGCTGAGGCTGCAGAAGAGAGGCACCGGTGAGAACGCACCGCTGTACACGCACCGCTGTACACGCACCGCTGTACACGCACCGCTGTACACGCACCGCTGTACACGCACCGCTGTACACCAGCATGAGGAGGGCACATGGAACTGAAAACACTGCACGCTCTTCAACATTTGTGTCCAGTGAATTTAAAAATGTTAACATAATCAAATGGAGCCAATGCCACTCATGTGGTGTCAAATTGTAAACAAAACTCTATAGTTCATGTGCAACTTCCACTGGAAATACAAATGAGAGCTGCTTCTAGAAGCTGACGTCAGGGGTTTAGTGGGAGTAAAGTTATACCAGTGGTAATCCTGGCATGGAATAAAACTTCTGACAGTTTGTTCATAATGCGAGCACGGGGCGAGCACGGGGCGAGCACGGGGCGAGCACGGGGCGAGCACGGGGCGAGCACGGGGCGAGCACGGGGGTCTTCCATTGGGCCTGAAGATGCACATGAAGACTCCATGATTCAGAGTTCACTGTAATCAGCATAGTTTATTTTCAGAAGAGCCTGAAGCCATCCAGCTGTATAATGGAAGTCTAATCCGTTCTTCTCGCTCTCAGGTGGCGTGGACACCGCGGCGGTGGGCGGAGTCTTTGACATCTCTAACGCCGATCGTCTGGGCTTCTCGGAGGTGGAGCTGGTGCAGATGGTGGTGGATGGAATCAAGCTGCTCATTGAGATGGAGAAACGTCTGGAAAAGGGTCAGGCCATTGATGACCTGATGCCCTCCCAGAAGTAACTCCCCTCTCCCCTCTCCCCCTCCTCACCCCGTACACTCCGACTGACTGTCCTGAATGCACTGTACCACGTTTGGTTTGCTCTATTTAAGAAACGGTTGCTGTAACGGAGGAAGGATCTGCAGTAAATAAAAATGTTCAACAGTCAAACCAGAGTCTGAATCAGTGTAAAGTATCAACATTATGAAATTAAATCTACATCTGATGTACTGTCCCTTTAAGTCTGCGTCTCATCTTAAACACCGGGTCTGATCAGAGGAAATACTGAAAATAACTTTGGTTCCTGTTTGTGGGAGTTGAGCCTTGAATCTACAGACTTAAACACTGGGAGAAGTGACTCGGTTCAGAGCTCTACTTTAAAATTATACACGAGTGTTTACTCTTATGCATCTATGAAGACTTGCATCTCAAATCTGAACTTGGAAAGAGGGTCAAATATCCATGACGGAAGTTGAATCAATTTCTACAGACCAGACTATTCAAAAACATGGCAAATTCAGTCTGCTTCATCTGCAATAATGGAGAAAAATGTATCCAAGAGTAAGGTCAAGATTGTCAACCCTTAAAATGGACAATTCCATGTACCAATGCCTTAGAGGGTCAAAATTCAAACTAATTCGTAATCCTAAAGTTTAAAAAATTGTTTATAGCCATTTCATTAAATATTTTACTAATATTTAAAACAGAAAAAATACCAGGGGCCAATTTTGACAGACACTTTTTAATGTAGACATGTGTGGCCATTTACACAACTCCATCTCTACCTCGTCAACAAAATACAAAAAGAAAAAGAACGGTTTGTGGTGAAGCGGATTTTGAAATTAAGATTACATTATTTACAGTGAAAACAAAGTCATTTTTAAACTTTGAGGGAAAAAAATGGGTGAAATAATAAATAAGACTACAAATGCTCTGTCCATTCACAGCATGACAAATCATATTCAAAACGTGGCGTCCGGGGAATTTTAAAGGAGAATTTTATGCGGAATTTTGTATTTCAAAGTAGATTTCTGTAATGAAAAGTGGTAAAATTATTAATCAAAATTAAAATATTTCCTCAAATGAAGTTAGAAGTTGCAAAATAGGCAATGACAGATACTAGTTGAAGAGTTTTGATTTTAAATGGAACAAAAATAAACCAATTCCACTTGACTGTAGAGGCATTTAGATCAAAATATAAGGCAGTGACAACAGAAGGTGCGCACAATCCAAGTCAGTTTGGTAATAACTGACTACTGTTTCCATGGCAGTATTCTTCCACTCAAAAAACTAGTCCCAGCCACTTATAAAAAGGTTAAATTGTGGATTAATCACTGTAAATTAAAGACGCTTACGTATATTAACCTCCTGATTTAAAAACTTCTAAACAAGAATTTAAAGAGGGGGAAAAAAAAAGTTGTGTCAAAAATTTCACTACTTAAAAGGTGCAATATGTAACTTTTCTGGTTTCGCGTTAGACTCATCTCCATGGAGACGAGAAGGAAGCGCCGCCCTTCGGAGTTACAGGTCAGATCTGCGCAGAGGAGACTCCACACACCGTTTTTCGAGGCAGTTTGAGCCTAGAAAACGTCTGGAATTGAACAAATGCAAAATAGACGCGTTTAATGCCGTATTGAGACACATTCCAGGCAAAGCAACACCTCCGTGGAGACAAGAAAAGTTACACAATGCGCCTTTACACATCTTTTCATCACTAAACTCTCACTTTCAAATCTACTCAAGTTTGGCACCGACTGTCTTCAAATTCTACATTTAAATCAAACTCAAAACTCCCCTGACGCCACTTTAAATGTCGACCGTTAAACTTCCTGAAAGATATTAGTATTTGTGATTATTGCCAAAAAGCTTTTTAGTTTCTCTATACCATTATAATATTCCATACATACTCTTGTTTAAAAAAAAAGAAATTCAGATTTGGAAAAAACTGCTACTTGGGTGATTGCAATGTACACTTTAAATACTAGTTCTTATATTTATACTTTGTGGTGTTTGTTTTTTACTCATAGTTTTAACTCATTGGCAACTTTTGACGCTATGTTTTTGAACGCGATCGAAGAGCCGGATATTCTCTTGAACCGTACGCCGTTTAGGGAGAGGCGGGGCAACTTGCAGACCTCCATCTCCCACTGGACGAGGTTTTCGGCTCTGGCGTCGCCGTGGACACAGAGGAGGAGGAAGCTTTCTTGCTGTTCGTAGTCGCAGTTGTTGGCGTCGAGGACTTTCCGGATCTCGCGCAGGATCTCGTTGGGTTCCATGGAGCTGGTAGTCCTCATACTCCACGTGAAGCGGAGAGATCGGGGCTTGGAGTCACTTTTGGGTCCGGTCGGGTCTGAAGCTGGGACATGGCGGCTGGAAGGAGAAAGAGAAAGAACGAAAAGGAGTTTAAAAAAAGAGGTTAAAATTGTGAAGGGATGATGGAGAAAAGCGATAGAGGAGAGGAGAAAGAGACAGAGAGAGGGAGAGGGAAGTGTCTGGTGGGAAAGTAAAGAATGCAAAATTTGGACCATAAAATCTTTTCTTTTTTTGTCTACCATTATTTATTTATGAACATTTATTAAACCAACTAAGAAGACGGTATGGCAGGTATTTATTAGAGTATTAAAATCAGCTTTCATATTCCATTTTTTTTTCTTCCATTTTATTTTTTTTTCAACATATTTTTTAAATTGAAAAGGACCATAAAGCCTTTTCAAACTACATTTAATCTGTACAGTTGTAGTATTGAAATAAAGATGCACTATGTAACTTTTCTGGTGTCTGCTGGTCTCCATTTCACTTTATCTCCATGGCGACAAAGGCGACACCATCATTTAAAGTTACAGTCTTTGGTAAAGGTTCATTCTGCCTTTAATGGCTATCTCTGTGCCAAGTTTCAGGTCAGATCTGCGGAGAGGCGAGCCCACTAACTGTAGGAATGCGTATAAAGCATGGATCAATTTAAAGCCATACTCTGAAACATTCCAGGCAAAGCAACACCATCTCTACAGAAATGCAGATGGACCCCATAGTGCACCTTTAAATGACTGAGACCTGATCATCCCAGGTCTAGACTAAAGTCCTGGCATAATCCAAGTTTAGTCTTGGTTTAGATCTGCTTTAGTCCAGGAACAGAAGATCTACTTTAGTCCTGGTTTAGTCTAGTATTTTATTCCTTAAACAAAAAAATTACTTTATTTAATTTAACTATTTAAGTTGTTTTTTCTTTGGTCCAAAATCCAATCTTTACCCATTTTCATATCCACCAGACAGAGACACATTCAAGAAAAACATGCTTCGTTAAATGGCAAAGTTTAAGAGTTTAAAACAAGACCAGCGGTTTTCAAGTCATGGATAAAAACAAAAATCTAAAATACAAAAATTAAGATTCAAATTTCAGTCCAAAACCATGCAGCACAGACAGAGCAGAGCCATGCACCAAACTCCAGCCAAAAACAAGAGACTTTTGAACATGAGGCAGACGCAGCGGGTTATAATAGAGATAACCTTATTTAAATGGGACCAATCAGAACTGTGGGAGAAGTTTAGACCTGGTTAAGTCCCAGTTCAGTCCTGGTTTAGACCTGGTTAAGTCCTGGTGTAGTCCTGGTTCAGTCCTGGTTCAGTCCAGGTTTAGAGCTAGTTAAGTCTGGGTTAAGTCCTGGTTTAGACCTGGTTAAGTCCTGGTTAACTCCTGGTTTAGACCTAGTTAAATCTGGGTTAAGTCCTGGTTTAGACCTGATTTAGTCCTGATTTAGTCCTGGTTAAGTCCTGGCTAAGTCCTGGTTTAGACCTGGTGTAGACCTGGTTTAGATCTGGTGTAGTCCTGGTTAATCCTGTTTAGGCGTCCTGGTTTAGACTTGGTTTAGTTCTTGTTCAGTCTTTGTTCAGTCCTGGTTTAATCCATACGTTTTCATTGGTGGCTAATTTAGACCTGGTCAAATCCTGTTTTAGTCCTAGTCCAGTCCTAGTTTCATTTAGACCTGATTTAGTCCTGGTTCCATTCTAGTTTAGTTCTGTTTTATCTTAGTTCACTTCTAGATTGATTAAGACCTAGTTTAGTCCTGGTTCTCCACAGTTCCTGGTCCCAGTCCTGGTCCAGATCTCACCTTGAACCTTCGAGTCTCCCGTTTCGCTCAAACTCAGTGGAGACTCTGGAATCGAACCATCAACCACACGACCAAACGGACCAAACAGCACACAGCAGCAGAGACACAGGGCAGTGCACAAATCAGAGTTTATTCAACACAAACAAAACTGAACTGGGCAAAAGTTTAAACAGACGCTGCAAACAGAAAATCTACATGAGCTGAAATGAAGTGTTTTTGTTTTTCACAAGTTTTAACTCATTTTGATTGATTTATTTATACAAGATTTGTGGTTCTCAAATAGTGGGTTTTTGAGTTCTAGTATATTACATTTACTAAGTTTTATCCACTTTTTAGCCTTTCTTTGGGTAATTTCTTAGAACTATTGTGGCAACTGTGTGTCGTCCTGTTTAGTCCTGCTTTAGTCCTGCTTTAGTCCTGCTTTAGTCCTGCTTTAGTCCTGCTTTAGTCCTGCTTTAGTCCTGCTTTAGATCTGGTTTAGACCTGGTTTAGACCTGGTTTAGACCTGGTTTAGACCTGATTAAGTCCTGGAATAGCCCACAGAATAGCCCTAACTGAGTCCTGGTTTGAGTCCTGGTTTGAGTCTTGGTTTAGATCTGTTGTTACTGAGAAATCCAGACCTTTTCACTGGTGGTACTTAGTGTAAAAAGTTTGAGAACCACTGGTCTAAATCATCTGATTAAATACAATTATTATTTCAAAAACAAATTCACAATTTAGAATAAAGTGCATCTGAAATTTGATTATAAATAAATATGAAATTATTCGGTTATAAGTTAAAACTAGTTAAAACTTCAAGTCATTTTTAACTCATGTAGACATCCGCTGCATCTTTAAATTAAACAGTTGTAGTGTCCAAACTTTTGACCAGTGCAAAGTGAGTAAAACCAAAAACAACATTACCAAAGTGTTATAAGAAATTAAAAACATTGCTTGTAAAATAGTGACCAGACCAGACGGTGAAAATGAGAGAGAGCTGCAGAGTCACACCAGAGGCCGAATGAGGAGCACGAAGATTCAAAACTGCTTAAACTTGGATTCTAAAGACTAATTTTATCACAAAAAAGGGAAAAAAAATAGCTCAAAATCTGAATGAAAAGTAAAGGTTGCCATTAGCTAAAGAATAAAAATACAAATTAATTTAAAAAAGGAAAAATACATGAAGCAAAACGTTCTCACTGAACCTTAACTATTGTCACAAACTGCTGTGATTTTTTTTTTTCCTTTTTTTTTTTTTTGCAGAACTTGGTTTTGCATAATTAGTGTAATAATTAGTGTAACTGTGAAGCTACAAACAGAGAAACTGGTTGGACTGACTTAAAGGTGCAGTATGTCACTTTTCTGCTGTTTGCTCATCTCCATGGAGATGTAACAGGACTTCCATGAGACATTCCACATTGTGGCATTAAAAGTGCATTGTGTAACTTTTTGGTTTTTGGTGGATCCGTCACCTGCTTGTTTCTATGGACATGTCTTTGCTCTTCCTGGAATGTTCCACAGTGTGACATTAAACAGCTCTACTTTACATTTATTCAATTACAGGTGGTTTATAGCTCATAAATACCTTTAAAGACAGACATTCTGACTGTGAGTGGGGTCGCCTCTCCACAGATCTGACCTGTAACTTGGTCTGGTTTGGTCTCCGTGAAGATAGAAAGGTTTAATGCCATATTGTGAAACATTCCAGACAAAGCAATAACATCTCCATGGAGAAAAGCATTTGACGGACCCTCCACCAGAAAAGTTACACAATGCAGCTTTAACTTCATCATTCTCCAGAGACAAGCGTGAAGTGAAATATTAAAAGACCTGTAATGGAAGCGCTATATAAGACTAATGGATCGTCGTCATCATTATTATTATTGATATACAAGTTTAATGCCATACTGTGGAACATTCCTGGCAACGCATTAACATCTCTATGGAAACAAGCAGCTGGCAGATCATCCACCAGAAAAATTACATAAAATTTCCTTACATAGAAAATGTGTGTACGCTGGTGAAGGCTACAAAAAATATATTCTTATTATTTTATTATTATTAATGTCGGCAACAACATGACCTCAATATGTGATGTGTTTTCAAATTCTGTCAGCTATAGTTTACTTATTGATGAATGAGTCTTAAAAGTGAACTAATGATGAAAATTTCTTTGTACTTTATGAAAATTCAATGACAAAATAAAAAAAGTTTGACGTAAATAAGACGCAAACAAAATGGGAGGATGTGATTGGTGGATGGATGACGAGGTGAGCCCTGATTGGCTGAGGAGGAGGAAGTGGAGGGACTTACTAAGGCTCTTTGGTCCCTGAGCGGCGGATTTGGCCGTTTGCCGTTTGTTGGGGTCAAGAGTGACCCTAAACAGAGGGGTCAAAGAGGGGTCAAAAGGTCAAAATAAGGTTAGAGTGACGAGGAAGGAGGACGAGAGATGACGGAAACAGGAACAAAACAGGTATAAAATATAAAAACGTGACAATGAGAAATGGAAAGGACAGATCCCCAGATGTTACTGAGACTAAAATAAAATATGAAAGTAACAGCTGAATCTCAGGTTTGTAGTTCTCTTTTCTAAATGTAAATGTAATAGAAATGTCAAAGTAGCCCAAAAGCTTGTACAACCTACGCACTTCAATCATAGAATTGTAGAGAATAGAAAATATTGTCTTTTCTGAGAACTACACCCTATACTTATTATATTAATGTCTTTTTTAATATTAGTTTGTCAGAGGTTTTATTTTATTTATTTTTTTGGCTCATTAGAAGAATATGAAAAGTAGATTTAAATGTCCCTGTGTCTCATGGGCTCTCATTCTGTGTAAAAGCTGCTAACCCTGTAGTTTAGACGTCTACAAACATGTTCTGAAATACACGGGATTCTTATATTTGTTTAACAGTTCAGATTTCAGTCTTTTCTCAAATGTTAAATGCTCCTGGGCGTGTTTTAATAATAAGATCTCTTGAAATTAAAACATCTGGGTTTCAGTAAAAACAGTGACAAACAGAAAAAATAATGAAATAGATGAAGAGAAGAATGTACTGCTGTAAATGTCCACCAGAGGGCGCACCTGACCTCAATACACGCGACTATTACTGCTGCTGTTTACGTCTTTATCAGCAAATTAAACTTCCTCAAAGTTATTTTTGTTAACTGAGTACTTCAATCTATCTGTATCAACAACAAAAAAGTGTGAAATATCAAATTTGTTCAACATCTGAAATAAATATTCTGAAAAAACAAAAAACAAACAAATAAAATCATGATTTAAAAAATGTGTTTAAAAAAATAAATAAAAAAAAAATAAATCTATAATAAAAAAAATGCAAATTAATCTTTTAAAATTTCAGAAAAATTATTGCCCCTACATGTAAAAATAAAAACCTCCCTTTCACATTGGCTCAGATGTGCAGTTCTTTTGCACAAACTGAACAATACAAAAATATTAAAAACAGAGTAATACAAGAGATAAATAAAAGAGTAGAAGCTGGACAGAGTGGAACATGCTTCGTTTGAGCCAAAGCCGAGGTCAGTGTTTGGGTTAAAATGACACAGCACCACAGCACACGCTACATTTACAAACACACAGGTCAGAGGAGAAAAAACAGATTTAAAAACTGTGATTATTGCATTTGTAGCACAGGAAATCCTTACTTCAATCCTTTGTTTTAATTAGTACTATTTTTGACTATATTTACTGTTTAATACTGCAGCTTATTGGCTTTATTAATCAAAAAGGGACTGAAAAATTAAATAAATACCCATATATATATATATACACACTTGTATATTTCTCATATAAACCTGTGCAGTTTGTATGGGGCTTCAAAATCAGTCACATTTTGTACTTTGTGAGTTGTTGCAGAGTTCTCGTTCAGAACTCTCTATGGGCTCTTATTCTGCATAAAAGCTGCTAACCCTGTAGTTATAAACATGTTCTGAAATGTCCCTGTGTGTCTCAGATGCCCTCCCTGTGTCTCAGATGCCCTCCCTGTGTGTCCATGGGGTCTTAATTCTGTGCCAATGGTGACAAATATATAGTATTTTAACAGTATTTTAACACAGAACTTTTTAAAACACTAAATAATCGTTGTAATAATTTGAGAAACTTCTAGAAACCCCACTGACCCCATTACAGACTGATAAGTAGATTTTCTGATTAATAAAAAAGTTGAAAATTACGTTGTGTTTGTAAATGTAGATCAAAAGTGTATTTTGTGTAGAAGCGTTGAAGAGTTAGTTCGGTGCCAACAGCCCTCAAAATCAAGTCTCTGTGAATCACTCCAGACCGAAGATTTTTAAAATATTATAAAGAAAAAGAGACAGAGCAGAGAGAGAAAGAGGAGAGAGAGAGAAAGAGAGAGAGACACAGGGCGACCAGGGTCCTACCTTTTGGAAAATCTGAATGACATGTTTCTACAACAAAACCAGACAGAAAGACAGTGAGACAGTGAAGGAGGAGAGGAGTGAGAGAAGAGAGAAAAGAGGAGGAGAGAGACAATGAAGGAGATGAGGAGGAGAGAGGAGGAGACAGAGAGAGAGAAGAGAAAAGAAGGGATGAGAGACAGTGAAAGACGATACAAGGAGAGAGGGAGGAGTGAAAGAAAGAAGGATGGAGGAGCCAGGTATGAGAGAAGGAAAGGACACACGGAGGTAGGAGGTGGGAGATAGATAGATAAAGGAGCTCAGAAACAAAGAAAGGGAGAGTAGAGAGGAGGAATAGGACTGAATGAGAGACATAGGGAGGCATACGAAATGGAGGACAAGTAGGAAAGAAAGAGACAAAGGAGGAAGGAGACAGAGCTAGAAAGTAGGAGACACAGTAGGAGACAGGAGAGGAGCTAGGAGCGAGGAAAGGAGGAATTGGACTGAATGGGAGACAGAGAAGAGTCAAAGGAACAGTCCAAACAGTGATTCTGTTTTGGACAAAAGTCACTGCTGCTGCTGAAGGTTCAGGGTTTTCAGGCAGTAAACACCAACAATGTGACAAAACTCAAGAGTCATGAAAAAAAATAAAGTTTATAAAAAGAAATCAGGTTAATTTGTTGTCCTGGCAACAGTGAAGTTTGAAGGGGCATTTTGCTGCCCTTAATAATATAATAATAAAATAAAATACATTAGTCTATATTTTACATTCGCTTATGAGTATGTGTTAAACCAATGATTGCGTTGACCAGCTGAAAGCAATGTATTTTTTTTTGTAACACTAAAGCAAACGGCTAAGATTTTAAATTAGTATTCGGAGGTATGAAAAAGTCTATGCTATCTTTGACCATTGGAGGGCAGAACACTAAAGTGATAAGGGGTAAGTAACTCTTGTATGTTTAAAGTGTATTAAACTACACTCTTGTATGTGTAAAGTGTATTAAACTACACTCTTGTATGTGTAAAGTGTATTAAACTACACTCTTGTATGTGTAAAGTGTATTAAACTACACTCTCGTACGTTTAAAGTGTATTAAACTACACTCTCGTACGTTTAAAGTGTATTAAACTACACTCTCGTACGTTTAAAGTGTATTAAACTACACTCTCGTACGTTTAAAGTGTATTAAACTACACTCTCGTACGTTTAAAGTGTATTAAACTACACTCTCGTACGTGTAAAGTGTATTAAACTACACTCTCGTACGTGTAAAGTGTATTAAACTACACTCTCGTATGTGTAAAGTGTATTAAACTACACTCTCGTACGTTTAAAGTGTATTAAACTACACTCTTGTACATTTAAAGTGTTTTATTACTGCGTGAAAACCCACAGTCTAAAAGCACAAACACAAAAGCAGTTTGACTTTTGTGATTCTACAGATTTCACCAAAGCGGCAACAAATTCATTTAAAATCACATTGAGGTGAACTGTGAATGTGATTTGATACAAATAGAATTTAAACTTTGGCTAATGAGGCAAACTAACAGACTCCAGGCCAAAGTGCAGCGGCTCCTTTACAGTGAAAGTCAACGGTAATTACCGTTTTAGTTTTAACTAAAAAAAAAGTGTTTTAACTTACCAGGTAATAATTTGACCTAGCTTCTCAATTTTTTAGACAATATTCTTGCCAATATTAATAAATCAATATTTCTGGTAAATAGTACTTCTGTATCTGGTTTGGACCTGGTCTGTTAAGTCCTGGTTTAGTCCTGGTTAGACCTGGCTTAGACCTGATATAGACCCTGAGTTTGTCCTTTTTCTAAAATAATTTATTCAGATTTTCACCTTTATGAGAGTTGCTTGTCTTGGTGCACCTGTCTAAACGTAATCAGTCTGGTTTAGTCTGGCTTTCAACTTTTGACCTGGTTTTCTTTGACTTAAACTAACTGAACAGAATCATCTTGCCCTTCTCACACTCAAGTTTGGAGGTCCTGGTTTATACCTGGTTTATACCTGGTTTAGACCTGGTTTAGACCTGGTTTAGTCTGAACATAAATGGACTCCTCTCTTTAGCCTTCTCACATTCTTTATTGTTTTACCTTCGGGTGAGTTTGGAGGTTAGCTTGGAGAACAGGTTGCTGGTTCCTCTGCTGCGGGTCTGGGACAGGGGTGATGCATCATGGGAGAGGGTGGGTGAGGCGGGGGGGCCGTTGTAGGTGGCGGTGCGGCGGTCTCGGAGCTGCCCGCCGTGGAAGGTGCTCCGGCTGGCGGTGCCCCTGGGAAACCTCAGCCTGTCCGGGGTGGTGGAAGAACTGATGGAGTGAGTGGAGGCGACTGGGTTCCTCTGACCACTGGGAGAAACCGCAATACTGCTGTAAGAGAGAGAGAGAGAGAAAAGGGATGGAGAGATGGGGAGAGAGGGAGAGAGCGGGTTGAAGGGAAGAAGATGGAGAGGAGAAAAGGGCGGGAGAGGAGAGGGAGCAGAGCAAATGGGGGAAATGGGGAGAGGTGGGGGGAGGAGGAGGAAAAAGGAGAGAGGAGATGCGAGAGCAGAGAGAAGGAGGGAGATTGGGAGAGAGGGATGAGGGAAAAAATTGGGAGAAAGAGAAAAAGGCAGGAGGAGAGAAGAGACAGAGGAAGAGAGAGAGGAGGGGTGTAGGAGGAGAGAAGAAGAGGGGGAGGGAGAGGGAGAGAGGGAAGAAAGTAGGGAAGAAAGCGGAGGGAGGATAGACAGGGGAGGATGGAAGAGTAGGGGAGGAGAGGAAGAGAGGAGAGAAAGGGAGAGAAGAAAAGGGAAGTTGGCAGGGTGTGAGGAGGGGAGAGAGGCAGAGAAAGAGTAGAAGAGGGACAGAGCAATAAAGGCGAAAAGGAGAGGGGAAGAGAGGGAGGAAGAGAGAGAGAAAGGCATATTGGATTAATGTGGTGGCATAAAACAAAATGAACACAAACACATTTTACTTTTGGGACGGTGGATTGAATGCAGAGATTTCGGAGTAGAGCATCACGACTTTCACAGATACAGACGAAGGAGAGACCAGGGTCCAGACAAGGTGGTCTTTAGGTCCTGGTTTAGTCCTGGTCAAGTCCCTGTCTAATCCCAGTTCAGTCTTACTTCGGGATGCAGTAGTCCAGGCCGTAGTAGGAGTGAGGCAGAGCAGAGTTCCTGTATTTCAGACGAACAGAACCAGAACCAGAACCCAGAGCTGTGGAGAAGGACGGACTATGGGCCACCTCAAACATGCTGCTCATGAGGAGGGTAAATATAGGAAAACAACCAGGAGAATGGAAAGAGAGAGAGACAGAGACAGAGAGAGAGAGACAAAGAGAGAGACAGAAAGAGGGACAGAGAGAGAGAGAGACAGAGAGAGACAGAGACAGAGAAGAGAGGAAAAAAAAGGAGTGAAGGAGGAAGAAAAATAATACAACAAAAGTGAAATACATTTGAAAAAAAGAAAAGAACAAGGATTTTAAAGTAAAGAGGAATCAGAAAGTAAAATTGGGGAAATTCTGAAGTGAAACTGCAGCTGTTTTTATTTTGTTTTTTTTAGCCTTTGTCATTAGAATTCCCCAGAGTGTTCCAGCTAGAGGTGGGCAAGATATAGAAATAAAATTGATGACAACATGAGTATTTTTTTAAGGCATTCAAAATTTGACAATCAAGTAAATTGTTTATAATAAGAAATGTCTCCAAATGCTACAAAAAGAGTTGATTAAAAATAAATGAGAAAAAGTCAGTGCCGAATACGTGTATAAAGTGATTTTCTGGATTTTCGTAATTTCACTGCTGTCTGATACCTAAACCTCAGCTAAGGCAATTAAAGACATTCTGTTGGATTGACACATCATTTGAAAAGTGAATCGTCTGCAAAATTAAATCACAAAACTACAAAACTATCAGCTAGTTTGGTTTTTAACATAAACAAAATGACTGGCATTATCTTATATGTCAAATCTTCAACAATATTTTTTTATTTTCAAGTACAGACCATCTCAAAAATTAGAATATCATGGGACTTGAAAGTTTCACACTGTATCTGTATATCTGTATGGTCCACAGCTATTAGAAATCATAGAGAAATTATTGTGAGGGGTTGTTTGTAATTGAATCCTGCCTGTAAATTTGTTTTGACATTTCCACACCTGGTCCCCCGCTGCTTTAATCTACTGTGCGATTTATAGGTAATTTTGAGTGTTCTGTGTTGGTGCATTGCAGACTGTGTTCTGTGGCATCCCCCTGTGTAAATGCCCCAGTTGTTTGTGCTGAAGTTTTGAGTTTAAACAGGTCGACTCTCACCTGTTTTCTTTCCCGTTCGGAATCACAGAGAGTCGATCCGTGTTGTTCCGGTCACTGCAGACGTATGTGTTTCTCCTGGTCATCCCCGCAGATGCCGAGTTATTCTAAAGAGAGAGAGAAGAGGGGCTATCCACTCTGTTGTAGTGAAACAGAAATCTAACCCACAACCACTCTGCAACAGGAATACAGAGATCCAACCCATAGCCTCATGGTGAGGAGGGGCAGACAGGCTAACCACTCTGCCACAGAAACACAGGGATCTAACCCACAACCTCCTGGTGAGAGGGAAAGAGAAGCTAAATACTGCCATAGTAACACAGGGATCCAACCCACAACTTTGTTTATACAGAGAGAGAAGAGCTAACCATTCTGCCCCAGAAACAGAAATCTAACCCACGATCTCCTGGTGAGAGGAGGAGATGGGGCTAACCACTCTGCCACAGTAACACAGGGAGAACATGCACACTCCACTCAGAGACATCAGGAATCTAACCCACAACCTCCTAGGCCTGTCACAGTAAATACTATATTGACTTATTGTTCAAAACATGACAGATGGAACAATGACTTTTGGGGGTCAATATTTATGGTGGGTACGTTTATTTTGTGCTAGTGGGGTACAGGGTGAACAGTTAAGTACATCTAGACAGAGAGTAGCATGTGGTATACCCTCCCCAAGAAAAGTTACGCAGTGCAACTTTAAGTGTTATTGTCGTTTCAATATTATGGTTTATCGTTTATATTTAGTACAGTCATATATCACACTAATCACACACAATATTACACATTACAGAGAGGAGACAGGCTAACCACTCTGCCACAGTCACACAGGGATTCAAACCCACACCCTCCTTGCTCTTGGGCTGTAGTACTCACAGTGGTCCCGGTGGTGGCTCCTTTCCTCCGGTCTGGGATATCGGCTTTGTTGGGGTTGTTGGCGTTTCCGAGGATGGGGCTGGTGGGCTGGGCTCGGGGGGTGTTTGGTTTGCGCAGCTGGACACTCCCCTCTTCTTTGGAGCCGTTTTCTGCTGTGGTGGTTTGGGAGCGTTTGGGGTGGGTCATCCCCGGAGGCACGTTCTGACCGACTGAAAGAGGAGCAGGATTATACAAGTTAGTGCACCTGCCTGAAAAACTATGCTGACACTACTTTAATTTAAATGTTATTATTTTTCTTAATTTAAATTTTCTCCTACAAAGACTTCCTCCTAATTACTGCAAGGGTTTCAACTTAATACACAAAAAGCACCAGCTCTAGTGGGTTATTAGAGTTCATGACTTTCAAGTAGGGTTTAAAGCCACACTTTTCACCTCATTGAGGTGTTGCTGTTTTGCCTAAAATGTTCCATATTATGCAAAGCAATAATAATATCCCCATAGCGACAATCAGGTGCTGTGTCCTCTGTGCGTCAGACCTACAGTGAGAGTCAGAGTCAGAGTCAGAGGAGCAGGTATCGACTCAGTGTTACATCAGAGGACAGAGCAAAGTAAATAAACCAACACTGCCCCTGAGTAACATTTAACCAAAGTCAAACAAAGTCAAAGGACCAAAGGAGGTCAGGTAATACTGATAAGAGTATTGATATTTTATTTTGTATATTATGTATTATTTATTTATTATTATTGTTATTGATTACTATACTGTACTGTGAATTGAATTAGATTACTCAAATACTTGTAAACATACTGCACTGTAAACAGATCTGAGCTATGGGTACTGTTTAGGTTGTGTTTTAGGTCACTTCAGCCAAAATAACACTAAACATCTTCACGTGTTTGAGTCTTTGAACACAGTGATTCAGTGACCACTGCACATACCACTATTAATCTGATTATCCATTTCCACCCTAAAGGGAATCTTACATTAGGCTAGTCCTAGGAGTCCAAGGGAAAAGGAACTGGCATGGATTGATTTGAGCATTTCATAAATTGCACTCTTACAGGTAATTTTGTCTGTGTCTGTCATCTAGGAAGGTCTCACAGGAAAAGAAAATGAACTGAAGAAACCATTTTGAAACACTCCAGTCCAGTCCACTGTCTAGTTGACAGTTCTTCTAAGTTTCCTAGGTTTGAATGCACAATTTTCAGGGAGAACAAACTGCAGCAGAAACATCATTTGTGAAATATTGGTACTATCTTTATTTTCCGTTTTTTCCGTGTTCTCGCTGCAGTACCTTGCTCGCTGTATCTCCTCTGCTTGTGGTTGGATGAGGCGCTCCTCTGGACTTTGAGGTGAGATGGAGACTGTCCGTTGAGTTCACTATTTGGTCGAGGTTTGGCCAGGTTCAGGTTACTGCTGGAGGCCGACTCAGCAGACTCCATCTACAGGAACACAGCGGTAATGCACATAATGAGAAACAAAGAATCAGGACCCTGATGAAGAGGAGCAGCGATCCCACCTCTGAGGCCTTCCTCCCCAGCAGCAGGTATGTGGCAGTGATCTCATCATACTTCATTTTGGCCAAAGACTCCTGGATCTCGTCCAGATTATAACCCATCCCCACCATCACATCTGCAACACAAACAAGAAAACGTTATTTTAAGGAGGGAGGCTGGGAAGTGATAACCAGGCTCACAGCAGATTGATACAAGTGTCACTTTGAAATGAGTTTTACACATTATCAATCTGGAACGGCTCTCACTGAAAGAGATCGGAAAACACAGAGCACCATGACGACTATTTGAATCTGACTGATCAAAGCGTCACAACAGCGGAACAAGACGAAAAATCAAACTTTAGTTAAATGCAGTTGAGAGAAACGCACAGACATCTTCCCTGTTCACAAACACACAAAGCTCTCACACCTTGTGCAGATTTCACAAATTAAATAGTCCTGTAGTATTGACGCTCTAACAGGCTGAAGTTTGTGTTTGTCATGCAATGCCTTGAATTCACTAAATCACCAGTGAGCAAAGGTACCTCCACTTTAATCTAAGAAAGCTGTATCCAGGCTGTATTATGGCAAGTAATAAACACTCCATGAAGTTTAACAGCAATTCACATAAACCCCCCACCCCCAAAAACTGAATCACTTCAAAATCAAAAAAGGAAATGCTTAACTGAAATTATGTTTTTATTCTTGTTTTAAAGTTTCTTTTATTTCTCATCTTTCCTGGGTTAGTTATTGAATTCTTTTTCACAATGAGGGTATCCCCTATCTGGCCTTAGTGTAATATAGATTACCTCATAAAATGGAGTTGAATTTCCACCTGGGAATACATTAAGGCTGAATGATTTGGGAAAAATATGTGATTGTGATTTATGTTTTAATAGTAGGATTCTGTTCAAAGTTCACATTTAACAAGTCCAGGAAAACTGACAAAAAGACTGAAATATGAACTGAGAAACTAGTCGAGAATCAACAAGAATCACATTTCATTCTTGTACAGATCTAAACTACAGGGTTAGCAGTTTTTTTGCAGAATAAGATTTGGTTGTTTGTGGTGGAAATTATGATATTTCAAAAACTGCAGCCTTTCCAATTTGCTCATTGCTTCCATTCAACTTGCAATTTTGATTTCTATTGTATTTTCCTTCTATTTTCCGTACTCTGGTTTCACCTCGGTCAGCACATTTCACTTTCATTGGGAAATCCTGCCTGAATACAATGATATAACACGTCATAAATCCCCAGGTAACCTCCTCAGCGCCATCGATCGCCTGAGGACACGTCTGATTGGCCGAGAGGCGAGTGGACGTCCGGCACTCTCTCGTCTGATTGGTCGACGGTGGTTGCTTGTCGCCGGGTAAAGTGTCTGGAGAAGCTCTGTTTTCCCTCCATCATAAATCTACCTCTGTATCTCTCGGTGGCAAAACGCATTAAGGAAACAGCCCCTCCCCCGACCACAACCTCACACCTCAAACCTTTAACACCACACATCACGAAATCATCAATATTTTACATTTTCAGACTAAAACTGGAAAAAAAATAAATAAGAAAAACGTTTTATACACAAGTGGTTGCATCATACCACTTTGCCCAATATTGCATTTTACTGGCAAGCTTTGGCAAAGAGATACTTAAAAACCAAAAGTCCATTCAAATGTGCAAGCTTTGATTTAAAATTGAATCATTTGGAGCATGGCTGCGTAATTCATCAAATTTTAATCAAGATCAAGGCTCAGTCATTTCTAAGGATCAACCAAACATAAAAAAACATTCATTCTGGCTGTGAGCAGGATCGCCTCTGCACAGATCTGACCTGTACCCTGTCCTGGTGACGTACCTCGCTTGTGAAAAGTTACTGTACATAGTGCACCTTTAAAATCGAATCTTACAAAATGTGATGTAAGCGAAACTAAACCGAACCAAATGAGATCCCTTCATACTCAAACTCTCGTGTGTGTATCTCTTCTGCATTTTTGATTTGTGAGGATTCCTCTCAGATAAAAGTCCACACTGTTACGTAACGCCTCGTGCTCCTCGGGTCTCATCATTTATTCATTACGACTTTTCATCTTTTCTGGACCGGAGCGAGATCATTAGCAGCAGAGACTACCCCGGCTTCTCATAACAGGAGGCTCATACAAGGGGTACATACATATACAATATTCAACAAGACAATACAAGCTCAAGACTGTATCTTATTTACTTGTGAAATTCATCTTTTAGTGGTTTTATGGGGGAACAAGGGCAATGTGTAATATAATAATAATCATAATTATTTAAATAAAGGTCTATATTGTGCAGTGTGTGTTTACCTATCCTCTTCTGGTCTGTGATGTCCAGCTCTGGCTCAGTGTAAGGCTTCAGCTCATCGTCCTCAAACCCAGAGTTTATCCATCGGTCCTTCATGATTTGCTGCCAAACAAGAAACACATTAAAAACAAACCAACACCGTTTTACACAATACACTTCTGCAATAATTACATTTTCACAGACGAGGATCCATGCAGAAACAGTAGGGATATGACTACAGCCAAATCTCATACTACTTTCTTTATTTTTTACTCTATTCATTTTTATTTTTAACTCTATTTATTTGTGATACTGTGTAGAGACAAACTGCATTTTTTTTATTTTTAAAAGCTCTGAACCTTCAGTGTTTTCATTAAAGAAACACTATGTAACTTTTCAGGTTGAGGGTTCATCACTTGCTTGTCTTCATGAAGATGTTATTGCGTATATCGTTCCACAGTATGGCACCAAACGGCCAATCTCTATTCTACAGAGACAAGCAGGTGACACTGGTACAGCTCAGATCTGTGAAGAGGCGAGCTCTTTATGAAAGCATGTTATGCAAGGTATTTTATTCAACAGAAACATTAGTAATTTAGCAGTAAAGTGCAAGGTAGATTAGTTTGATGTCATACTGTGGAACATCCCAGGTAAAGGAATAACAGAAAACCAGCAGAAAAGTTCCATAGTGCAACTTTAAGAGTGACAGATTGTATTAAACAATCACCAGATTATATAAAACTGAATTAAAGACTGTGTTAGTTTGATCCATTCTCTCTAGTCTCTATCCTTCCCCTCTCTCCAAATGCCCCGCAGTCTGTTTGCTCCATTTGGATTTCAGGAGGATTGATCTTTTGTGATGAGCCTGAGCCAAATTAATTATCAGTGTGTGACCTCACAGAGAGTTCGACCCAAAGCTCAGGTCCAAACATGTGACTGAACGCAGAGGTTTAATCCGGTAAAAACTAACTCAGGGGTGTGTGATGCTGTGCTGCTGTCACTGTGTCTTAAGTGAATTAGAGACAAAAATAGGACTGGAGCAATGGGAGCATATAACAAAGTTAATGTATAGCAGTATCTTTATTCCAAGTAGGGTTGGTTGACAAATAATACTCATATGCTAAATGAAACCATAGACTGTATAAAGAACGAAGGGAGTGTAGTTCCATAAAGGAATAATATATAAGGAATAAGAATTTATTTAGAGTCAAAAAAGCGAAATAAAAACCTCAGGATCATGTAGAGCGGGTTCATAGGAACATTTTAAGACCAAAATGAGGAGCCTGACAGCAGCAGACTCAGAGAGAGGGGCGATGTTTTTTCAATACAAAGTGAACTGGAGCCGGAGTCGACCCATGCTCACTTCCCATTTGGAACATGGCAGCTAGCGAGTTAGCCATGTCCCTTTATATACACAGTCTATGATTGATACTGAAATGAGTATCAAACATGACTAGCAACAAAACTTAAAGTATCAAATTCAATACCAAGAATAAAACACATAATTAGGGCAAAATTTGATCTTTCCTGAATAGTTTTATACTGCACTTTCCCCATTGGATTTATTGTCTTATTGCAGTTTTAAAAGGTGCACTTTGTAACATTTCATAACCCGCTTGTCTCCACTGAGATAATATTGCTTTATAAAGTGCATCTTTAATCAACTTGAAAATAGTCCAAACTACTTGAAAAGACTCCTGAGGTAATGACTTATACTCTGCTAAATCAGTTCAAATCCCATTATTGTTGTTCCTGACTTGGGTTAAGCTTCAGTGGATTCATGATTGAAATAATCAGGTCAAATAGTGGAAATAAAAAATTAAAGACACACTACACCGGCTTTGTTTACATGCACACCAAAATCTGATCATAATCGGATTATCTATAAACAGTCACATCTGACGTGGGTAATCAGATTTCTCTCTGACTGTTCACACCTGTGCAGGTTTTGACAAGGAAAATATGTAAAAAATGACAAACTAATGTGGTAAAGACAAAAATGAAAGGAAATGTTAAAAATGAAAGTTATTTTAAAATGTATTGTACTTTGTTTTCCAAATACAGTGGTTACTCAAAAAATCCACTGAATCACTGATACATGTCACCAGGTGTTTTTGATGATCAGATTTCTCTTGTGCTGTAAACACACCAAAATCAGAATTATTGGGGTTATCTGATTACTCTAGTTTTCTGATTTTACTGGCCATGTAAGTGTACCCACTATCCCGTCACAATTTGGACCAAACATAAACACATGACAAATTAATTAAAATCACAAACCAAAGAGTGGACTTAAAGAGACAGTGAGAGGACATGTGGCGTGAGGACAGACAGCGCCCCCAGTGGACACGTCATGCTGGTACGGTGCGGTTTAACTGTAGAAAAGTGTTGTATATTTACATTTTGGGCGTCCTCCCTCACCTCGAGAGTGCCCCGTTTGCCCGGGTTTAGCACCAGGAAGCGCTTCAGGAGGTTCTCACAGTCTGTGGACATGTAAAAGGGGATCCTGTATTTGCCCCTCAGCACACGCTCACGAAGCTCCTACACAAACACAGATATATGAGAGTTAACCATGAATTTAGAGATAAACAAAGGGACAATAAGTGGTTCAGGGTTATTAAGTGTAATTGTAATCAGAATGGTTGCAAATACAAAATCTCTCTACTAAACTGTGTACATGGTGTGTTAATAGCACTAGGTAAATTTGCAGCTTTGTGTTGAAAAACACACACAGTGTGGTGCCTTCAGTGGCCACTACACTTTCAAGTACTATGTGACATCACTGTCCTAATTACAAACCCCTGGCTGCAAGAATGGGGTCTGAAGTATGGATGCATGTTAGACCATCACACTGTTCCTTATACCGCCAGACCCCCCTCCCCCCTCACTCTCCCCTTTAGTCCTCCAGTACTGCCCAGTTTAGCAGCTTTATTTGAAATGTGGTTGTGGGCGGAGTTTAGGTGTTTGGTCGCACTTTAAAAGGTACATTGTGTAACTTTTCTAGCACAGGGTCCTTTGTATCTCCATGGAGACCAAACAAGACCAAGTTACAGGTCAGATGTGTGGAGAGGCGACCCCGCTCACAGTCAGAATGCCTTGGTATTTTTGAGCTATAAAACCACCTGTAATGGAATAAATGTAAGGTTGATCTGTTCAATGTCATACTGTGGAACATTCCAGGTAGAGTAATGACATCTCCATCGAAAGGAGCAGGTAGTGGACCCCCAACCAAAAAGTTGCATAGTGCATCTTTAAGCTTTTTACCAATGTGGAAAATCTTGTTTACCAATGTGGAAAATCTTGTCCATAATATTCCTGGTTTAGCCCTCTCCTTCCTCACTGGTACAGTTTCAGTCTAGAGTTGAATGATTTTAGCAAAATATCTTATTGTGGTTTGTCCAGCTTTAGCCCCTCCCCTCCCTCTGGTGCAGTGTTTGTACCTTGAGGTTCTGTCCATCAAAAGGCAGTGACCCGCTGACCAGTGTGTAGAGGATCACTCCCAGACTCCACACGTCCACCTCAGGCCCGTCGTACTTCTTTCCCTGGAACAGTTCTGGAGCGGCGTACGGAGGAGAGCCACAGAACGTGTCCAGTTTGTTTCCCATTGTGAACTCGTTACTGAAGCCAAAGTCTGCGATCTTTATGTTCATGTCGGCGTCCAGGAGGAGGTTCTCCGCCTGCAGGATGGGAGGGGAACAGCCAGGCATAGATCTGTTAGAATTATACTACAAAATAACCCTAACCCTATAACATGATAGCAGATTTTAGTATTACAATTACTGTGTAAAGAAACACCACAATGCAATAATTATTTTCATTTAATTTAGACACTTGGGCAATTGTTTGGACACAGTAGCTCACATATCAATATATTATAATATTATATATTAATATGTTGTTGTTGTTGTTATTATTATAATAACAAAGAGTCAAAATATAAATATAAAATTCTAAATAAGTAGCAAAAATGGCAAGACACTGTTGTCAAATAAAGCATAATTATATAAATGTATATATACAAGTAACAATAAAATATAGAAATATAGTATGTAGTATAGTAACAAATATATCTCAGCTATATACAAGAGGTCGTAAGGATTAATTAACTGTCTTTTAATTTTTTGGGGGTCAAATGGTGCAGTCCTAAAACAGTGACATAATAAGGTCACATTTAAATCTGTATCTGTGTCTGTGCACTGCTCTGTGTTTTCCAAGTATTGTGTTTCATGTGTCTCACCTTGAGGTCTCTGTGAACAATGTGCTTCTGGTGGCAGTACTGCACCGCTGATACAATCTAAAAAAGAGAGAAAGAGAGGAAGGGAGGGGGAGGAGAGAGGGAGGGAGGGGGAGAGTTAAGGCAGAAGATAGTGTGAAAGATGGAGGAGAGAGGGAGAGGCACACAGAGAAGGAGGAAAGAGATGGAGGGGAAGGAGCGATATAAGAAGAACAGAGAGGGAGAGAGGTAAGACAGAAGATAGTGTGAGAAAGGGAGGAGAGGGAGACAGAGAAGGAGGAAAGAGATTGAGGGGAAGGAGCAATATAAGAACAACAGAGAGAGAGAAGGAGGGAGTAAGACAGAGGATAGTATGAGAGGGAGAAGCAGACAGAGAAAGAGGAAAGATGGAGGGGAAGAAGAGATGTAAGAAAAATAGAAGGTAAGAGAAAGGGAGAGAGGGAGGGAGGAGAGAGAAGATAGTGTGAGAGAGGGACGAGAGGAGAAGAAGAAGCAGACAGAAAAAGGACAGATGGAGGGAGGGGAAGAAGAGATAAGAAAAAGAGAAAGAGAAAGAGCGGGGTGAGTGAGACAGAGCAAGTGGGAGGGAGGGGTGGAGCAAAGAAAGAGATAAGAGAGATAAAGAGAAAGAAAGGGGGGGTAGAGAGAGGAGAGAAAGAAAGTGAGAGAGAGAGGTAGAGGGGTGAGTAGAGTGGAGAGGGAGGGGTTAGACAAACAGAAAAGTGAGAGGAGGATGGGGGAGAGGGAGACAAAGTGTTTAAATTATTTTCTTGAGTTCACAGATGGAGGCAGAGGATGTGGTGAAGAAGAAGGCGAGTTGTGGTCGGCTCTGAAGTTTGACAAAGGCACAAATTAAACAACAGAAACTAAACTCCCACAGAATTTATAAAATGCAGCTCCACTGCAATCGAATACAACTCAACCGGGTCTGCTATTCAACGATTATATATGCGTAGGCCTTAGTAAAAACATATTATAAAGAGAGGGTATTTCAGCGTTATAAATGAAGACAAAAATGGTCTTCAATCCAAGCCCATGTTTCAAATGGATGACTCTCTTTTATATATGTATTTTTTGTGGCAATATTATGAACAGTATTTCATGTCATTTTACTTTTACTGTATTTTTACTGCTGTTTCCCAACTATATGTGGCTTGCAACAAAAACTGTTAAATAAAAACAAATTAAAAATAATAATAATAATTAATGGGATATTAACTGCTAACAACAACAATAACTTGGGTGCATGGGTGATGTATTGTGGGCTGAGCATTGGACAGAATCTTACAGCGAGCCGTAAGAAGGGTTTGAATGGGGCGAGATTGCTAAATTACTCAAACATACATGGATGACATCTAAAATCTCTTCAGGCATGTTTTCTGATAATATTATGAATATTATAGCATGGTAGAAAGAGACTGGTTTGATTGAAATGGAATGTCAAAATATAAAACTGCATTCATTCACAGGTCTATGTCAAGTTGAACGGACAAAACACACAGGTCATTTTGAACAGCTTTGCCATTGAAGATATGCTAAAATGTTGTTATACATCGCTTTTCACGGTAACACAAAGACGCTTCACAATAAAGTAACACTAAAACATGGACAGGACAGACAAAACAGTCATGAGGAGCAGTCATGTGTGGGGCTGTAGTCTGTGAGGAAAAGGTGTGTTTTGAGCAGTTTTTTGAAGGTGTTTCGTGAGTCTCAGTTTCTGATGTGAAAGGGGAGGTGGACGCAGCCATTATTAGCCTTTTATTCAGTGTTTATGCTGTATTTAGTATGTTTTTAGACTTGTGATTAATTCGTTTTTGTTTTATTTATCGATTCCCAAGTTTCAGCTACACTTCCAAGTCGTGTAACTTAAAACTAGATTTAAACATGTCCGTCTCTATTGGGGTTGTCAAAAGTATCGAAAAACAGACACCAATTGATAATAAAAATACAGCAGTATCCAAACTAGTCACAGTATGCCACAGTATGACATTAAACAGCTCTAAATACATTATTTAACTTTTACAGCTCAAAAATATGTAGAAAAACCAGCATCCTGACTGTGAGCGGGGTCGCCTCTTCACAGACCTGACCTGTAACTTGGTCTGGTTTGGTCTCCATTGATGTCTGATGATAGAAAGGTTTAATGCCATACTGTGAAACATTCCAGACAAAGCAATAACATCTCCATGGAGAAAAGCACACGATGGACCCTCCACCAGAAAAGTTGCGCAATGCACCTTTAAGCAAGTATCGATACTGAAAAATATAATATATATATAATATAATAATCAACTGGATAAAATGTAACCGTTCTTGTGCAGTTTCATCTTGAGTTTTATCAGAAACAGTCCAAGACCACATGGTATATTAAACCAGTAGTATTTTTTAGTGTTGAAAGTTACAATACTGTCTTAAAAAAGAGCTTTTAAAAATGATCAAAATCTGTCTATTCTTCAGTATAGAAATTGAGTTTGAAATTTCAGTATCATGACAACACTAGTCTCTACTGGTGACATAAAACTTTCTGTTCCAAACTCCTCAAGGTTTAAATAACATCTTGTTTTTCTAGTTTGTGTTTGACCAGAGCCTCTGCAGCTCCAGGGTCGGTTTTCTTTGGTCTAAAACAAACACGTCACACCAGCTTTACAGTACAATAGATTCTGCTCATGTGGCATCACAATATTGTAGAGTCCCTTTAGTTTAAACTGAGCTGGAGACAGAGAATCCTCAGGTGGAGTTTGCTGTAGAACTGTCAGATGCACATTTGTTGACCTGGTTTATGGTTCATTTCTCTATAATTACTGGACCGATCCCAAAAACTGGCAAAAAGTTCAATGTCTTCTCTTCTCTTAAATAAACAAAAGTGAAATCATTTTTTCACGATAGCTTCAGAAAGTGGTGCCATTATTTAATCCCAAAGACGTGAGTGTTGTCAGCAGAAAGGACTTTAACCCGTGAGGTTAATATGACAAGTTTATGGAGCTGATCCCAAACAAATAATGAGAAGGTTCAACATTTGTGATTCATAAGTTTGGAAATTTCTTTAAAAAGTTGTATTTTCCACTTGATTTTTCTGGGTAACAATATTCAACTCACAACACATTTCTTTCTTTAAAGGTGTAATGTGTAACTTTTCTGGTGGAGGGTTCGTCAAATGCTTTTCTCCATGGAGATGTCATTGCTTTGTCTGGAATGTTTTACAGTATGGCATTAAACCTTTTTATCTTCATGGAGACCAAACCAGACCAAGTTACAGCCTAGATCTGGATAAATGTAAGGTAGAGCTGTTTAAAGTCACACTGGAACATTCCAAGCAGAGCAATGACATATCCATAGAAACAAGCAGGTAATGGACCAAAAAGTTACACAGTGCACCTTTAATCAAATTAGAAATGAGGCTATTAAAAAAAAGCATTGAACCCAGCCAGAAATACCTGACATAAGTTAAAAATGCTAGAACTAAATATATCTATGCTACAACTTTAAATCAATAAAGAAATTAAAGTCATTTTAACAGACTAATTACTCTGTTTTTGCAGCTTAGACAGTAAAAGTGTAAGAAAATGGAGAAGTGAAAAGAGGAAGGCACGAGTGAAGGGTTAATGTTTCACGACATTTAAGAATTTAAAGTCAATGTTTACTTGTGTGACTTCTGCTGCTCAGCTCAGTGTAAAGAGGAACCAGCAGCTCCAGCACTGTCCAATACTAAGATTTAAATAACTGTAATAACCAACAGTATTTATTTTAGCAATGAAAATATTTTAGTCATGGTTTTGGCAGTTATTTTTGCTGACATAAAGCTAAATAAAAAGTATTTGTGATGACAAACTGACCAATGTAGAACCTCAAACCACCAGACCACAAACTCACCATCCAACAACACATCTGAACATGTCCCATAATAAAACTAATTTCTGATTCATATATATATATATATATATATATATATATATATATATATATATATATATATATATATATATATATATATATATATATATATATATACATACATAATTACAATGCAGTTACATTGTGGACTGTCCATAGTTAAAGGTGCACTGTGCAGCTTTTCTGGTAGGGGGTCTACTACCTGCTTGTCTCCATGTTGTTTTTTTCCTGAAATAGGCTACAGTATGCCATTTAATGTGACTATCTCCATAGAGACAAGCAGGCCAAGATACAGGTCAGATCTGTGGATTGATTTGTGCACCAACAGAAGTCCGTCCCTCATATACTGTCAAGAATGGAAAATGTTTTCATAATTTTATTTATACCAACCTTCCAACTTGGGTTTGCCCCAGTTTTTAATTTTGAAAATTGGGTCACCATAGCTAGTTATAAAGCGTTGTTTTTTTTGTTTTTTTTAATCCTCTGCTAACCAGGAAGGGCTGTTTAGGTAAGGTTAAGGTAAGGTTGGATTTTATTTCACGTAGGGAAAATGGGAGTGTGTTG
Source organism: Taenioides sp. WSHXM2023 (assembly GCA_029959045.1). Lineage (NCBI taxonomy): Eukaryota > Metazoa > Chordata > Actinopteri > Gobiiformes > Gobiidae > Taenioides > Taenioides sp. WSHXM2023. The sequence continues at coordinate 25,569,646 of CM057102.1, forward strand.
TTAGTATGCTAGTTGTTGTTAGCAGTGGAATGAGGACTCCGCACTGGCCTGTGAGTTTTGTGAAAGTGCATATAAACTCATTACGGCGAGTAGGATTCAATGCCTTTGTTAAGAAAGTGAGGAATAACTCCAAACTATTTAAGATGAACTAGTTTTTTTTTTTTCATGTTTTTAAGACAGTAAAAATCTGTAGCGTGGGAGTACCTGTCTAAATTTGGCCCTGGCCTCCTTCTCCTTCATTCTGCCGTGAGCCACCAGGTAGTCGAACACCTCTCCTGAAAAACAGAAAGAGAGAGGGAGAGGGAGAGAGAGGAGAGAGCCAAGTTACACACTGTTCCCATTATCATCACAGAATAGCTGCTATAATGTATGTATTTGCTCATTGACGCAGACATTTAAAAAGGTGCACTATGTAACTTTTTGGTTGGGGGTCCATCACCTTCTTGTTTCTATGGATATGTCATAGCTCTGCTTCAAATGTTCCACAATATGTATATAATAAACATATCTACCTTACATGTAATCAATTATAGTTGGTTTTATGGCTCAAAAATACTGTACCTAGAAAAACAGGCATTCTGTAACTTGGCCTGGGTTAGAAAGGGATAGAAAGGTTTATGCCATACTGCGAAACATTTCAGATAATGACATCAATAACATCTCCATGGAGAAAGCAGGTGGTGAGCCCTCCGGCAAAAAGGTTACACAACGCACCTTTAAAGTCAACCAAAAGTTCGCACAGAACAAAGGGTTGCTTTACGATGCCAGTACTTACCAGACCTTTTCTGTCGGTTCTTACTTGGAACCAAATTTCGATGCCCAGCCCTACATAATACTATAAAAGTACAGCTTTTGGAGCCTTGAAAAATGGCAATAGAAATCTTTATGATTCCGAAATACAGATGAAGTTATCATTTTTGGTTACATTTGATTGAATAGTTGTTTTCCTGTCAATCATCACCATCTTTGCACTGTTTTCCTTACGACCTCCTGTATATAGCTGAGATATATTTTTATTTTTATTATTACTTTATTTCTATATTTAATTTTATATTTACTCATACATTTATACAATTATGCCTTATTTGTAGTGTTGTTCTGATACCATTTTTTGTGGATCCAATCCAATCCGATACAGATACTTGGCCTTAGTGTACTTGCAGATACCGATACGAAGAAGTAGACTAAGGCTAGTCAGTTTTGTTACAGTAGAGAGCAATAAATAAATCTACTAAAAGGCTATCTCTAAAGAAAATCTAAAGAATAAATTAGATTTTCAGAACTAAGTGTTAAGAGTCAAATATATAATGATTTTGCCGTCATTTGTTGGGCTGCACACTAAAGCCTAAATGAAGGCATCAAAAAGGTAACACAAATATCTTTTCTGTCATTATCAGCATGTTTTAAGAGTCTGCAGAGCCTCCATATTCTGCGGTTAACCTGTTCTGGGTGTTAGTGGTAGCATTAGCCACCAAGGTAAACAGGGGCTGAGCTCGCATCTACAAGGCCTCATTGTGAAAAATACCAGCCCATACCGATACCTGAAAAATGTGCGGTATCAGAGCTTTTGTCAATACAGTATCCATATCGGAACAACCCTACTTATCTGACACTAGTCTCTTTTTGCTACTTATTTTGAATTTATCATTACCATTTATATATATATATATTTTTTGTTATTTTAATATATTGTGATGTGTGAGCTACTGTGTCCAAATAATTTCCCTTTTGGATCAATAAAGCTTGTCTAAGTTAAGTCCAAGTTATTATCTTGTTTTAGCTAAATATTTGTATAGTTGTAATTAGAAGTGATGCTATGTTTAAATATAAAAATAGATTGTAAACATATTTTTTGAAGTGTTTATTATGAAATAGGATTGCAACTTGACCGATCAAATACAAACTCCCACAATACAATAATAAAAAACAAGATATTCATATCATCCTCTTCCTATTGTCCACCCACTCCCATCCAAAACGTGACTGTGCTAGCTGTTGTGCTAACGCTAACGTCCACGCATAATCAGGATTAAAAGAGGAAGAACACTCCACACAGCCATGACCCGAAGAGGCGTTCGAGTGCTTTTTACAACACGGGAAAAAGCAGCGTTCAATCGATACGCTCTGAGTCAGATTTCAAAAATAGAATGGACAAATACTGGCTGTTATGGTGAGAAAAACAAGAGATTATTCACTGTTTAAAGGGTCCATATTACACCGTTTACTGATCTGTGTTATAAAGTTCTTTCCTTGTTTTGTTTCATTCACACGTTTAACACACAAACCACATGTTTAACACACAAACTGAAGACACTCTGTTCCACCTTGTGATGTCATGCGGTAATACAGGAAGTGCTCCACTCTGTTTTTAAACTCCTTACACTTTCACTAGAATCATTTGGATAATTTCAACCCTGGAATTGCAGATCTCTACTGAACTAAAGGTAAAAGGAGCTGTTAACTTGAAAACTACTGCTTCATGACATCACAAGGTGGAACAGAGCATTTTGAGCTTTGGAGATGTAGATAAAGTGTTACTCAAACATGTGTGAATGGAACAAAACACAACTCCAGGTATGTCTTTGAGGAGGAAACAACATTCTAACATGGCTTAAAGCTCACAAGAGTCCATTTTGTGTAATATAGGACCTTTAAAAGTAGTAAAAACAAGTTTAAGTTTGCAAAATTCAAATGGGGAGAGAAGTCATTTAAAAATCATTGGGAGCAGATTGAAAATGTTTTGCTTTGGGGTCTAAAGCTGCTCTGGCTCCAGCTAGGTCAGAACTGGCTCTGGGTGAATCAACTGCAATGAACTGTAAACTTGTTGTTGTGAATTTTTTTATTTTTGTAACTATAAAACTAGAAGTGGGCAATATGGCGACTCGATGACACACAGAGTAATTATGGACCACAGCTGTGGAACTGATCAAATCTGAATCAAGACTGAGGTTCAGTCATTTCTTTTCAACATCTTCAGCAAAACTGTATTCCCCCAGTACAGATATATTGTATTGTAGCAGCTCTTGAGGTGAAAATATATTCTTTGTGCACTGGCTGCATCTAATTAGAACATATTTTTTGTCTTAGAATCAGAAAGTGTTCTGTTAGCATGTTAATTGTTGTGACAGCCTCTGAAAGTTTTGAAAAGTGCTTATAAACTATTGGTCAGCTAATCCTCTGTCAGTAAAACTATGTGGTTTGGAGCAGACTCAAGACATTGAGGAAGAAATGTGGCTATTTGTCCTTGGGCAAGACACTTAACCCACCTTGCCCCCAGTGTCTGTGTACACTGGTGTGCGCATGTGTGACTGAATGGGTGAGTAGTTCCTTGATGTAAAGCGCTCTGAGTGCCTTAAAGAGCCACTAAACACCAAAACCACTTTTTTTTTTACTGATATAGATTTGTGTATTTAAAATAGAAATAGGCAGAAGTTTACTAAAATAGAAGTGTATACCTGTCCCTGGCTTTATTTTGGCATTTTAGTGCATATTTGTTAAAAATCGGACTTTTGGGTCAAACACCATGTCTGTGCTGTCCTCTTTAGGATCAACTATGGCCACTACGTTTGAATTTCCAGGTTGGACAAATGGCTGCCAATGAGTCAGATGCCGGTTATTAAGAGACAAGCACAGCCCCACACCATCACCCCACCCGCACTCCCCAACCCGCCGAGTACCGCCCACTTTGTTGGATTTATCAGATTTTGAGTGTGGGCGGAGTTAACTCTAGCATAGGTGTTTAGCGGCTTTTAAAAGGTGGAAAAGCGCTGTATAAAAATGTGACCGTTATTGTATTTAGTTCATTCAGTTTTTTTCAGATTTTTATTGTTAAAAAAAACCTGGTTTAATGCCATACATGGAACAACCCAGGCCAAGCCAATACATTTCTACACAGACAAGCTCCAGAAAAGTTCCACGGAGCAGCTTTAATATGATGAAATAGTGTGGGAACGCTAAAAACCATTTTGTTCAGAATTTCAGAATAAAACAGCCTTCGTCGTCACAGCCTCAAAGTTTGAACTGACCCTTTTTAGCTTTAAAATTCTGAAAACATCTTCATTTTTTTAGACTGTCATTTTCATTACTCACCTCCGCTGGCGTACTCCATGACCAGGTAAAGCGTCCTCTCTGTCTCGATCACTTCAAAGAGTTTCACTGGGAAAAGAACAAAGAGACCAAGAAACCAATTATGATTCAATTAAGACTTCAAACAGTTCAAAGACAGACGAGCGCCGCCGGTGTAATGAATACATGTGCGGCCAGACTGAACGGGCATCAGGTGTTATGAAAAATACATGAGCCCAGATTGAACTGTGTGATTGGTGTCTGCTAATACAAATACGCCTTGTTTATTTTACATCCCACAGTTGGTCCAGTGTCATGAAAGCTTTCGCGTAAAATAAAAAAGATGATTGACAAAAGTGGAAGCAAGGTAAAGTGGCTGTCCTATTTTTACCATGTATTTGAGGAAAATGTGTCTTGCCCCAGTACAGATATATTCAATAAGCAGCTTTTGAGGTCAAAATAAGTCTGCTGTGTACTGGCTGCATCCATGGCTACAACAGCACACCAACAACACACTTCTTGGTTCTAAGACAATAAAACATTTAAAACAATTAGAACATTCCAGACAGAGCACTGGCATTCCCATAGAAAAGTACTCATAAACTCATCCTGGTGAATAATTAGGATGCTCTGAATACATAAGGTAAGTGAGGAAGAACTTTGGACCACTGCAAACTGTTTAAAATGATCTAGTTCGGGGTTTTTTTGGTTGTTTTTTTTAGGTAAAAATGTAAACAAAAAACAAAAAAAAAATCCTTAAAGGTGCATTGTATAACTTTTCTGGTGGAGGGTCTGTTAAATGTTTTTCTCCATTGAAATGTTATTGCTTTGTCTGGAATGTTTCACAGTATGGCATTAAACCTTTCCATCTCCATGGAGACCAAACCAGACCAAATTACAGGTCAGATCTAAGCCCACTCACAGTCAGAATGCCCATTTTTCTGGGTATTTTTGGTAGCAGCTAGGTAGAACTGTTTAATGTCATACTATGGAACATTCCAGGCAGAGAAATTACATATCCATAGAATCCAGCAAGTGACGAACCTCTAACCAAAAAGTAACACAATGCAACTTTAACATTTACCATAATTTCCTGACTACAAGCCACAACTTTTTTCTCACACTTTGAACCCCAGATTATTTATCAATCAACACAGGATGCATGTGCAGCCTGAGTGCAGAAAGCGCTGCTGCCTGTGTGGTTAACGTGACCACGTGCTAGCTAGCGCTGTTGTCAGCACTAAAACAGTTTATCATCATGTGATAAAATAAGTTCTGATGCTAAATGAACACTGAGTGGGATACGTCTTAATGACCCTTATACGAACCAACTCAATGCAAAAAGACAACAAAGCTTTCAGAGGCAATAAAAACATTTTAAAATTTAGTTGATGCAGCTTATATTCAGGTGTGCTCAATAGTCCGGAAATTACGGTAGTTATGTTGGAAGCAAGAAAAATGGGCAAGAGTTGAGATCGAAATTTTAAGTGGTACAGTTGAATTACGAGTAGACGACGTTGACAAAATTGAGTTATTATACCAACAACGATACGCAGATTTGTCCATAACACGTTACAGTAGTAGTCCAAAAAATATTGTAAATAAGCAAAGAGGTATTTTGTCAAACTACCACTATTATTTATCATCTAAGTTTAAAGTAGCGTTATCAAATTTAAACCAGTTCTTACCGATATTGGGATGATTAAGGATCTTCATTATTCTAACTTCTCTGAAAAGCTGAAATAAAAACAAAAAAAACATGTTATAAAAGCCAATAAATGAATAGTCAAAATAATATTACAAAGCTTTTCAATATAATAACAACACCAACACAGAAATAAGCTCCATTTAAGAGCCTGATCTGAAACAATGTCTTCCACTCAGACTTGAGCAGTTACAATGGACAGATTTTGATAGACTGAACAGTTATGCAACACAGAGGAGCCTGACAAATGCACCAGTTAAAGCACGAACACACAATGATCACGGACATTGGGGAGAATGAGACAAGCAAAGACAAGAGAGGGAGAAATGGAGAGAGGGAGGATAAAGAGAGAGAGAGAGAGAAAGAGGGGAGAGAAGGGGGAGAAAAAGAGTGGTAGAGGGTTCCTTTTTTAATGGCATTTACATAATTATTTGACTAATAAAACATTTAAGATTCTACACACAGATCAACTCAACCCGGAACAAAATGAGGACTATACTAGGATTAAATCAGGACTAGAACAGGACTAAACCAGGACTAGAACAAGACTAGAAGAAGGCAAGAAGAGGATTAAAACGAGACTAGAACCAGGACTAGAAGCAGTACTAAACCAGAACTACACCAGGACTAGAAGCAGGACTAAACCAGAACTACATCAGGACTAGAACCAGAACTGAACCAGAATTACACCAGGACTAGAACCAGGAATAAACCAAGACTAAACCAGGAGTAAAACAGGACCTTGTATTTGAAACATCTACAAAAATGTTCTGAAGCAATTTATATTTCAGTCATCCAGCAAATCTTCTATTAATTTCAATTGTATATTTTTGTTATACTGTTCACCCCTATCGTACATACCAACAATAAGAACTTGTCAATGGGCTTCAATCATGCAACTATGCGCGATTTTGAGGACTTTTCAACTGACCATTCAACCAGCACTGTTTTGAACTGTTCATTTCAATGGTAAGGACAGACTTTTCAAATGATGATTTCACTAATAAAACATTTAAGATTCTACACACAGATTAATCAACTCAACCCGAAACAAAACCAGGACTAAACTAGGACTGAATCAGGACTAGAACATGACTGAACCAGAACTAGAGCAGGACTGCAATCAGGACTAGAACCAGGACTACAACTAGGACTACAACAGGATTAAAACAGGACTAGAACCAGGACCAGGACTAAACCAAGCCTAAACCAGGAGTACAACCAGGACTAGGACAACCAGGACAAGTACCATGACTAGAAAAGGACTAGAACAGGACCTTGTATTTGAAACATCTACAAACATCACTATCATATATACCAACAATAAGAACTTGTCAATGAGCTTCAATCATGTGACCTTTTCCTGTTATGGGCGCCATTTTGAAGACTTTCCAGTCAAAACCAGTATTGTTGTGAACTGTTCATTTAAATCACAAGGAGAGCCTTTTCAGGCAGACACTCGGAAATCCATCTGTTTGTTGTAATTTGACCTGATTGTGGACTTCCTCTCCTTGTCTCTCTCTAGACAGTCTTTTCCTGTTTTAAACTCTTGGGATGTCTCCAGTTCTTTACTCACGCCACATCGGAGGTGGTCATGTTTTATTGATCGAACACCGTGAACTACACCCTTGTTTCTTCCGCTCTAGAAAAATATAAAACGCATCAATCTTTCATGAAGGCGGAGCTACAGGAAGTGGTTAGGGACAAAAACAGACAAAGATCTTTCTAGTAAATCTACATAAATCATAACAAACGTAACAGGTTTAATACTGCTGTCCATAGAACCAGGACTAAAACAGAACTAAACCAGGACTAAAACTAGGACTAGAAGCAGGACTAAACCAAGACTAAACCAAGACTAGAACAGAACTAAACCAGGACTAGTACAGAACTAAACCAAGGCTAGAACCAGGACTAGAACCAGGACTAGAACCAGGACTAAACCAAGACTAAACCAAGACTAGAACAGAACTAAACCAGGACTAGTACAGAACTAAACCAAGGCTAGAACCAGGAATACAACTAGGACTAGAACTAGGACTAGAGCAAGACTAAACCAACACTAGAACAGCACTAAACCAGGCTTAGAACCAGGACTAGAACAAGACTAGGACAGAACTAAACCAGGACTAGAAGAGGACCTTGACATTTGAGATAACTAACTGTATGCACAACAAATCATAACAACAAAAGTAATACGTTTTAATACTGTTGTCCGTGGTTTAAAAGGTGCACCGTGTAACTTTTTTGGTGGAGGACCCGTTACCTCCTCATCTCCATGGAGATGTTGTTGCCTTGTCCAGAATGCTCCACAGCACTAGTATTAAATGCATTAAACGTATCTATCTCCATGGGGGGGCAAAAAGGTCACACCACCAAGTCAAGTTACGCATCAGATCTGTGGAGTGGTGACCCTGCTGATGTTTTTTAAGCAATAAAAACACTTGTGATTGAATAAATGCAAGATAAATACATTTAATGCTACTGTGGAACATTTCAGGCAAAGCAATAAATTATCCATGGACAAAAAAAAAAAAAAAAAATCAGACAACAGACCCTGCACCGGAAAAGTTACACAGTGTACCTTTAGTTTATGGTTCATACCTCTGTAATTACTGGGCCTGTCCACAGGAAACAAAAACTGGCACAAAGCGCAAAGTTTTCAAAGTCTGTCAGTATAAATAAACAGTGAAATTAAGCTTCAGAAAGTGGTGCCAATATTCAACCCCAAAGACGTCATTGCTGTCAGCTGAAAGGGCTTTAAAAGAGGAGGGTCCGTCAAATGCTTTTCTCCATGGAGATGTCATTGCTTTGTCTGGAATGTTTCACAGAATGGTATGAAACCTTTTTACCTTCATGGAGACCAAATAATAATTTATGGATCATAAGTTTGAATATTTATTTAAAAAAACAGTGACTGTAAATATAATATAGATATATTTTGATGATGGGAACGTTTCACTTTCACTTGTGTCTGACCACTGAAACCACATGAGCTCCTTTAAAGCTTCAGCCTCAGAAGCTGCAGAGTTGTACAGAGCTGAGGCATGTGGCAAAAGAAACATTAACATTCAAGTTGTGCTGAATTATAAATGTCTCATGTCTCATTCTTTAAGTGGCAACAATGACGGTCAGACCAAGATGGCGGATATGAAAGCACTGCAAAGATGAAGATACATGGATTTAAATTACAGCTCAAGAGGTTTTTAAACATGGTGGCTATGAGATAAAGATGCAATATTTGATTGTTTTGTATTGAAATATTTTAATATACTTTTTACCATTATGTTCGGAATTCTAATTATCTATCTATCTATCTATCTATCTATCTAATAACTAGTTATAGCATTGTGATTAGAATTGTCATTTATATTTTAATAATAGGATTCGGTTCAAAGTTCACATTTTAAACTTGTCTAGAAGAATTGACAAAAAGACTGAAATCTGAACGGACAAATTAATGCAAGAATCACATTTCAGAGCATGTTTGTACAGATCTAAACTACAGGAGAGACAGGGAGGGCATCTGACACAGGGACCTTTCAGAACATGTTTGTACAGATCTTTTTATCCATAGTAAAACAGGAGATTTTGTTGTTTGTGAAGGAAATTGTGGTACTTCAAAAACTGCAGCTTTTGCCATTTGCCAATTGTGTTCATTCATGACTAGAACGGGATTAAACCAGGACTAGAACAAGACTAAAGCAGGATTAGAACAGAACTAAACCAGGTCTAGAACCAGCACTAGAACCAGCACTAGAACCAGGACTAGAACCAGGACTAGAACCAGGACTAGAACCAGGACTAGAACCAGGAATAGAACTAGAACTAAAACCAGGGCTAGAACGAGGACTAGAACTAGAACCAGGACTAGAGCAAGACTAAACCAAGACTAGAACAGAACTAAACCAGGCCTGGAAGAGAACTAAAGCAGGCCTAGAACCAGGAATAAAACAAGACTAAACCAAGAGTAGAACAGAACTAAACCAGGACTAGAACAGAATTAAACCAAGGCTATACCCCGGACTACACCACGGACTAGAGCAAGACTAAACCAAGACTAGAACAGAACTAAACCAGGCCTAGAAGAGAACTAAAGCGGGCCTAGAACCAGGACTAGAACAGGACCTTGTATTTGAGACATCTACAAACAGTCAATCAAGCAAGCAAATCTACTATTAATTTCAATTCTATATTTTTGCTATATTGTTCAAATTCAATTCATTTCGAATTTCGGTATCAGTATTTTTGTGATTTCTTGCGCAGTCCTGTTTTAAAAGGTAGACCATTTTGTAGTAAAGCGTTTAAAATACTATATCCCTCCCCCAGACTTGGCCTTGTGTGTCCTAAAAGAAAAAATAGGAGGTCAGAGCCACCAAAACATGAATATTTAAAAACACTTTCCCTGAGCGGATCATACGGCTGACTGAAGCACGTGCTCTATGCTACTGTACTGTTTAAGGCAATACATGAGGGAAAGTACTACTACACAGGGAGAGAAAATATGAGGTTGATGGAATTATCTTGTAAAAATGCACAAAACATTATAAAATATGGACTGGTCAATAATAATGCACTTCAGTTTATCCAAACCCAACTCATTATCACAGTCTTGAAAGCTTTTGCATAGCAGCCTCTTAGACGATATGAAAGGGAACTCTAGCACTACTTCTGTTGGGTTCATTAAAGTCCCTGGTCCTAGTCCCTGGTCTGTTTCCAGTCTAGAACACATTAAATTCTAGTTTGGACCAGCTTTATTTTAACAAGCATATTTTGAGTCTTCTATAGTTTATAGTTTATTTATGTTTACCAAAAACCTCCTCAGGAAACTAGTAACGTGAAAAACAACAGCGCAGATAAGCTCTCTGCTGTAATGGAAACTTGCCAGGGGTCTTTAGTAGTATCTGCCCCACACCTGTCTGATCTGGGAGCAGTTTGAGAGGCATTTGTGAGGCATTCAGGGTCGTAAACAAAAAAACGAGACTTAAAACACGGTATTAAACTCTTAAAACAACAGTGTAAACAGGGTGAATGAGAGCACAGGCTTTGGAGAGGCTGATCCGTCATACACAATGAGCCACAGCTGTCCATGTTATGCAACAGTCTCATGACACAGGCCCAGGACACAGGACACCTCCCCATGTTAAAGTCCCCATGTTAAACCAATGGAAGATTACAGAGGTGAAGGAGCTGTTCAACAAAGGAGGAATGGAATGATCAGTCTGTGTGTCAAGTTTGTGTTGTCACGATACTAACATTTCAAAACCCATTTCGAAACCACAATAAAATTTGTTCTTTTTTAAACAATAGACAAATTTTCAACACAAAACAATGGTACATTCTGTTTTCTTATACTAGTTCTGATGAAACTCAAGATTATTCTTCTTCTATTCAAACTGTTTTCATGCTAGTTTTAATATCAGATTTTGATACAACCGCTGACTGCCATTGTCAAAAATAAGTATATCACACTTTGATATTTGTAGATATAAATGTGAGACAAAAGTTACTTAAAATGGTATTAATTGGAGTGGGGCAGATTGTTTTTTAGCAAACACTGTAATTATGATTATGTAATGAGATTTTAAAATTCTGAATATGGCATTGTGTTCAGAGGCTTTTCCATGGCTGATGCAATTATATTAATATTATATATGTGTCAATATTTATAGGTCAGTCTGGACCATTTTCCCATAAATATATGATTAGAAATGACTACAAACTCAGTTACTACTGCCTATAGCACACTGTTCTCCGTAATATAATATGGAAAAATAATATCAATAGAAAAAATATATTTTTAGACAGTAGTGTCCACCACCACAGATGAGTCAGAGCTGGTTCAAGTCCCTGGTCCAGTCTCTGGTCTAGTTCCTAGCCCTAGTCCCCTGGTTCAGTCCCTGGTTCAGTCCCTGGTTCAGTCCCTGGTTCAGTCCCTGGTTCAGTCCCTGGTCCAGTATTTTAACACGAGTGAAAGAAAGAGCTGGGGGTGTTATATTTAGTACAGTGTGGACACATGGAGACATTTACAGACGACCTTTGACCCCTGTGGTGTTTGTATACATGCTCCAGGCTCCCGCCGAGGCCAATATGCCATAAGCTCTGCACAACGCAAACAGAGACTTGGCGTTAGCCGCTAAAGACAGAGCAGAGCCTGGGGAACTATTCTATAGAAAACAACATGTGTCCACTATTCTTGCAATGCAAATTATATATACATGGTTTAAGAATCATAAAGAAAAATAGGGGAGTTGCCAGAGTGATTGATTGGGGCTGCAGGGTGAATCGCAATCAAATCAAAATCACAATTTCAGTTTCTATATGCAAGTCACAAAGTATGCAATGCCACAAATACTACAAACAACAAACTCTCCTGTGTTAATCTCCATAAAAACTGCTAACCCTGTAGTTTACAACTGTACAAACATGTTTTGAAATGCTTTTGTCATTTCATATTTCAGTCTTTGTCAACTATTCTAGCTGCATTTAGAATATGAACTTTGAACTTGAAACACAAAATGCAAATTGTATCACAATCTCAAGGCTTGTCAGAAAAATTGTGTTTAGACATTGTTCCCCAAATGGTTCAGCTTTATGAATAACAATTAAAAAACAAAGTACTTCTTTTGAAAGCAAATACAGAGAAATATTGTGATAAACAATAATACTGAAACTACTTTATGTCACTTACACAATTAAAACAAAGCAGTATAATACCAGTAAATCACTTTTAAATAGACAGTATCATTAAAAGGCAAAAGCTACAACAAATACATAAAAGAATGAATTAATGTATTATTATTATTATTATTATTATTATTATTATTATTATTATTATTATTATTATTATTATTCGTAACTATGTATTTTGCCATCCATCTATCCATCCCAGACTTCCTTCACCCTGGACACTTCCTCCAGCTCCTCCGGGGGGACCCCAAGGTGTTCCCAGGCCAGCCGAGAGACATAGTCCCTCTAACATGTCCTGGGTCTTCCCTGGGGCCTCCTCCCGGTGGGACATGCACGGAATACCTCCCGAGGGAGGCGTCCAGGAGGCATCCGGAACAGATGCTCGAGCCGCCTCAGCTGACTCCACTCGACGTGGAGGAGCAGCGGCTCTACTCCAAGCTTCTCCCGTGTGACTGAGCTCCTCACCCTATCTCTAAGGGAGCACCCAGCCACTCTGCGGAGGAAACTCACTTCTGCCGCTTGTAACCGTGATCTTGTCCTTTCGGTCATTACCCAAAGCTCATGACCATAGGTGAGGGGAGGAACGTAGACTGACCCGTAAATCGAGAGCTTTGCCTTTCGGCTCAGCTCCCTCTTCACCACCGATCCACCTGTCAATCTCACGCTCCATCCTCCCCTCACTCTTGAACAAGACCCCGAGATACTTGAACTCCTCCACTTGAGGCAGGGACTCTCCACCCACCCGGAGAAGGCAAGCCACCTTTTTCCAGTCAAGAACCATGGCCTCAGATTTGAAGGCATTGTCCTCCTCCTCCAACTACGTATTTTGTTTTCGTATTTATCTGGGGCCCCTTTTATAAGCTAAGGTAGCTTCTGAGGAGTTCCTTTTTTCCAAGACTTCCATAGAATTGGATGAACTATTCTAAATGCTTGTATATGTTTTGTAAAATAAACAAATAAATAAATAAATATTACAACAACAATACCTCAAAACTCGCCCTTTTTAGCAAGGAAAATGTACAGATGATAAATATTGAAATCCAAAATATATAGTTCCAGCTTTTATGTATAGAACGATAAGTTGATATAGGGATTATCATGACAGGCCCATCTGTGTCAAGCTAATTTCCACAACAAACAGAACAAGAATTATCTGAAAAAAAAAAAAATTAAACAATTATATTAAAACAACTGTATATATGTTTGACTTAAAGGTGCACAGTGTAACTTTTCTGGTGGAAGGTAGTCTCTATGGAAATGCTAAGGCTGAAATGTCACCTAGCATGGCATTAAACATATCGTCATGGAGTCAGGCAGGTGAAGCTACAAGGCCAAGTTACAGGTCAGATCTGTGGATAAGTGACCCTGCTCTCAGTAAGAATGCATGTTTTTAGAGACAATAAAAATCCCCTGTAATTGAATAAATGCATGTTATATACGTTTAATGCAATACTGTGGAACATTTTAGGTAAAGCAATTACTTCTCCATGGATACAAGCAGGTGACGGACCCTCCCCCCAAAAAGTTACATCGTTTTAATGCAGGTTGCAAAGGTTTGTACTGAGAAAGTACACATATGTAGTTAAATAAAGGTAGCCCAGTGTTTGCTAATCTTTGTACTTCCTGTGTGACGTCTGAATGAAAACTAATGCGTCAGCTCATGTCTGTTTGCATTTAATCAAACTACTCCCTCCTCCTTCTCCCCAGTGTGACCTTTGACCCCTGCAGACACTGTGATCTCTGACCCCGCAGACAGGCCGGAGGGGTCGAGTCGGGACAGAGGCAGGGGCAGAAGAGAGGCTCAAACATTAGGAACAAGAGCCCAAAATAAACAGTTCCTCCTGACGCTGTTACGTAAGAGACAGACTGGAGTTACACAGAGAGGAGCAGGGATAATGCTGTTATCTGGGGTCTGCCTCATATGTGAAGATGTGAAAGTTCAGAGGAGGTTTTAAAACATACAGGACCGGCAGGGATGGGACAAGATCTCATGCCACAAGATCTCGCCAGACAAAATTGCCAAGAGATCGTGCACACATGAGAAAAATTATCTCGTGAGAATTTTACTTTTCATGATTTTACTTTTAATGTATTTTATACTGGTTTTATTTTAATTATATCTTTTGTTGTCTTCATTTTATGATCTCTGCGCAGCACTTTGGAAACTGCTTTGTTTGTAAAATGTGCTATATAAATAAAGTGGATGTGGATTTAAAGGCTAAAGAGTTATTTTGAGATTGTTTTTTGTATACTACATTCCGTATGTGTCATTCATAGTTTTGATGCCTTCAGTGAGAATCTACAATGGAAATAATGATGGCAATAAAGAAAAAAACATAAATGGAATAGTGTGTCCAAAGGTTTGACTGTAGTGCATTTCTAATCATTGTAAAGATGGCAGTCGGTGTGACACGTACTGTGCAATGTTCTGTCACATTTTATTAGGGCCAATGTCCAGGCAGCACCATTGTAAAAATCTATGAACTTTTAGTTTGTTATGACTTTATCGAGCAGTGCAGCGCCATGATGTTTTAAAACTGAACTATCTTGTAATGTTTATCACTGGCCTGGAACTGTGACCCATTTTAACACCCACAGACACTCAACAAATATCAGTCTATCTGTACTGTCTATCATTCATCACAATTTACAAATCGTAAAGGTGGATAATTCTCCAAATAACAAAATACCCCTTGTATTTTTCCCCACACTGTTTTAGCGTTCAACAGGACTCAAAACCTTTTCCTTTTAACCTGGTCATCGGGACAATGGTTTTGAAATTAAGATGTTCAGACTGCCATCCAGAAGTAATTTTGAATCTGAAGAGAGGAGGGAAATGTGGTTTTATTATGATTCATGGAAACTTTCAAGTATTCTAGTATCTTTAAAAGGTGAACAAAATCATTGTTTTCTTCTGAAAGTCCACACTTGACTATGATTCTCACTCACAGCATGACAGAGACTGACAAATAGGAGAAATGGGTGGGGAAAAGTGTCTATGTTTGAGCAGACAGGTGTATTAAATAGAGAATATGGTGATATCACAAAAAATATATATAAAAAAAACAGGTGGTCTCAGAGATTAAATCACAATTCCATTTTAACACGATACTGCCCACCTTTAATCTGAATGCACAGGACTGAGAAGCTACAACTTTACACTTACTTACACAGACTTTAGTGATACAACTACTGAGATCCAGTCTAAGAATAATCACCTCTAACTTTTGCCATAAAACAACTCATACTTGTGTGTTACTGTCCAGATCAAAGTGTGATCACAGCTTCACACCTTTGTGAACAAACTGCACCAAAAGAGATTTACTAAATCTGAGGTGTGGAGTTTCATAATTACAGGAAGTGGTCCAGGATAAATATGTGCAAATGTGTGAGAGTCACTGGAGACTGAGCACAGAGTAAAAGTTAAAATAACACGTGTGACCAACCACTGTATTCAACACGAAGGGAAACACAGATCAGTGTTTTTAAAGCGGGGATATTATGCACAATCGACTTAACATGCCTGAAGATCTTTTAGATGTCATCCATGCATGTTTGAGTAATTTAGCAATCTCTTCCATCACTATTCAAACCCTTCGTATGGTTAGCTGTAAGATTCTATACAAGACTCAGCCCACAAGCCTACGTTGCCCATGCTCCCACAAGACAAAAATTAGCAGGATGCACACTGATTGTGTTGTGACAGCGCTCTGAAGGGGGAGTGACTTAACATGAGGAGCAAAGGGAGGTGGCACTCAAGCTTATAATGTTAATACGTTGTTTTTGGGTGAATATAGCATTGTCAAAACAATAAAAGATAAAATGGTGATCTAAATATGTTATGTGTTAGCAGTAAAATACCCCATAGAAGTAAAATACCCCCTCTTTAAGGGCTAAAAGGTACTTGATTAGAGAGATTGTCATTTTCGTCAAAAACAGAAATGAGTTCACAATGTATTCCTGTAACTAAAACAATTTCTGTAGTGTTTTTCTTTTCCAATTAGGGCACATTTTTTGCCAAATAGTAAAACTACAGCTATACTGTTTTCGTATTTACATAGGTCTAGTCCAAAGATACAACAACTCTATGGAGCTGGGATTGAGTCGGCAACCTTCCAATTATAAGAAGTCCTCTCTACCATCTAAGCCACTGTCATCCCTTAATACTTTCATTTCCATATTTATTTATAGTTCTTTCTAGAAATCCAGGGAAAAATATGTCTGTCTGGTCCAATTAGAGACCCTACACAGCAGCTTTTACTTTTTCCAAAACAGTGAAACTTCTAAAATTAGACCTTGTAACAAAAGTGGGCACCTTTAATATGTCAGTCAAACTCTAATGCAAATGAGGCTCTGTTATAAGTGTACTGGGCTTTCCTAAAATAAACCAGTGTCTCTGAGGGAGGAATGACTGTGCGATTGTTTATTCTCACTATTTTTCCATGAAACCTTTTAACTGAAGCCTTCCCCAGTGGCTCTGCCTGCGTTGGTGTGGTGAGGTGTTTTTGGTGTGTGCCAGAGGAGCTCGGAGGGACAGAAGATCAATGGTTGCGGTGGAAAATCTGATTTGGAGCAGAGGCCAGAGCTGCTAAAATCCTGTCAATAACTAAAAAACGGTGAAGTGAATCAGTACAGAGAGAAGAGAGGGAAGAAAAAGAAGTATGAAATGAAGGGATGAAGAAGTGAAAGTTAAAGGGCCCATTTTACACTATTTTCTGACATCTGTTATAATGTTGTTTCCTCATCACAACCAGACCTGGAGTTGTGTTTTGTTTCATTCACACATGTTTAATACATAAACCCTACAGATTTAGGCTGAGTTCTTCTCTCAAACGGAAAACACTCTGTTCCACCTTGTGATGTCATGTGGTAATACAGGAAGTGCTCTACTGTGTTTTTAAACTCCATAGACCTTCAATCATCATTTGGATAACTTCAGCCCTGGAATTTCCAATCTCTATTCAACTAAAGGTAGGAGCTGTTCACTTGAAAATTACTGCTACATGACATCACACAATGGAACAGAGCATTTTGAGCTTTGTAGACAGACAAATAATGCAGGGTTACTCAAACATATGTAAATGAAAGAAAAGACAACACCAGGTATGTTTTTTGATGAGGTAACAGCACTCTAACATGGCTTAAAGCTCAAAAGAGTCAATTTTGCGTAATATAGGACCTTTAAGACCTGCCTCGTGTGTTGAATTAATGATCGAGGCTTTGAACAAATACAGACTTCAAACTGTAGTGAAACCGCTAACGCTCCAATCATTCTCTATGGGACATTAGCATCTTAAAAGGAGCTAAAGCGCTTCCTGCTCTGGGTCATTTCACAAGAGCCCAGCGCTGTCAGACCAGCTTCCTTTTAGAACAGCACAAGAGAAAACACTATCTACACAGGACTAGACCAGGACTACTCCAAGACTAAACTATGACTACACCAGGACTATGCCAGGACTACTCCAGGACTAAACTATGACTACACCAGGACTAAACCAGGACTAAGCCAGGACCATGCTAGGACTAGACCACGATTATGCTAGGACTTACAACAGGATTTACACCAGAACTAAGATAGGACTATACCAGGACTAGACCAGGACTACACCAAGACTAGACCAGGACAAAGTCAGGACTTACACCAGGACTTACACCAGGACTTACACCAGGACTTACACCAGGACTTACACCAGGACTTACACCAGGACTTACACCAGGACTTACACCAGGACTTACACCAGGACTTACACCAGGACTTACACCAGGACTTACACCAGGACTAAGACCAGTACTAAGACCAAGACTAAGACCAGGACTAAGTCCAGGAGTACACCAGGAGTTTTGTACCAAGACATCTCTGTTGGATCAAAACAGCAGATGCATAATATGGTTTTGTAACACTTCATAATTAGAGATGCACCAATAATGATACTGGTGCTGGAAACGATCCAGGTGGTAGCTTTAAGGAATTACAAGTCCCTATACTGGTCATTCAACCCTCTACCACTCAAATGAGAGAAAAAAATCAGCAGTAGTGCAAAGAAAAGACACACACAAACCAAAAATAAGGAATAAAAGTATCAGTAATAGTAGTATTCACTGTACCTTCTGAAGACTGTTGGGGTTGAGTTGGGTCTTGTCTATAATCTTAATGGCCACCTGTAAACAGCAGTGTCACAGTCAGAACATGGGCAGAGACTGAAGCTGAGGGGCTGTAAAAGGAAAAATACAGGATCTCTGGGCTCTGCAGACCTGCTCATTTAGCTTTCAATTTTAGCTTTGACAATAACGCCATGTGAGGGATGTCCAAAACTATCAATACACAATATTAAAATAAATACACAAACTAGTATCAGAAAACTGAACAGGTCAAAACTGGATGGTTACAGGGGTGAATTTGGAGCAGAGTTCAATAGTAGGAATAGGAATTTATTAACAAAATACCCTCAGGATCATGTAGAGAGGGTTAATACGAACATTTTAAGGCCAAAATGACGAGGCTTACAGCAGCAGTTACAGAGTGAGCGGCGACAGTTTTTCAGTGTTAAGTCAAATGAAGCCAGAGTCGATGGAGCTGGAAGTGTGCCCATGAAAACTTCCTATTTGAAATACAGCGGCTAGCGGGTGAGCCATGTCCATTTATATATACAGTCTATGAGTTCAACCCACCCATGTCTCTTCTATAATTCAGCATTAGGAGAAATGCTGAATTATAGAAGACAGTACTGACAGTATTGACTTGAACCGTGCGCCTCACGGTTAGCCGCTCTCACCTCTCTGCCTGTGAGTATGTGCCGGGCCAGTTTGACTTTGGCGAAGTTTCCTTTCCCGATGGTTTTGAGGAGTCTGTAGTTTCCGACGTGAGGAGGCTGAGGATCATCTGAGCTGCGAGTTCTGACCCCCGTCCTGGAAGAGCGCGAGCCCCCCTCTGTGCGGCCATTACTGTGAGAAGAGGAGTGCTGTGGAGAGAGGGAGAGACGGACAGTGAGATGAAGAGTGCTGCGGAGAGAGAGGGATTAGAATAAACAACATGCAAGGAAACTGTCAAAAAGATGCAAGCGTAGATTATTTGTTTATGAATATGAATTGGTTTTCTAGATGATGCTATGACAAAGGAATAAAAGGGTAGGCCTAGGACGCTCAAGCTTCAGCCTGTGCATGTTAAATATGACAGTTTGTGGAATAATGTCAGAATATACCTGTGACCGAAATAAATGAATCAATCTTTAAGAGTAGATTATTTGTTTATTATTAGAACTATGATGATAATTACTAGGGGTGTGGTTTGCCATGAATCTGGCGATAGAATCTGTATGTCACGATTCAATATATCGATATCGATATATCCCAATACTAAAACAAAGGCCGATATATTATGATTTATCAATAACTACCGATAATATTATGGTCGAGTACCGCTGCACGAGAACAAAATTGGATGAAATACAATTACGCTTTTTGAATCTATATGAGAATCAAACAATAACGTATGACGTGTATGAAAGATGGAACAATATATTTTGGCCTCAATATTTATTGTGGACACATTTTCCTTGCTGAAGTGGGGAGATTTTTTTTTTACAGTGCTTTGGTGCTGACCAGAAAAAGTCTGTTTTGCTCACATGAATCATATGATTTTATTTTATTCAAAAAATAACACTAAATTGAAAATGACAAAAAAGTACTTTATTGCCACATCACGCAAACTCGGCTTGAACCTCAACCAAGAAATTCCATTATCAGACGCTTAAACAGAACATCTGAAGGCTGCTAAAAGATGATCCGATTATCTTTCTTGACATTGTATAAAAGAGTGTAGAGTTATTCCTTTCAGTGGATATGGCCCGTCCCCCTCCTCTCCCTGTACCTGCTCTGAGCGGTGAGTCAGGAGAGCTGTGTACGAACAACAGGGATATTTATAGACCGGTCCATTCACAGTGAAGTGGAGACAGGTCTGAAGCAGAGATACAATTGTGATTTTCAGATAAGGATTCGGATAAGACTTAAAATGAAATACGAACTGATGAACTGATAAACTAATACAAGAATCCCATGTTTGTAGAGGTCTAAACTACAGGGTTAGCAGCTTTTACACAGAATAAGACCCCATGGAGAAGCAGGGAGGGCATCTTACACACAGGGACATTTCAGAACTTCTTTATAATGTTTTAAACTGCAGGTTTAGCAGCTTTGTCATCTTTACACATTCACAATAAAAATGTTTACTATGAATATTGGTCCTTTAGTCAGTTTATCTCAAACTAGTTACCATTAGGGCTCCAACTATTAATCTGAATAATCATGACTAGTCAAGGACTACAAGTCAGGACTAAGTCAGGACTAACTAGTCAAAACAAAGAGTCACATCCTGAAGATCAGATCAGTGACACGTCACAGCAGCTGGTTGACTCTGCGGAAGGTGACACACACCTTTTTGTCTTTAAAAAAGTTATTTAAATTAAGACGTAATGAATTTCATGAATGGCATCGTGACTAGTTGTTTATTAAAACAAATGTAATCATATTTTGAAGAATCGTCTGGAATATCCACTGGCCTCAGAATGGTCAAAAAAAGGACCAGTTGCCATAGTGTTTAACAGTTAAACCTAAATATTACATCTTTTGAATGGGTAAAAGTGATCAAAATGTTGCATGTAACCATAGTCATAGTGAAATCTAACAGATAATCTTAGTTGTATTTTTGATCATCTCATTGTTATCTGGACTCTACACTGTAAACACAAACAGCCGCATTCATCCATTTCTGATCTTCCATCAATATTCCACTTTATCTGTAAATGTTCTGCATTTAGAAGCCCTCAGATACCATAATTCACCCTTAACTTGGTCAATACAGCACTTAAAAAGCCTCTTTATAATAGAAATAACCGTTTGACTGGTCAACAACTAAAATAATCGTTAGCTGCAGCAGTAATACACTTTGTTAATATTCTTGAACTAGAAGCCAAAGATAAAAAGTGCAAATATCAGTCTAAAACTCCAGCACAGGCTGATATTTAGTTTTGTTACTTTAGTTTTCTAGTTGAGGGTCCGTCACCTGCTTGTCTCCATGGAAATGTTGTTGCTTTGTCTAGAATGTTCCACAATATAGATGAAACCTATCTATCACAGAGGAGACAAGCAGGTTACAGTACTTCGCTACATTACAGTTCAGATCTGTGGAAAGTCACCCCTATTTACAGAAGAAATTGTGGTATTTTTGAGCATCAGAAATACCTGTAATGAATACATTCTTGAAGGATATGTTTAAAGCCATACCATGGAACATTCCAGGCAAAGCAATAACATCTCCATGTAGACAAGTAGGTAGCGGACCCTCCACCAGAAAAGTTGGGCATTGTACCTTTAAATGTAAAGAAATAATTGTGCAAAACATGACATAACGTAAACAGGCTGTGGGAAGTTTGCAGCAAATTTAACATAATTTGAGGAAAGTAATAAAAATCTGCCCTACTTATCGGCCATCGGTTGCTCTGAATTCTAAACAGTATCGGTATCGGCATAACCCATATCGGTCTGTCTCTAGTTTAAATCTTCAGTCACCACATTTCAGCATTTATTTGGTTCAATCTAAAAGTACAACAGAAACTAGTGGGCTGTTAAAATAATAATTGCTGCTGCCACATTTACCATCTACAGAGTTAAAAGAAGCCCTACTGGTTCTTTATAATAAACACATGGCTCATTTGCATAAAAGGAACATGTTAACTGCCACTCAAATATGTTACATACAGGATCAGATACGAGTGAGTGACATTTTGCCTTTAATGAGCTCCACTGACGTAAACAGGAGCTGGGGTAAGTTTTAAAACAAGCCAGAGCAAGAACTGAACTTACATCACCATTTGGGTCACTTGGTTTCATCACAGCAGAACGTTTTGTATTAAATGTTACTTAAAAGGTGCATTGTGTAACTTTTTAGGTGGAGGGTCCGTCACCTGCCATTGCTCTGCCTAGAATTTTCCACAGAATGATACTAAACACCTCTACTATACATTTATTTAAATACATGAGGTTTTATAGCTCAAAAATACAAAAAACAGGCATTCTGACTGTAAGCAGGGTCGCCTCTCCACAGATCTGACCTGTAATTTGTCTGGTTTGGTCTCCATGAAGATGGATTTAATACCATACTGTGAAATATTCCAGACAAAGGAATAGCATTTCCATGGAGAAAAGCATTTGACGGACCCTCCGCCAGAAAAAAATATCCAGTGCACCTTTAATCCCTATTTACACAGGATTCGTTTTATATGGCCCCCTGGTAAATTGTAATAATTATGAATAATTAATATTAATAATTAATAATTACAAGCTCCTCAGGTGATTCTAGTCAAAAAACGAATCCTGTGCGAATAGGGCTTGAGATAGTACATGGTTCAGTTAAAGGTGCTAGGACTGACAAAAGTATCGAAAAGCAGATACAAATCAATACTAAAACTAGTATTGGAACTAGACACTCATTTGAGCAGGTATCAATACCAAAAATGTCCCACTGACAGGACGGAAATGAAGCTTCCCTGAATGTCTTTAGAATGATCTTGAACTGTATCAGAACAAGTATAACAGCACATAGACTAGTATAAAATCCAGCTTGAAATTTCTGTATCGTGACAACGCTGCTCCTTTAATCACTGGATAATTGCTATGAAGGTATGCAAATTTGAATTTCAGGTTCACATAATGAGTAAACTGTCAAAATTTGCACATGGAGAGATGACAAATAAATAATTACAGTAACAGCACAAGAGTGTAAAAATTTTACAGTTCATTCTTAATTGTGCAATACTTGAACCACAACTACTTAGACTGAAAAGGTACGTTTTAAAAGATGCACTGCGTAACTTTTTAATGTTATTGCTTTGTCTGGAATGTTTCACAATATGGCATTAAACCTTTCTATCTTCATGGGGACCAAACCAGACCAAGTTACAGGTCAGATCTGTGGAGAGGCGACCCTGCTCACAGTCCGAATGCCTGTTTTTCTCGGTATTTTTGAACTTAAAAAACAGCTGTAATGTAATAAATGTAAAGTAGAGCTGTTTAATGTCATACTATGGAACATTCCAGGCAGAGCAATGACATATCCATGAAAACAAGCAGATGAACCCTTAACCAAAAAGTTACATAATGCACATTTAACACTTTCACACTCTTGAATCATATTATTATCTTCAATATGAACTTTGGTCCAGCTCCAGCTCTATTATCAAGTTCTGGGTCTCTGGTTGACTAAAAAATTAAATCTTGGTTGACTAAAAAAGTGACCTATAATTACTTGCATAAAAAGGGGGTGAAAAAGCTTTTAAAACAGTTAGGATCCTGCATAAAAACTACTATTTATGTAGAGAAGTACAGGTAGCATCTTTATAAGTGAAAAGACAGATGAACCAAACCATTGTAATCTTTAAAAGCCTCTCTACCCAATTCTGATTCTTATGTGAAAAACAGAACTAGTCCATTTTAAACAGTTTGTAGTGGTCTAAAGTTATTCCTCATTTACCTTATGCATTCACAGCATCCTAATTACTCACCGCGATAATGGTTAGCAACAACAATTTTGACCTTAAGTACCTAAAATGTTGACCTCAAATACATAAAATACATGGGAAAGAATCAGGTACTGGCCCTTTATTAAAATAATTTGTCAACTAAAATAACTTTGGTAAACTACACTTATTTTCAACTAATTATTCTACGAAACGGTTAAAAACGTGCAGTCCAGGCAGATGTTTTTGTACATTTATTTTAATAATGGAGCGTTCTGGCACCTGCTCCATCATCTCTCTGTTCTATGATCCAATAACAGCCCAGTGACAACAGCAGAGTCACCTTCAGTCATGTTTAACTCCACAAAAGTGTTGATTTTTAAATGGCACTTTGGCAACAGAAGCGCAGGACCATTGATTAGATTTTGGTAGGACAGCCTCTCCCCCTCCCTCATTCTCTCGCTCTCTCCCTCCCTCAGTCTTTCTCCATCTGCCTCCCAAAAGGAATAACATGTAAACTCCAAAACAGCACAGGAATCTAACCCACAACCTGCTAATTCCTATGTCTTTAACCTTACATTTTAGATATAAACAAGACAGTCCAAAACTCAACTCTCTCGATGGCAGACTATATGGATTTGGGACTATAGGACCTGGGACTGAACCAGAACTAATGCTTTATGTCCTCTAGTCCTTTAGAGTGTGTTCTGACCTTATCCCACTTTTTGTTGTTATATTTTTATCCTGGATCAGACTGGAACGGCCTCTTTCAGGTCTAAAAATACCTCACAAACATTTCAATGAAAAGTGTTTCTTTAGAGTCTTTCACTAAAGCTCCACTTGACCTCGTTTTTTGAGTTACTAATAATGTGTAAAAAATAAATGTCTGAAGAAGTCTGAGCTTTGACTGACCATTTCTAAACCAGGGACAAAAGCGTGGCGCTTAAACCAGGACTAAACCAGGACTAAACCAAGGACTGAACCAGGGACTGAACCAGGGACTGAACCAGGGACTGAACCAGGGACTAAACCAGGGACTGAACCAGGGACTGAACCCAAGGACTGAACCAGGACTGAACCAGGGACTGAACCAGGGACTGAACCAGGGACTAAACCAGGGACTGAACCAGGGACTAAACCATGGACTAAACCATGGACTAAACCAGGGACTGAACCAGGGACTGAACCATGGACTAAACCAGGGACTGAACCAGGGACTGAACCCAAGGACTGAACCAGGACTGAACCAGGGACTGAACCAGGGACTGAACCAAGGACTAAACCAGGGACTAAAACCAAGGACTGAACCAGGACTGAACCAGGGACTGAACCAGGGACTGAACCAGGGACTGAACCAAGGACTGAACCAGGGACTGAACCAGGGACTGAACCAGGGACTGAACCAGGGACTAAACCATGGACTAAACCAGGGACTGAACCAGGGACTAAAACCAAGGACTGAACCAGGACTGAACCAGGGACTAAACCAGGGACTAAACCAGGGACTAAACCAGGGACTAAACCAGGACCAAAACCAGGGACTGAACCAGGACCAAAACCAGGGAATGTTGATTTTTGTAAATAATTATTAGATACTCTTAATGTTGGAGGGTTTCACTTAATTCCTTTTGGTTAAGTTCTTGTTTAGACCAAGTTAGAAAATGGCTTTAGTTCAGAATTTTAGCTATACATTTATAAAATAATAATAATAATAAATTAAAGAAAAATGACTTTTTAGTAAATTCTTTAATCCATTTAGTGTATCTTAACTTCAGTTTTAATTTTGAGAACTAAAAATTAACTTTCATTTGTCCTGGTTTAGAATTTGTAAAGTTTCAATGTTTATTTCACACTTTTTCACTCAAGTTTAGTTACACAATGGTCCTTCTTTAGCTGTTCTTTGTCCAACCAGTTTTAATGACTGGCCCTATTGTTATTCTAGGTTCAGCCTGGTTTCAGTCTTGGTTCACTCCTCTATCTTTTACTCCAATTCTGATATCCTTTTAATTGAATGTCCCAAATATTGTCACAACTTATAAATTCTAACCAAAACTTCACCTTAAATAGTTTGTAAAAGTTTTAAGTTTCCATTTTTACTCACAAAGCTGCGGTGTCTCCTGTTGGCTTGAGCCCCAGTCATGTTTTAAGTGAAATTATCCAGTTAAGTGAAGTGAAGTCCAGTTTTGAGAATAGTTCCACATATGAAGCTTTAGGTGTTTATTGTCTTTAGTTTGTCCTGAGTTTGAGCCAAAAGGAAACAGCTCAGTCTGTGTCAGCGCTGCTCCAGGACACGCCTACAGGAAGTCACAGCTTTTCAAAATAAGATTAGCACCTTGTCTAACTGATATTCGACTCCTCAACTACAGGGTGAATTAAATAAAACACAACCCCAGATGTGTTTTTGATGAGGAAACAATATTATAACATAGATCACAAAATAGCATAATATGGACCCTTTAAAGGTGCTTTCTGGTGGGGTCTGTCACCTGCTTGTTTCTATGGAGATGTCATTGCTCTGTTTAGAATGTTCCACAGTGTGACATTAAACAGCTCTACTTTACATTTATTCAATTACAGGTGGTTTTATTGCTCAAAAATACCAAGAAAAACAGACATTCTGACTGTGAGCGGGGTCGCCTCGCCACAGATCTGACCTGTAACTTGGTCTGGTTTGGTCTCCATGAAGATAGAAAGGTTTAATGCCATACTGTGAAACATTCCAGACAAAGAAATAACATCTCCATGGGAGAAAAGTGTTTGACAGACCCTCCACCAGAAAAGTTACACAATGCACCTTTAACATAAAACAAAGTCACATTTCTTCCCCCATAGACTTAGTCCCAAGTTGAACACTGATGATTAGAAATGACTGAATCTCTCTCGAGCTTAATTACGAGCTTAATTACTATTTTATTATTAACTGCACAGCTCTAACACCAGGACAAAAACTGCACCAAACCAGGTCTAAACTCAGAGGTGTGCATTAACATAAATCTGGTGATAAGATACGCATCAGGATTCAAAATATCACAATATCTCCCAGTGCTAAAACAAAGGACGATATATTGTGATTTATCAATAATTACGTCTAATATTATGGTTGGGAACACCTTCACAAGAACAAAACCGGACGAAATAAAATGTAGCTCTACTTTACATTTATTCAATTACAGGGAGTTTTAGAGCTCAACAAAACCTAGAAAAACAGACATTCTGACTGTGAGGGGGGTCGCCTCTCCACAGAGCTGACCTGTAACATGATCTGCTTTGGTGTCCATGAAGATAAAAAGTAATAACATTCCATGGAGAAAAGCATTTGACAGAGCCTCTACCAGAAAATTTACACAATGCACCTTTAATGGAATTCAGACCTCTATCTAAAACTTAAATTCAATCTAAGTGAATCAAAAGTAAACCAGAAAAAAACTGATGAGAACACTGAATTGTCAAAAATTCTGTAATTGGGTATTTAAATATGTCAAAGTAATTACTATCAACTTAGGGTTCAAAGCATGAAACAATCATTTCTGGAGTCGATATTTATCATAAAAATTGAAATCTGAATGGACATAATGAGCAAAATCACAAAGGCTGCTAACAAAATCTCCGGTCTTATACTGCATAAAAAAATGTACAAACATGTTCTGAAATGTGATTCTTGTATTAGTTTGTCACTTCAGATTTCAGTCTTTTTGACATTTCTTCTGGACATGTTTTAAAGGTGCATTGCGTAACTTTTCTGGTGGAGGGTCCGTCAGATGCTTTTCTCCATGTAAATGTTATTGCTTTGTCTGGAATGTTTCACAGTATGGCATTAAACCTTTCTATCTTCATGGAGACCAAACCAGACCAAGTTACAGGTCAGATCTGTGGAGAGGCGACCCCGCTCACAGTCAGAATGTCTGTTTTTCTAGGTATTTTTAAGCGATAAAATCACCTGTAGTTGAATAAATGTAAGGTAGAGTTGTTTAATGTCACACTGTGGAACATTCCAGGCAGAGCAATGACATATCCATAGAAACAAGCAGGTGACAGACCCTACACCAGAAAAGTTACAATCCACGTTTAAAATATGAACTTGGACCCTCATCCTTTAATTAAAACATAAATTGTAAGTTAATCACATTGCTTTATTTTCTCAGGTATGAGACGTGTTAGCTGCAGCGTTGGGGTTGGGGCCTGGTGTTTGTGGGTCAGCTGTGTTCAGTCACATTTAGGTCACAGACTGCAGAGACAGAACTGCTCATTTGAGTCATGAGTTTCAACAGACACAAAAACAACAGCAGAAAAGCGAGGGTAAAACAGACAATAATACAGCCAATCCATGGGTTTCAGAGTGATAAAAAAATGGGACTGTTGCCATAGCAGTTTAAAAAAAAAATCCATCTATATTTCAACCGTGCTCAAAACAGCACCATAAAACAGGAAGCTGAAACCAATTAATACAACGAATACAAGAAATACTAAAAATAAGGTGCATTGTGTAAGTTTTCTGGTGGAGGGTCCGTCAAATGCTTTTCTCCATGTAGATGTTATTGCTTTGTCTGGTCTGCCATTAAACCTAACCATCTTCATGGAGACCAAAGCGGATCATGTTACAGGTTAGATCTGTGGAGAGGCGACCCCGCTCACAGTCAGAATGCCTGTTTTTCTAAGTATTTTTGAGCAATAAAACCACCTGTGATTGAATAAATGTAAAGTAGAGCTGTTTAATGTCATACTGTGGAACATTCCAGGAAGAGCAATGACAAATCCTCCAGTAGAAAAGTTACAAAATGCACCAGTTCTTCTTATAACAATACATGTAATAGTTTATTTAGTGATTCAACGTCCTCCTTATTTACTATGTCTATGAAAACAAGGTAATAATGGGTCAACAGACTGGATTCAATCTATCCATGTGACCAGAATGATTAAAAAAAAGGGGGGACTGTTGCCAAAGTAATTAAAAACTGAAATCAAACATATTTTATCTTTTGAACGATCAAGCGTCCGCAAAATGGCACCATGTAATAGGAAGCTAGAACACATGATTATAACCCATACAAGCAAAGATGTTATAATTGATGTTTGTGATTTTTATGTGACTTTTATGTAATGGTTCAATAATTCAACCATATTATATACTTATTGTGTAGGCACCGCACTTGTATTGTGATTTTAATGTATTTCTTATTCTATAAAGCACTTTGACGACTTTGTGTATGAATTGTGCTATACAAATAAACTTGCCTTGCCTTGATCTGGAGGTTTATTTTAACACAATCTGACCAAAAGGGGCTGGATTTGTTGGAGCTGTAACAGGTGAGCTGATGTTTAAATCCATTGTGTGTGTTTTTTTAGTTTTCAGACTATCTTAAAGCTTATTTGGCAGGGTTTGCTACATGCCTGTAACGTGATAATTGAAGGTTCAAGTATGGCACAAAACCAGACTGAAAAATAAACCACAAAACTGCAGACATATAACTTTGATTGGAAGAGTACACTGCAAGTTTCCGTTTCAATTGTCAATACATTTTTCGACTTCAAAATTAAAAGGTACAGAATGTAACTTTCTAGAGTTGGTACGTCACCTGCATGACTCCATGACAATAGAAAGTTAAAAACCATACTTTGGCACATTATCAAGGAGATAGAAAAGTTTGATGCCATACTGAAAAAGATTATAGCCAAAGGAACAACATTTCCATGGAAACAAGCCTCCACCAGGTGAAATAAGAGTCAGGTTTGTGGAGAGGCAAACTTGTTTATCAGTGCAATAAACAAAACAAAAAAGAAAGGGAAAAAGGAAAACACATGCTTTTACTTTAATCCATATTTTGGCTAAACTGTGGCTTTAAATAATAGAATAAAGTCTATAATAATGGCACGATATCAAAGTCTCACAATATATACAAACTACCTTACCTAAAAGCACAGTTAAGCAACTAAGTACTCACAATGGAAACTACATTGACCATAATCCTTTGCTCAATTTCACAGCAGTAAACATGACGAAAGTGTGCATTAAAACTTTATACTTGTATCTTTTATAAAATGACCATAAAGGTTTGAGACTAAGAAAATCTTTTACATTTAGTTTACATTTATAAGCTTTTAAGCAGGACAAGCACATTATAGTTGCTGTATTTGGGCGTTTCAGCTGTTATACAAGTCTTAAATGGTAAATACATGGGATTAGTAACAGACTTGCAACACAAAAACAGCGGATTTATGTTGAAAACCTCAGACCGGAAACCTCATTTGTTTGGCTGCCTATGCTTTAACCTGGAGTCACGCAGGGGCGGGACGAGCATGCCCATATTTGGACAATGAACGGCTGAAAGTGATGACTGACAGGTGGAAGCAGCCAATGGGAGGACGGGACATAAACTACTGTTGCCTGCCAGAAAGAACAGGCAAACCGGAGTTTTGTTCCATTTTGGGCCTAAATAAAAGTTATATTATTCAAACAACGAATAAATTAAGATTCTATGACAAAGTTAAGAGCTTAATCTATAGTTTTAATCCAAGTTAGGCGTTATAAATGTGAGGGAAACTTCAGTTAGGGCGTGTTTAGCCAGGAGGATATGCTTGTTTATGGTTTACAGACACAAAAGTACCAAATCAATCAAGGAAGACAGAGAGACCATTGACAAAAGCATCCTAAATGTTACTTAAAACTTAACAGTATTCTCTGATCGAGTTAAATATCAAGTTATAAAGTTATACAGATAGATAAAGGAGATAAAAACGACTTGTACTTACACTTTCCGTCGATTTTTCGTTCACAGTTGGCAAAGGGGTTTTGGTTGACATCCTGTCCCGGGTTATTTTTACTGCTTTAGATCCCAGAAACCCACACAAAACTCCACCGACTCTTCGTTAAGTCCAACAGCCGACAAATGAAAGGTTTGTCCGGGTAGACTGTCTCGGCATGGACCGTGACAATCTCCAAAGCAGTCGACCCGGTGTTAGAACAAAAAGTGCGCCCCAGTAGAAAATAACATCCCTTTTGCTCCAAACTGCAAAAACCTGCAAAATGTAAAACCAATTAGCCCTGGGAACTACAAATCACAATTCATTTAAACAACACATGTAAGCAGTTTTGAATATTTTGTTGAAAAAATAAAAATAAGCGCAAACAAAGTCCAAGTACCTAACAGATGCACTCTTTCTGTGCGCAATAGCCGTTTTAGACAAGATATCCTGACATAGGACTAAATTCATATAAAACACGAGTAAATCAGGTATAAACACTGATATCAGATTGTAAAAAAAGAACATAAAATAAGTAAAAACTGACTGATCGTGGAGTGAAAAGGGGTATCTAGCAAAGATGTGCAAAGGGTGCAAAATTCGGCAGAACACCTGACGTGTTTTAGCCGAATTTAACAATATTTTAGCGCCCAGAATTGTATAGATTAAAAATAAGCCGATTTAAAGTGGTGAAATGTTTAGAATGTGAACAGACGTTTTTATTACCTTATTTAAGAGTGGTAAAAATCACTGTCCGTCTCTCTATCCGGGCTTGAGAACTACAGTAAAGGCGGACTAGTTAATGTCTCTCGGTGACCACTTCCCAACGAAAATCGCTCCAAAGTGGGTCCAAAAACATATCCAGACGCGCGGGATGAGGTACCGGAGCTGGCTAAGGGGGTTCAGAGGAGGACAGAGGCCGAATCGGAGGTCCAGAGCTCGGTTTGGTCCATCTCTGGGGGGCCGAAGAGGGGCTGCTGTGTCGGGGCTAGGTGGGACCAAAATGGCCGCTCGGTACTGGGACTGGATTAGGCCGTGTTCAGGGACGCACAGCAGCGTACGACAAAACAGCATCACGACCGCAAACATGAAAAAAGATTACGATAAAACTGTTGTTGAAATAAAAATAAAAATAAAAAAAAGATATAAAATGAATATGTATTTGTTCTTAACAGAATTAGACTCATAGCTGATGCGAGTAATACTTCCAGGAGCAAAAAGAACCGCACATATTAAAGTTATGAAAAAGAAATTGACAGATAGAACTGTTATGTACTATTATTCAACATGAATAGAAAAGACTGAGAAAGTGTCCTCAGTAGTACACATCTTTGACAATGGTGGCCCCTCTTAGTCTAGTTTTGCCTGAGAAGACAAGATGAGCAATAAAATGTATATTACAAATGACAAATTTTGCATGTTGTGTTGTCATGAATTTATTTTTCAAACAAGAATTGCTTGTGTCTCTGTGTGTGTGTGTGTGTGTGTGTGTGTGTGTGTGTGTGTGTGTGTGTGTGTGTGTGTGTGTGTGTGTGTGTGTGTGTGTGTGTTGTAACAGTTTTATAGAGGCATTGACACAGCTGTGATTACAACACAATCCTCACAACTCCATCAAGTCAGACAATAGATTTTCACATTGAATTTATAAAACATTGCTTTTAAATATGAACATTTTAACATTTTTTCATCCAATATGCACTTTGCTATGGAATAATAATGAAAATGAATTAGTTAAATTAAATATAAAATAAATTAACTGAAATTAAATGAATTAAATGACTTTCTTGGTCAAGAGAGAGATAAAGCATTATTATTTCCTACAGTCCCTGAAGTGTGGGGCCAGCTGAGCTCTGTGTCCTAGCCAAAGAGAGAATGAGAGAAAGAGAGAAAGAGGAGGGAGAGAGAAAGAGGAGGGAGAGGGAGAGACAGAGAGAGAAGAGAGAGAGAGAGAGCGAAATAGAAGAGGATGGAGATAACAGAGGAGAGACACTGAGAAGCAGAATAAGGAGAGAGGGAGCAGAATAGAAAACAATGAGATGCAGGAGAGTGAGAAAGAGAGATAAGGAGAGAGGGGGAGCAGAATAGGGGAGATAAAGAGGACAGAGGTGCAGGAGAGAAAGAGGGGAGACAGAGAGCGAGAGGAGAGGTGGAGAAATAAGGAGAGGGAGAGCAGAGGGGAGACAGAGGATAGAGGGAGCAGAAATAACCTCACAGATGTTGCATTTGGAGTTTAAAACCTCATTAAAGTGCAGTTTGATTGATTCACACTGATTAATCCTCTTCTGTCAGTCTGTGGTACCATTTAAAACGAGAATATTAGGAAACACCAGGTCTGTGCTTTTAATTTAAATCTAAGTATTTGCTGTGGCCATTACTGGAACTTAGAAAAAATATCCAAAATACTAAAATGTATAAAGTGAATAAAAAGTACTGACTCCTACTACTGAGAATACAACCTCAGCATTTGTTCAAATAACTGACCAGTGAAAATAAAAATAGTTTACTGTACAAGTGCTGCTATTTATAAAAATGTGGAATTCAGGGCTGTGTCTGACTTCCACTGTTTGCAGACAGATGGCGCTACAGACTCAAAAAATCTTTGTAAAGTAGTTTTGGAGGTAGTCAAGAACTCATCTAGACTTTTCCAATTAATAGATTATCATATTGCTAATTTTCATTGTATCGGTTGTAGTAATTTGTCATATCATATATATTTGTTTTTATTTTCATTAATATAAAGCAAAAAACATTTTAAATATGCATCAAATCTTATTCTATAGTGTATTGTGTCCTATACCTCATTTTCCTCATCTTTCTAAATCAAGGAGCACTGCAAGAAACCCAAATGTTCAAATCATTTCATATTTTCAACTAAAGTCACTTGTAGACTTACTCAAAGTGGGGAGAGTAACCAAAAAAGTAGGAGTACCGTTTCATGTACATTATTTGTGTACACGTCAGATATTCAGTAAGTTGAAGTAGTAGAAGGAAAAGTATGGGGTCTCAAAATGACTAAATGTTAAGTAAATGTAACAGTATTAACCATCTCTCTACCAGAGGTGGTAGAGTGGCCAAAAATTGTATTCAGGACTAAAGATAGTTCAAAATAATACTCAAGTAGAAGTACAAAGTCCATGAAATTACTCTTTTTTTTTTTTTCTCGAGTTTTCAAGAGCACCTGTGTCCTACATCCTTCTGACTCACTACAGCCCCATTCAAGCACTCACCTTATCTCCTATTTTTAAGAGTAAAAAGTATTTGGGAAAAGGTCTACTCAAGTTAAGAGTACTTAAACTAAGTATCTGGAAATAACATCTGATTTATAATTTGAAGTTAATGTAATTTGAAGATCAAAACATGAAATAAGGCAAAAAAAAAAATATGGTATTTTTAAATAAAGACAGAAAAATGAGGCAAACTAAATCATATCTGAAGGAGCGGCGCAAGAAATAAATGTTCAAATCATTTCATATTGTCACATAAAGCTTTTGTCACTTTAGAGTGGGAAGAGGAAGCTCAACTTTTACTCAAGAGTACTGCTACTTTAATTAAAATATATATATATATATATATATATATATATATATATATATATATATATATATATATATATATATATATATATATATATATATTCAAGTAGAAGTAAAAGTATGCTGCTAATGCTAAAAAAGTACTCTGAAGTTACCATCTTTGACACTAGATTGACAAAAGTTGACAGACATGTCTTGGATAGCAAAACATTCATCTTTTATTGTACTGGAAAAATATAGGGACAAAAAAAAAGCAAAAAAAAAAAAAGCAAAAAAACAATGTGCATTTTCAAATGATCTCCCAAAAACACACCCATGATCAAAACCCCAACACTTCAATTTATCAAACTCATTTTCATCAATAAATCTGAACACAATCAGTGAGCAGCAGGTGAAGCGCTAACGTTAGGTCATGCCACGAGCGGAGAGGAGGATTCTGGGTAAAAGAGGCGAGGGAGAGAGGAATTGTGGGTAAATAGGTGAGGTAAAGGAGGAGGAGAGAGAGGGAAGCCGTTTAATATAAGGTTTCATTTACAGAGCGATTTAAACAGAAGCAATATTTAAATGGCGTCGATGTCAATGTCGTCCTCTTCTTTCTCTTGAGTCACAGTTTTCACTGTTTCCACTTTGAGCTCTCGGGCTGAGGACGAGTACACCACCTGCAGGACGAGGGAGGAATTACAGGTTAGAACATATTCACATACAAAAACATTCTGCATAAATGAATCTCTGAATAACATAAAATGAGCAAACCATTAATTCACTCCAGTGGTCCACTCAAAATCTCATCTAAAATTTGTTTTTCTAGATATCTGTCATAGTATCATTTATTTAGAAGGATGTATGTAGTTAATTTATGTGTATTGATACTTTACAGCAACATCTCGTTGTGGGGGTTTGGGCACATTCCTGCACGCTTTTTTTCCTCTTTTGAGCAGGTGCTCAAAACTCCCCACGTAAAAAATGTGTTTCTTGTGTGTTCCCTTCTGTAGCAGTTTCTCTGACTAGTGGGTTCACATAGTTTTACAGCTACGTTAGAGTCAGTCACTGCCGTCACTTTCTCTGGTGTCCTCTGCCTCTGTCCCTCAGACTGGTTTGGCTTGTGTGTGAGAAGCGTTCGTTTAGGCCTCTAGGCCATTACATTAAATAAGATCTTGAACACCACCAGTGATTTTAAATATTATGACGTATGGACCTAAACCTAAACGTTCTGTATGTTTTTACCTCTACGTTCTCGTCGTCCTCCTCTTCTTCCTCCTCGCTGCCTTCGCTCTCCTCCTCTGCCTCTTTCAGCCACTTCACAAACGGAGCCGCTTTAGCATGGATCTCTTTGGCTAGTTCCTTAGAGACGTACTTCTTAGAGACCTGCAAGAAATCCCATTACAGCAAAGGTTAAAGTGGATCTAAACACCAAATCAACATTTTTGCTACAAAATTCAGTATATGGCGTTTTAAAAGCACTTTGTATTGTTCCCAGTTTGACTATTTTAATGTAAACTAGCTAAATTTCAAGCTTTCTGGTCAAAAACGTTGCCTCTAGTGGGATAAAATTGTCCTATGCAGTTAGATTTGTGTTTCATGTTTTAAGCATTCTGTATAAAGTTCATATTTTTAAGAGGAATTGACACAAAGACTGACAAAGTAATACATGTTAAAGTGTTAAAAAGACAGTGCATTTTGTTGTTTGTGGAGGAAATTACGATACTTCAAAAACTGCAGCTTTTGTGATCTGTTGCCTCCATTCAAACTGTGATTTCGATTTCATTAAGATTAATTTTGCAGGCCCGTCTTGAACTGACTGAACATTGCTGTATATCCTTGTATACATTTGGTTTCACCTTCTCTGCCCAGGCGAAGATGACGTCCTCCTCCAGCAGGTCGGCGTCGTAAAGGTCTTTGAGGATGATGGGGACTCTGGACAGAAGATGAACCTGGTGCAGCTTCACCACACACTCAAAACCTCCCAACAGGTACTTCTGAGCCTTCTTATTATCATGGCAGAACTGAAACACAACAGAACTGTAATTAGGGTTTGAAATAAATTAGGACTTACGTACACTAGTGTGGTTATGATATTAAAATTTTAAACTCGATTTTGACAACAAGGAATAGACTGGTAGTACTTTCTTTTCTATTCCCATGTGGTCTTATATGTGTGTACTCCCTCCTCCTCCTGGTCCATGGGTGTATACTAGTCTATGTGCTCTTATACTTGTTCTGACACAGCTCAAGATCATTCCAAAGACATTAAGGAAAGGTTCTGCTCTGTCCTGTCAATGGGACTTTAGTATTGATACCTGCTCAAATTAGTATTTAGTTTTGATACTAAACTTTTAGTATCAGTGTCTGATTTTCGATACTTTTGACAGCCCTACTGTACACAAATAGAGTAAGGCATTTCTGAACTTTCTGAGGCTAAGGCAAGACTAAACCAGGACTAAACCCAGAACCAAACCAAGACAAAACCCGGAGTAACACAGTCTAACTTTAACTTGTTACATCCACCCAGCCTCAGCAAAGACTCTGTAGATCATCACATGACCCACATGATGTCGTCGTGGTCAGGGTGAAAGGTCAAAGGTCAGACTCACCCGCAGGAAGTGGCGTTTGTATTTCTTGATTTGCTCTCGGATGTTTTCGTCGAACAGGAGCTCACTGAGGATCAGGGGTCCCATGGCCTTGACGTCCAAACGCTCTGCTTCAGCCAGAATCTCCTTATCCGCCGCGTCGATCGTACCATTCTCCTTCTTATGCTGAAAATATAACAACACAAATACTTAATAAACAATATGAAGATAAACACAAAACACAAGTTACGTTAAATACAAAGTCATTTTACAGCATTGTTTTGTGGTTTGTCATTAGTGATTTTTAAACATTTCGCAAATGTTTTCTGGTGTGGTTTTAAAGTTTTGAATGGGTAATAGGACCGCACGATATGAGGAAAAAGGATGTGATGTGAAACGATATTACTGTGATATTTTAAACACCCCCAATGAGTAACCAAGTTTTCAATCATCAGATAAAAATATACATAATGTCCAATTGGAAACTGACAGTTGGATTCCATCTCAAGCCATACAGTTATACAGTTACGTCTGCAGGCAAGACACTTCACCCTCCTTTCCCAAGTATGAAAGTGCTGCTTGAGTAATTATAGAGGTCCACAGACTGGCAGCCTCACTTTGGTCAGTTTGCCCCATGACAGTTGAGGCTATGGACCACCACCATCACTAATGAAGTACTACTGAAACTGTCACATTTTGGTCACATTTTTATATAGCACTTTTTTCTTTCAAGGTACTCGAAGTGTGAAATGGCTGTACCTAATTTTTTCATGCAGTAAATTACAATTTGTCTTACCCCAGTAAATATAAAAGCAGCTCTTAGGTTCAGTTTGAACTGTGTGCTGTCTGTATCTGATTGTAAAGAGTGTCTATGAACCAGAAAATAATGCTGTTGCTGTGTTAGCTTGCTAGTTGTTGGTAGGGAACTCCACTCAGGCTGAAGTTCACTTTGCTTCAATACATTTTCACCCCAAAATGTCCCGATCCGTTTATAAGCCCTGGTCTTACACTGAGGTGGCTGTAGAGTTTTCAGCGCACCTTTCCAACATGTCTGACCTTGACAAAGTTGTAGAACAGGTTGACCCGCTCCTCCAGAGGTTTCTCCAGGTCATCACTAAGGGTCAGGACTTTGGCGTGGTCACTGATCTCCTCCATCCTGCGTCTCTGTGCCTCCTCGGTGGTCTCCTCCGCCCAGTCCTCGTCATCATCATCTCCGTCCTGAAACACAAAACATCCATTAGACAAAAACTCACTCATGGTTTCTCAACTGTGTGTTACTTAATATGTGCAATATAAAACTTCTGGTGGAGGGTCTGCCATCAGCTTGTCTCTATGAGGATGTTACACAGTACAGCATTTTATTTAAGGTCAAGTCCTCTGCATTTGACCTGTCCTTTAATCGCTTTAGTCGCTGAGGCATCTCATTAGGAGAGGTCTTGAGTTAGTCTCGGTCAGGACTACCTTAACTGGAGGATTTGACCTACTGTGAATGTTTTGTGATGATGCTGGAGTGTCCGGAGGAAACAGACAGGGAGAACATGCAAACTCCACACACAAATGTCCAGGCGAACCAGGGATTGAACCCTGAAGTGCCAGCTACTCAGCCACTGCGCTGCCGAGAATATTTATCCATTTTCAGTGTTTCTTTGATCAATGCTTCTGTGCATGGTCACAGTAAAATAAACTAAACTAAATCTTGCGCTTACTCATTAAAGCTGAATTACCAAACTTTTCCGTTCTAAAATTTGTGACAGATTTAGAAAGCATGTAATGGTCTGATTTTTAACTATGAAACTTTTTATAGACCAACTTGTAAAGAAGAGCCGTGTGCGTCACTGGGATGAGGCTGTGCAATGGGGCTCCACTCTGCTTCACTTTTCTGTAAAACTGTTCTAAAGCTGTGTGCATGTGAATACTACAGGTGTTCCAAAAGGTTGACAGCTAAATAGAACAAGTTCAATTTACACAGACTTTCTCATAGCAGATTTCATGGTTTGAAAATTGGGTAACACAGTTGTAACAGGTGTTTTTATTGCTGAAAAGTACCTTGATCCTCCACCAGTTAAGTTACATAATGCTTCTTTAATCTATCAAACTACAGTGAATCTAAAATGGCGTCTCAAACCCACCACTGCATCCGGAGCGTCGATGTGCTCATTGTTCCCGGCCTCTCCGCTTCCCGAGCCATTTTCTTTGTCCTTCTTTCGGTTCTTTTTCTCTTTTTCTTTTTTCACTGAAGCTGACCCACTCTCTGTCGCCTCTGAAACCACAAGCACAGAACAGGTTAGACTAATTCAATATACTGTGATACTTTTACCAACATTGGAAACCCGAAATTATTTGACCACAAGATCCACATTCTTAAAAATATGATCATTTTATAGTCTTTAGTTAGATTTCATAAAAGGGAAATTAGGGATGGTCCGATATGGCTTTGTTCTACTGAGCCCATATCAGACGTCTTCTAATTTTGCAATATTTGGGACCTCAGATATACAAAAAAAAAAAAAAAGCTTTAAAGGTCTTCTATTATGCAAAATTGACTCTTGTGAGCTTTAAGACATGTTCGAATGTTGTTTCCTCCTCTAAAACAGACCTGGAGTTGTGTTTTGTTTCATTCACACATGTTTGAGTAATCCTTTATTATTAGTCTGCAGTTTTTGAAGTTAACAGCTCCCCTTTACCTTTAGTTCAATAGTGATTGGAAATTCCAGGGCTGAAATCATCCACATGATTCTAGTGAAGGTGTGTGGAGTTCCTGTATTACCACGACATCACAAGGTGGACCAGTGTGTTTTCAGGTTGAGAGAAGAACGCAGTTTGTGTCGTTAAACGTGTGAATGAAGGGATGTTTTTGATGAGGAAACATTATAACATAGATAAGAAAAAAATGTAATATGGGCCTTTTAAACATTGCCCATCCCATAGCAAATATGGACAGCAATCAGTAACAAAAAAAAAGTGTGTTTGTTAGTCAAATATCTACTTTTCGTCTTTACTTTTATCATTTACCACTTTGTGCATAATGGGTTTTGTTTCTATGCTTTATGTAGAAATGTTTTATAATGTCAATAATGTCAAGAATAAAAATACTTTAAACAGACTAATATGGGCAGTTGGATCTGTACCTGGTGGGTTTTTGAGGATGAAGGTGCAGAGTTTGTGTCTGGTGTCGAGCATGCCGCGGTACCCACAGGCCTTACACGAAGAGCCGATGGTTTGTTTCTTGGGGTTGACATGCTGCAAAAGAAAAGAGATTCATATGTGAATTCTCTGCTCCATCTGACCCTCTCCTCTGTTCCCCTGCTCCATCAGACCCTCTCCTCTGTTCCCCTGCTCCATCAGACCCTCTCCTCTGTTCCCCTGCTCCATCAGACCCTCTCCTCTGTTCCCCTGCTCCATCTGACCCTCTCCTCTGTTCCCCTGCTCCAGCTGACCCTCTCCTCTGTTCCCCTGCTCCAGCTGACCCTCTCCTCTGTTCCCCTGCTCCAGCTGACCCTCTCCTCTGTTCCCCTGCTCCAGCTGACCCTCTCCTCTGTTCCCCTGCTCCATCAGACCCTCTCCTCTGTTCCCCTGCTCCATCAGACCCTCTCCTCTGTTCCCCTGCTCCATCAGACCCTCTCCTCTGTTCCCCTGCTCCAGCTGACCCTCTCCTCTGTTCCCCTGCTCCAGCTGACCCTCTCCTCTGTTCCCCTGCTCCATCAGACCCTCTCCTCTGTTCCCCTGCTCCAGCTGACCCTCTCCTCTGTTCCCCTGCTCCAGCTGACCCTCTCCTCTGTTCCCCTGCTCCAGCTGACCCTCTCCTCTGTTCCCCTGCTCCAGCTGACCCTCTCCTCTGTTCCCCTGCTCCAGCTGACCCTCTCCTCTGTTCCCCTGCTCCAGGTGACCCTCTCCTCTGTTCCCCTGCTCCAGCTGACCCTCTCCTCTGTTCCCCTGCTCCAGCTGACCCTCTCCTCTGTTCCCCTGCTCCAGCTGACCCTCTCCTCTGTTCCCCTGCTCCAGCTGACCCTCTCCTCTGTTCCCCTGCTCCAGCTGACCCTCTCCTCTGTTCCCCTGCTCCAGCTGACCCTCTCCTCTGTTCCCCTGCTCCATCAGACCCTCTCCTCTGTTCCCCTGCTCCATCAGACCCTCTCCTCTGTTCCCCTGCTCCAGCTGACCCTCTCCTCTGTTCCCCTGCTCCAGCTGACCCTCTCCTCTGTTCCCCTGCTCCATCAGACCCTCTCCTCTGTTCCCCTGCTCCATCAGACCCTCTCCTCTGTTCCCCTGCTCCATCTGACCCTCTGCTCCATTCTCTGACCCTCTCCTGTGCATCCTCTAATCTTAACTGGAATTGAGTTTTCAAATTAATTTCCATACTTGGCTACACTGGTAGATTAATTGAAGAAATAAAATGGAGACTGGGGTATCTTAAAAATATTAGCATATGATCAGGAAAACAGAAAAACAAATCCCTAATATGATGATATATTGACAGTCTTCAGTTGTATAAATGTGAGGTTGGAACGGCAGCATGAAGAGCTCAACTAGTAAATCTCCCCAAATTTTCATTAATAATGCACTGTGTAACTTTTCTGGTGGAGAGTCCTCGACCTGTTTATTTCCACGGTTTTGCCTTGATTATTCCACAGTATGGAAATAAACTTGATAATCACAATGGAGACAGGTTAATGGTCAGATCTATGGAGAAGCAAGCCTACACATGACAAGAATTTGTTTTTGCTAAATATTTTTGAGCTACAGAACACCTGTAATCGAACAAATGCAAACGAGATATGTTTAATGTCCTCCTGTGGAACATTCAAGGCAAAGAAATAACATCTCCATGGAGA
This sequence comes from Taenioides sp. WSHXM2023, assembly GCA_029959045.1. Lineage (NCBI taxonomy): Eukaryota > Metazoa > Chordata > Actinopteri > Gobiiformes > Gobiidae > Taenioides > Taenioides sp. WSHXM2023. The sequence goes on from CM057102.1 coordinate 25,611,283, forward strand.
AAGCGTGTAGCAAACCCTCCACCTTAGTAGTTACATAGTGCACCTTTAATTTTCTAAATTAAAGTACTTTTTACTTCTGTAAAAAATATTTAAAGGTCCACTGTGTAACTTTTCTGGTGGATGGCCCGTCAAATGCTTTTTTCTATGGAAATGTTATTGCTTTGTCTCAAATATTTCATTATTAAACCTATTATAACCTTTCCATTTTCATGGAGTCCAAACCAGACCAAGTTACAGGTCAGATCTGTGGAGAGGCAACCCCACTCAGAATGGCTGTTGTTCTAAGCATTTCTGAGCTATAAAACCACATGTAACTGAATAAATGTAAGGTAGAGCTGTTAAATGTCATATTGCGGAACATTTCAGGGAGAGCAGTGACGTATCCACAGAAACGAGCAGGTGACAGACCCCCAACCAAAAAGTTACACAGTGCAGCTTTAACTTTAAGATTAATAGTTGTTGATCATAGTTGTTTACCAGATCAGTTTCGGGGTTGTCACACTCGGAGCACAGCACAAATTTCCGTATGAACCCGTCAAGCATGTCCTGCAGCTTGTTGGCCTCGTGGGAGCCATTGACGATGTAGCGGTCGTTTTTGGAATCGAACTGGGTCTGAGCGCCCAGTTCACAACCAAAAAACTTGGTCGGGTCTGAAAGCAGAGAGAGGGTATGGTGATACTGGGACAGTGTGGTTAAAGTCAAATTAGAATTCACTTCAAAGTAACATCTTTGAGTCATTCACCATTTAAATAAAGTGGAAAAATGTGTTTGAGAGCAAGTCATCAGTGTGCTGCTAATCCCATTTTATTTTAGGTTCAAATATAACTTGGGAGTTTCATTGGGCAGAAAAACTCCCTATGAGTCAATCTTTATTTATAGTGTCCATTACAACACTCAAGGCATTTTCCAATGAAATCAAAACGATATAAAAACAGACTATACATTCCTACCCAACAGATCAACCTACAACTAGAAGTACAGTGTTACAGGACGCCTGATGCAGGTTTTCTGAACACCAAAACCAACATTTGTAAACTTCTGTGTTTACTAAATGTACTGTTTACTAAATTTCCTAAATCTCTGGACAATCTCACACCAGATCTCATAGTCTGTTTAAAGCCTGTTTTAAGTCCATTTTAAAGCCCTTTAAAAGCCTGATTTAAAGCCTGCTGTGTCTGATTGTGTGACTCACATGTCGGAGGCCTGTTCAGAGCCTTGGCAACATCCACCATGTTGACAATGACCGTCTTGATTCCATTCCCTTTGCCTTCCACCTGAAACACACACACAGACAATTTAAATCAACTTTTCTACTCTGAATTATAGATCTCTAAGAGCCACAAGATGTGATACAATATAGATTACAAAATTTTAAAAGAAAGAAAAAAGCAAAAAAAAAAAACACAAAAAAAACATTTCTATAATATAATATTGTGTAAAGTAGCCTTAATTGTTGCCTCAGTCTGGGGGCCAGTCTTCTGGGTGTGTTTGTGTGAAAACATGTGTACAGTAAATAAACTTGTCTCAAGACAAAAGAGTCAAATTAATCTTCAAATGAATTGAATCTTAAAAGAAAAATTTTAGCTGCCAACAGAATCTGATTTAAAATACTTGTGATTTGCTGGTTTATTTGCTACAGCAGTGGAATATTCCACAGTATGTCTCCATGGAGACAAGGAGATGACTAAATAGAGCCAATTTACAGGTCAGGCCTATGGAGAGGGGACCCTATGATCAGCAAGAATACGTTTTTTTCAAGATATTTGTAATTGAATAAATGCAAGATAGAAAGAGCTAATGCCATACACTGAAATATTCCAGGCAAAACGATTCCACGAGAAAGGTTAAAGTGCACTTTTATATTAAATGTATTCATGGGCTACAACAGGGCTATTTTTTGAATTGTGAAACAAGAAGCCAAAACTAATGAAGAGCTTTTACACAATTCTGATTTATGCAGCTAATTTCTTGGTCTGATATTGGGCTCAGTTAAAGCTTGCATGACCTTTTCCCTGCCTCAAACCTTCAGTATTCCCATGGTAGTGTCCAAGTTTCTATGTCCAGATCACAGTTTTGTACCTTGGCGATCAGACGGGGCATTTTGTAGCGATAGAACTGGTCTGACACGCTGCGGTTGACGTTGACAGCCATGTTGGATGGATGCTGTGGGCACTATCAGTGAGATAAGAGGATCTTTGGGGACTTTTCGGGATCTTCTGTCTGGAAAAGAGGGGATGACATAAACGAGTACAAGCGAGCTCGGTCTCTGACATGAAAACTGTGCCGCTGTGGCCGAGAGCTGAGGGCGTCAAGGCAACGGTTCCACCACACAGGATCCAACGGCTGCGCAACAGCTCTGCAAGAGAAGAAGAGAGAGAGAAAAGAGGTTAGTGATTATAATAGCTCTTATAATTAGGCCTGTCCCAAGAATTATTGTTCAATATATGAAAGCTGGAACTATTTTTTGGGGGTCAATAGTTTGTGTAGTGCTACAATGACAGCAAAAATATTAAAGTAAATCAAAAATGGTGATGCCGAAATTGGGAACTGGATTGCACAATTTATTCATTATAAAGAACGTCAAAATCTCATCTTGTCTCGTACTCATTGTTCCAATCTTGTGTCTCGTCTCGTTTTGTGGAAATTGTATCTCATCTCATCCCCAACTATGACTCATAACAGATGCAAACCAAGTGCAAGTGTTTCATTCTGCCATTTCTTTACTGCAGCTCAATATTGTTAAACATCAGCCATTATAAAGATGCTCTGAATGCATAAGGTAAGTGAGGAATAACTTTGGACCACTACAAACTGTTTAAAATGAACTAGTTGTTTTTCATGTTGTTAAGACAGGAAAAAAAAAAAAAATCAGGTGCAGTTGAAATGATGTACCACAATTATTTGGCTTAGTTCCAGGTTATATAAAAAGGGCATGTTCGATGTTAAACAATACAGACTGTTAACCATTGTCTGTTAACAAAAATGGTAAAGTTTTCTCCCTGTTAAATCTGAACTCTGCCCCCAACCACATGTTTTTAAGCAGATCTTTAACCATTAGAAACGACTGAATCTTGATTTTGATTAAAAATTATTACATTTCGAGCCCTAAACCTGTTAATATGCATCGCTTTGACTGACCAATCACAACTGACCTTTTAGCATCAATACATCACAACATTCTACAGGCCAATTATGTTTAATGCAGATGTGGCAGCTAACACAGGGAGTCTGTCAGCAATAATCAGGTTCAACATTTGTGAATTTACATCTTGGATAATTCACAGGAAAGTACAATGTAATTAAATAATTTGAAAACCACCAATAGACTTAAGCACTTTCAAAACTGTTTTATTAACCTGCTTTTTCTGAAGTCAAATCAGCTAAAACCTGAGATGTTCAATGATTCATCTATCACCAAGTAACCTCATCTATCCTTATTGGCCCTGTCCCTGCCTCCGTCTGAGCGGGTAGAATCCTGCTGACAGCCCCATATCCAGTGAATGAGAGATGCCCCATCGTCAGCAGTGAAGGCCCTGTTGTCACTGCCCAGAGTCTAACCCCCTGAACAAACTGAACGCACTGCAGAGACTGAAAAACAGCTTTGTCTGAGGGGCTTTAGCAGCATAAGGACTTCTCTTGTTCTGGACTCAAATACAGGAGGCCAACAGCTGCCAACTATTCAAATACACGTTTTAAATGACTGTTACAAGAGCAGAGAATCACATGTTTGAGTTATCTAATATCTTAATTAAAAGGTGCACGGTGTAGCTTTTCTAGTTGAAGGTCCAGAACCTGTTTGTCTCCATGGAGATGGTATTGATTTGTCTGCGACGAATGTATAGCATTTAAAGTATTCATCATACATTTTTTTCAATTACCAGGTGTGTTAAGAAAAGATGCAAATCCATTTTGTATTTTTTTCCATCCATTTTGAGTTTTTAAACCATTTAAAAAAATAAAACTTCCATGGCAGTGTTTGCTAATGTGTGTGGCTTGTGTCACTATAGTAACTGCTGATCATTCCGCCATAGAAATACATGCAGTACACCCCCAGCATGATGTTACTGCAAAGTATCAATACTATGCAATGCTCAAAAGGAGTAAGCAGAAGTGAAAGTTACTGACAGCTGACCCCCCATTTCCACATTCATGTTTTTCCACATTTCCACATAAAACCACCAAATAAATATATTTGTCTCATTTTGATGTAATTCTTGCTTTAAGTGACAATCTTTACGTTCACGTTTGAATCTGAATAATCCAGATAAGGATTATTAGATTAAAGAGTTTATTATCCAATTAATCGATTCATTTGCGATTAATCGATTGACTTGTTTCAGCTCTACATTAATGTCTGTCTCATTACAGCAGTTTAGTGTCGACTTTGTGGAATTTTCATTTTCAGTGCGTCACTCTGTGACTGAGGGACGAGAGGTAAATGCAGGCTGTATTTGCATGAACTCTGTCTTTTACCAATATTTATTTAGACCCATGTACAGAGGTTACTTCTGCTTCAAACTCAGAACATGAACAGACTGTTTTAATGTATTTAAATGAGTCCAGCAACAAGTACAGGACAGTACAGTTTAACAGTACAATTTCTAACTTTATAAAATGTTTATCTTTTCCATCAGTGTATTCATACTAGAGTTGTAAAAAGGATCGAAAATCAGATACTAAAACTAGAATCAAAATGAGATACTCATTTGAGCAGACAGAGAAAGAAAGTCCCGTTGACAGGACAGAAGTGAGCCTTTCCTTAATGTCTTTAGAATGACGTTGATCTGTATCAGAACAAGTATAAGAGCACATAGACTAGTATACATCCATGGACCACTATGGAACCTACAGGACCACTGAGGGAGTACACAGATAAGGCCACAAAATCAGTACAAAGTATATTCTCTAGAATCAAAATGGTCTTGTGACAATACTAAAATTTCAAACTCTCACAACGCACATGAGTCTAAAAGAGTAAAACCATGATAATCAGCAGAACAAATGAGGCGAGGTGATGGGATGGTACATTTTAGTGTTTAGTGGAGACCATTCTCATAAGACCCATCAAGTCTTTGAAGATTATTCCTGGTTATTGACCCCTGACCAAGAAACTGAAACTGTTCATTTTGTTTTGTTCATATTGTCCGATAGATCAGCATTTCTCTAGTCTGTGACCTGCTTAATCAAATCAAACTTTATGAATGGAAAAAGTACAGTTAATGTGACAAACTGACAGATGAAAGCAATTTCCATTCAAATTTACTGGAACTTGTTTTTGTTCTCAAATGGCCAAAGACATTCATTCTGTTTAGTTACCATGATTATATTGTGACTTGTATCATCACAATTCACAATCAACTAACCAAATAATCTTGGCAATCTTGTTATGTATTCAACCCTACACAGCTCATTTTGACTAATAAGCCTGTTTAATAATTTAGTACGATATATTGCTGTAGAGAAATAATAGAAACTAATTTATGTAACAGACACAATAATGAAAAATAAATAAATAGAATTAAATAATTTAGCTTGCCTCTGTAGTGAGTCATATTTGCATGTGCATGTGTTATGTTTTGTCATCATGTTTATTGTCATGTCTAAGATGTTAAATGTTCACTATGGGCCGAGGGAGCGCTGCAATTTCAAATCCTGTGCAACCTGTACATATGGTTTTTGACAATAAAGCTGACTTTGAACTTTGATATGTATTCAACCCTACACAGCTCAAATCTTATATTGACAAAAATAACTAACAATTTCCCAGGAGATCAATGAAAATGTACCCATGATAAATAATGACACCAAAAAAGTATTGATCCATGTATCACGTACTAAACGATAAGTCGAGATAGTAATTCAATTATAGTTATATTTTGTTACTCTCTGTTATTATATTTTGTGATGAGCTGCTGTATCCAAATAATTTCCCTTGTATTTTTATTGTATCCATAAAATATTCTCATCATTATTCCTTTCATATTTAATAATTCACTTGTAGGCCGTGTTATTTGTATGGTAAAATGTTTTCCAGTCATTTCTGGAGGCACTAGCAGATCCAGGGAGAGCTTCTAACACGCCTTGGATCATCTTAAACATCTCCCAGTGGGATAGGCATGTCGTGTTATTCAATACTTGGACTATAATCCTCTTGGCAGGCTTGTTTTGTCCCCTACCAATTTAATATCCTGCGTACAGTGCTGCATATGCGAATTAGGGACAGGCCTAGCGCACTGAATCACAAACATGCGCGTAAAAACATGACATTTTGGCACATTTTACGCACAAAACCTGATTATCTTGACCTGAAACGACGCCTTAATAAGCAGTGATCTTAAATCTGCATGTTGCATGAGGCTGGAGGTTGCTACTATTTCAGGAAAACGCTAACTAGCTCGGCTTTAGCTCGTCTTGGTGCAGAGTGCGTCATAGCACACGAGTAAGTGACTGGACGACGCCATTTTGATATCGTGGATGAGAAAACTGGGATGTATTGCACAATCTTCCGCTCCTGTTGCTTCATAAACACACTCAAAAGCGTTAAAGCTGGGCATTAGTGACTGAAACGTGCGTAAAAATGGATGAACGTGTTGCGTACTCACCGTTTTCGCACAACAAAGACATAAACCCAACACTAGTCGTCCAAGAACCGCAGTGAACGATGTCGCTGGCTGGATGCTGGCCTCGTATCGATTACAGCAAAGGGTCTTGTTAAAAGAAGGTATTGTGGCGATGTAAAGATGCACAGTTTCACACCTTTAGCGTCAAAACGGTGCCAAAGTGGTGCAAAGTGGGTTGGAGACGGAGGAGGATTTGCCCCAAGAGCCAGAGACCTGTTATGAAAGCAAGATAAACAAATATGTTATCGATTTCGGATTGCAACGTGACAGATTTCAGTTCAGTTTCAAGTTAACAACGTGGCGAGTGGTTACGGGTCGAAATTTTATGATTAAATTAAGTGAAATATTACCAAAATGTAATTAAACACGGCGATGTGAGATTGACAGCTGGCTCAGGTTACGAGAAGCGTGGCTGCCAAACATGTTACATCAGAAATTACGTCGCAAATGTGGAAAATAAAGGCAAAACAAGACCATCAAATCGGTTTTAACTTAAACTACAAACGTAAATAGAATCATAGACTACATTTTGGTTGTTATTTGGTAGCTCAAATTGTATATTAGGGCAAATGACGACGCTAAATCCAGTTTCGTGGCTGCGAAGTGTAGCGTTAGGCCAGAGGCTAGTCCGAGCCAGCTGTGACGATAGATTAAATACCTCGGCTATAAACGAGCATCTAGCTTCATTTTTTTAGGTGAAATTCAGTTCTTAAAGGTTTAAACTGTTGTATAACTGTGTAAAATGTGTCGGTTGACGGATTTAGGTCCTTACCTCTCGAATGTTCTGTGAAAAGCGGAGAAGCACAAGTCGTTTTGGCGAAGAGCGTCAAGCGACTGTCCTGGCGCTCCGTCTCCCTTTCCGGTGGAAACGAGAAGGAAAGACGGAATAAAAGTCAGTAAAAGCAACTGTTTCAATGCAATTTTATCATTTTTAGCTCTTTAAAATATTCATATCTACTTTATAGTTAAAATATCATCCAAGTTTAGGAAAATAGCAACGTAAAGTAAACATTTTTGCAACTACATAAAAAGTTAAAATTTGTTTACTTCTTATCTCGACTCAACTTTATCAAGATTATGCTATTTTGGTTTCCTTTACCTAATTACAAATGCGTTTAAACGTAGTATTCACGTACTTTTAATCTATTCATCTTTGTACGTGTCATTTATTTATAATTTTAGCTTGTTGTACGTGTTAAATTTAAGATTTTGTGTCTTTGTTTAGTTTTGTTCAATGTTACTTTTATTTTGAAAGGTCACACGCAGCAGTATTTCCGGTATCGTTCTCGTTTCTGATTGGCTGCCTCGCCTTTACTACTTCCTCCTTTGCAGGTCTAGGAAAATATTGAAAATGGTGAGTATAAAATTACGAAAAATGCAATAATTAAACAGTTTTAGGACTCGAGGAGATAGTAGATAGTCTAAAAATGCACTATGGACGTTTATTAATGTCCTGTGCGTGGTTTTAGCATGAAATGAAGGCGTATTTTCTGAGCGAATCTCTCCGTGGTGCAGAAGTGATCACATGACAGCTGAACCATTTCCCCTAAATTATATTAAAAAAAACAAGCTCATCAAGTCGATCAACGCTATCCTTTTATTCTACACATTTGCTGTTATCTTTCTAATATTGCTCAGTGTAAATTTGTACACGTAGTTTAGTTGACAGAGCTTTACTTTGACTTGTGGCCACCACCTTAGCTCGTTGTGCTAACTAGCAGAGCAACTTCTCCTCAAGACACTTCTATTTTAAAAAAAATAAGTAATTAATTTATAGGTATTTACAGCTACTACATGTTAATAAACCAATGGACATGCTTATTATGCCCACACAATAAAATCTGGCATGTTTTTAGACTAAATAAATAACTATAAGAGCAGTTATAACTGTATTTCATTCATTCTGTATGCTCTTACAGTTCAGCTTGGATTTGGTCTTGATTCAATAATAATAATAATAATAATAATAATAATAATAATAATAATAATAATAATAATAATAATTGCATAGCAGTTATTGGACATATAACTACTACAAACCTTGTGGTCTTATTTTAGTTAATTCTGAAGTTATTAATGTCTTTGTTCACCAGATTTACATAAAATGTTACTAGACCCACAACGTTATTACGAGTATTGACTATTTACTAATTACACTGCAGAAAAAATCCATATTTTTTACATTCAAGAAATACATTTGTTGTCAAAATTCAAAGTTATAGAACATTCAGTTGTAATATATTTCTCAACACAATTACTTTATTTTGAGTATTGACTATAGCTACAAGTTTAGAACTGGGTGGTTCAGATTTGATGTTTTATCCCATTTTCAGTTTTTTTATATTTCACATGTTTTGTTTAATTTTGTGTTGTTGGGTTATTTTTCATTTAAGCTGTGATTTAATTCTGTTATTGTCATGAATGTTCACTTTTCAGTTTGCTCAACTCAATCATGTTTTTATTTATGCTTTTTTCAGTCACTAACCACCCACATTAACGTTTGATTCAGCCACACCATGTTTCTCGTTTGTTTTTAATTATGATTATTTTTATTAACCCGTGCACTTTTTAATTTCAGTTTCTCTCTTTATCACTCTTTTTGTTGTCATATTTTGCTCATGTCACGCTCCTCTTCCTCTCTCACCTCTCTCCGCGCTGGTCCAGGCAGGGCACAGGGTAAGTCACTTCACTCAGGGGAACTGTGTGCTGCTTTAAAACACTAAAGAAATACTCACAAGGATCTCTGTTTAATATTAATGCTTTGGATGTTCTCAACTTTTTACCTAAATTTACTTTTACTAACTCACCTATGCTCCAAATATTAATTCTCACCTGTTTACGGTTTGCAGTGGTTTCAGGTTTTTACAAATGTTCTTATCCATGGGTTTCAGATTGTTCAGACTGTTGCCATAGTAATAAAAGATTTAACACAATTGTCTAGCATTTGTACGATCAAAATGTTGACAGGAAGCTGAAACCCATGAATAGGTGGGTGATGTATTGTCTATAAGATAATATCTAAAGAATTTATATGAAGATATGCAAAATTAGAATATTAAGTATAATGTCCATAAAGCTACAAAATTATCTGATAAAAACAAACAAAAAAGTAATGTATAAAATAAAATAAAATCATAACATTTTATCACATTTCCAATGGACTTCCAAAATACAAATATCTGTTTTTTGTTATCTGTCAATCTAATCTAAAAAAAAATAGAAATATTCATGTGAGTGTGGCCCACTCCTACACACAGGTGATGTACCTGCACAGAGACAGTGCATTCTTCTTTTGCATAGAGTTGGAAGTGTCTGAATTACAGCATTTCAGTTTTTCATGACTTTATATTATTAAAATCTCTAAACCTGTTGAATTTAGACACTTGCACACTTCTGAAGCTGTCATAAAGGAGAAAACAGAAATTATAAGTAGATTTTTTTTAATAGGTTATAGCTTAAGCAGCACAGTGGCTAGCACTCATGCTTCACAGGAAGAAGGTTCCAGGTTTGATCCCCAGGTCGCCCGGGCCCTTTCTGTGTGGAGTTTGCATGTTCTCCCTGTGTCTGGGTGGGTTTCCTCCGGGCACTCTGGTTTCCATCAAACCTAAAAAAAAAAACATGCACCAGGGACGACAGGTAGAAATGAGCTCTAGTGCTACAATCTGGCACAAAGCATGTCTCATGTTAATATTGTGCACTGTCCCTGTCTCATAAATAAACTAAATAAATAAAATCATCTTTTGTCTAATACAGTGCATCTTGTGTGAAATTTAGTGAATAGGAAGTAAAATACTGGAAAAGAAGTAGCAGCTTGTTACTACATGAATAATGGTAAAATCACTTCATTATGCAAAGTAACCAAAATATGTCAGTCTCAGAACTCTGTGTAAACTTTTCTCACTGAATCTTGAGAATTTTATTTTTGATAAATTAATATTAGATGTAGGTGTGATGATGTAACTCAGCATATATTTCAAATGAAAAGTACATCAATAATATAATGAAATAATAAAAAAACAGCATTTAGTTATGTGAAGGTGCACTATGTAACTTTAGGAGGGTCTACCGCCTGCTTATTTCCATGGACATGATATTTATTTGTTAAGAATGTTCCACAGTATGGCATTTAAGCTATTGCAACTTATTGATTGCATTTATTCAGTTACGGGTTGCTCAAAATACATTCTCACTGTGAGCAGGGTTGTCTGACCATCAGGGCATCGCCTGCTTGTCTCCATGGAGATGGATAACTGATGCCATACTGTGGACCACTTCAGCCACAGTAATGGCATCTCCATGGAGACAAGCTTACTTCATTTACTATTACTATAACATTCATTAAATAAACTGTTCTAGACCAAATCAGTAATAATTTATACTTAACTCGGGGATCAGTGTAATGAATGGTTATTTTGAGGCTTTTACACTGAAGCTCTCACTCCCCTCCCCTGTATGCCCATGTTCACTGTGTCCCCTGTGTCTCAGTTGGTGCTGGTGCTCGGAGACCTCCACATCCCTCACAGATGTAACTCTCTCCCCGCAAAGTTCAAAAAGCTCCTGGTCCCTGGAAAGATCCAACACATACTCTGCACCGGGAACCTGTGCACCAAAGAGAGTTACGACTACCTCAAGACTCTGGCCGGAGACGTGCACATCGTCAGGGGCGACTTCGATGAGGTAACGCCATCTCATTTTAAAAGGACCCTTATTAGGCTATTTTCTGAACTTTGTTATAATGTTGTTTCCTCATCACAAACAGACCTGGAGTTGTGTTTTGTTTCATTCACATGTTTAACACACAAACCCTGCAGATTTAGGTTGAGTTCTTCTCTCAAACAGAAAATACTCATGGCAAACACGTCATGTGGTAATACAGGAAGTGCTCCACTGAGTTTTAAATTCCATACACCTTTACTAGAATCATTTGGATTATTTTAGCCAACTGTTAACTTGAAAACTATCACTTCATGACATCACAAGGTGGAACAGAACATTTTGAGCTTTGGAGATGTAGACAGGCTAATAATAAAGAGTTACTTAAACATGTGAATGAAACAAAACACAACTCTGGGCGTGTTTTTGAGAAGGTAACAACATTATAACATGATTTAAAGGTCACAAGAGTCCATTTTACGTAATATAGGACCTTCAAAGTATTGAAATGGTGATTTGATTTACACAAAAGTTCACATTGCACTGGCATGTGGTGCTAAACATATCAAACAAATTACCTGCTAATTTCCTGTGTCCTTTGTATTCAAAGTTTCTAAACTTCAGATTTCAATAAAAAATCTGCTGTAATTTCTTCTCATTTCTCTTTTTTTTTGTCTAGAACCTGAACTATCCAGAGCAGAAAGTCGTAACTGTGGGTCAGTTTAAGATCGGTCTCATTCATGGACATCAGGTAATGAATAAAATCCTGATTTGGACTTAATTTACTCCTTGTTTAACCCTGATTTAGTCCTGGTTCAGTTCTTGTCCTGTTCAATCTGGGACTTGAACTAGCCAAACTAGAACTAAAGCAGGACTGAACCGGGACTGAACCGGGACTGAACCGGGACTGAATTGGGACTGAACCAGACCCCTAACCCCCTCTGTATAATCACAGGTGATCCCGTGGGGAGACATGGCGTCTCTGGCTCTGCTCCAGAGACAGTTGGACGTGGACATCCTGATTTCTGGACACACACACAAGTTTGAGGCCTTTGAAAATGAAAACAAGTTCTACATAAACCCAGGCTCTGCCACGGGGGCCTACAGCGCCCTCGAGAGGTAATTCACTGAATGAATGTTAATGTTTTATTTTAACATCAACATTCATTTTCATTATCTAACTGGTTCTGTGCACAACGGCTCCACTCATGATGTTTTATCATCACTACCTCTGCTTCTGTTATATCTCTGAGGTTTTCAGAGTCACACTGCCAGTACTTAAACATTTACACACAGTAGATGGTGAGTTGTGGGTGGATGTCACTGACATGTTTATTTACAAATGTTATTTTACTGGGGGACACTTCTGTGTTTATAAAAATCATGTGTTTTGATTTTGAAAAAAATGAATATTAAAACAATGCCACAAACTGAAGTAATCAAAATATAAAAACTATTTAAGTACATTTTTAACATGTCAGTAACATCCAACTGTAATTAACTGTCCGCAGCATGATATTTATTTATAGCATGACTCTATAGAGACCACAGAGAACACTGCTGGTGATCAGAACTACTCAGCTGCCACTGTGCCCTGTCCCTGCTGGATTCATAATATAAATTTAATTAACGGCATAGCAGTTATCCTACATACCCTGCAGCTTTCATCCTCCGTAAGGGAATCAAACCTGGGACATTGTAGCTGTGAGGCAGTAGTCATACCACTATGGCGCTGCTCCTTTGAGCTCAGATCAGGTTTGACCCTGATCCAGCTTCGTTTAAGTGAAAAACCTCTTTAAATATTCACACAGGTCTGTCTCTGTGACAGTGACTTACATCTGAGTTAAAACCCTTTGTCCTGATTAAAGCGTTCTTGTGTTTCTGCAATTATCTCCTCTCCTCTTTCACTAATCACTCTCTGTCCTTTGTTCTTTCTCTCCCTCTCTTTCTCTCTCTCTTCCTCTACCTGTCCTTTCTTCTCCTCACCACCTGTCCTCCTCTCTCCCCTCTCTTTCTCTCTCTCCCTCTCTCTTTTCACAGTAACATCATCCCTTCGTTCGTGCTGATGGACATTCAGGCCTCCACGGTGGTCACGTACGTGTATCAGCTGATCGGAGACGACGTCAAAGTGGAACGCATCGAGTACAAAAAGTCATAAAAACAAATTCAGCAAAAAAGAAACAAAAATGAAAAACGAAAAAAGGCGGTTGAGGTGTTGTTTCATTCCTGTAACGACAGAGGGCAGCGCAGCCTCAGAATCTACTGTATACAACTGCTTTTACATGGACACACATTTTAACCACAAACCGGTCCAAAACAGGTCTAAAACTGGACTAAAACTGGTCTAGAACTGGACTAAACCAGGATTACACGAGGACTAAACCAGGGCTAAACCAGGATGAAAACCAGACAGAAAAAAGATAAAAACCAGGACTAAACCAGAACAAAAGCTGGATTTAACCAGGACTAGACCAGGGCTCAACAAACTATATTGAAACCATAACTAAATAAACCCAAACACTGTTGAATTCCATGGTAAAGAATGGTTAAAACATTTAGTAGCTCTCAAAACTCTTCTGTATCTCTGTGTATCTGACCCAAACTGCACTCACAAGACTACACCTGCAGGGGGAACTCATACAATAACTACTATTTATGTAGAAAAATATACTACGAAACTGTTTTTTTTTTTTTTTTTTCCTCCAGAATTTTTAGCAAACTCACTCCATATCTGTTCCTTTCTGCAGTTGTTCCATATTCTTACAATCTAAAAAATGAAATGAGACTAATACAATTTTGGGTCTATCAAGAGACCATTAACCGATAATTTACTAAAAAGAGTAAGAACCTACAGCCCCAGTGTCCATCCTTTTTACCTGCAAACAAAATACATTAAGATACAATTGTGAGCCCTGTCTCTTCACCAAATAATCACTGCAAAGATGGTTACTGGAAATTACTGACAAATGTTCTATCACAAGGAAGCTGCTATTTTTATTTAGAATTTAAAAATATTAGTTTACCTTTTCCTTGTTGGACAATTAAGAAATACAATGGATAATTTCAAATGTGAGTAATGACAGTGTTCTTATGATACAAATGTTAAAATAAACAGTCATTTCTTGGGTTAAATTCTCAAAAGCAGAGACGCGTCCATGTAAAAGCAGCTCAGCTAAACCACAGTGTCCCATATAAATCTTGTATTATATTTTTCCCATGTGTCCCTCTATAACGGCAGACTGCATCACTTCACTGTATGTGTTTAAAATACTTATTTGGTGCCATGTCCTGTTTGTCTCTTGTCTTATAATAAAATCCCTATTACATTTAGATTATATTGTATCTTTTCACAATAAATTACTAATGTCACTCCAGGGAGTCTGGTGTTTTCTGAATTCACATTTTATAATATCTTAGTAACTATATATGCGTATACATACATACATATGTAGTGCTCGGGAACATGTTCAATACAGGAATGTTGTGGATTACTGTAAAAGAAAATTTAATAATACAATTAAACATAAATATCATGAAAAACTTAAACGTATTCTTACTTTGAGTGGGGTCGCCTCTCCACAGATTTGACCTGTAACTTGGCCTGGTGTTTCTATGGAGATGGAAACATTTAATACCATACTGAGGAATGACAAGCAAGAACGCAATCACATCTCCATTGAAAAAATCAAGAGACGCTCCCTCCTCCACAAAAGTTAAGGAATCCCTTTAAATTGACCTTTGCTATTTTTATTAAATATGTAAAGTGACCACATGTAACAGATTAAACCAACTACACATTTGAGACTCAAATGATTTTGAATTATTCATTTAAAATGATGTTCTATTTTGATGCAGGAGGGTTCATGGCAGCAGGTCATTTAGAATGACTTTGGATGAGAGTCCAAACATGATGAAGTTAAAAACAAACACACTATTTTTGTGACACATAAAATATGTCAATAAGTTAAAAAAACAGAATACATCTTACATTTATCACAATGTTTTGAACCAGGACAAGGAGCTTATAGGTGGGTACAAACTACAGCTGCATCAAGTTTATCGACTGAACGCAAATAACCCATTATTGAGATCATTGTCAATAATAAATAAACAATCGTAAACTGGAAACGATTATTTGGAAATGGTCTCATTTCGTCTAAGATGATTCGGCTGCTGTCCGGAAGTCATTTGGAATCTGTAAATACTGTGTACCCCATCCAGATGTCCTCCTTCAGCTTCATCTGAGTCCAACTGAGTCAAAATTCGACGTTGAGGGGTCTTTTGCGTTCTAAACAACTAATCAATTCATTGAAAGAATAAAATATTACGATTACCAAACTCAGCGTTAGTTGCAGCCCTGTTACAAACGTCCGACTTGTGCTTATAAAATATTGTAATAACACTGATTATTATTCATTCTTTTATGTATCGGAGTCAGAGTCCCAGTCTGTGAGGGAGAGAGAGGACACACCATCGCTCAAACACTCCTTTAAACTCTGCTCCTCCTCCTCTCTTCTTCCTCTTCTCTCTTTCTCTTTCTCCTCCTCTTCCTCATCCTCATCGTCATCCAGCCAGTCCTTCAGCCAGTCTTCATCTTCATCATCTTCATCAGGACTCGGGGCTCGCACGGACACACCTGGAACAGATGAGGAGGGTGAATGTGTTGCTCAGGGACACGTAGTTTCCAAGTGAACAGAAAAGTGATGTGTTGTAGGTAGATATAGTTCAAGTTGTTTAGTACGTGCAGTTTTTAATACTGATTTGACTTTTTTTTCTCTTGTTTAAATGTAAAAACGTACTTGGACTTTTCTTCTTGAGTTTCGGTGGAGTGGCCTGTTTCTTTCTCTGTTTTGACACTGGAGTTTTAAGTCTGGAAAACAAAACAGAATATTACTTTAGAAATATAATTGTCTTCCAAAATAATTTCAAAATTGTTGTTTTGAAGATAAAATTCAAATATTGTCAGTTTCCCTCACTCTGACTGTAGACTCACCTGGGCTGTCTCTTGTTGATCTTTGGCAGAGTGGTTTTCCCATAATTCCTTGCTGCAGTGCTGGGTTTGCCTTTCTGTTTTGATGATGTTGGTTTGTTTTGTGTGTTTGGTTTTGAAACTTCAGTTTGTGGAGGTTCAACCATCTGTGGCAACGTCACTGGGGTCAAACTATAATCTTTTTCTACTGTGTGACCTGAACAAAAGAGGAGAGAGTCAGAAAAACAAAGGAGAGGGTCAGAGGAAAAGAGGAAAGGAGCAGAGGAGTGGGTCAGAGGAGCAGAGGAGAGGGTCAGAGGAGCAGAGGAGAGGGTCAGATGGACAGTAGTAGTAGTAGTAGTAGTAGTAGTAGTAGTAGTAGTAGTAGTAGTAGTAGTAGTAGTAGTAGTAGTAGTAGTAGTAGTCCTGCTCGTATACAGCGGTGTAGTATGTTCATATAGTGAGTACTGATGATGTCTCTGACTCTGTCTCCGCTGTAGGTCGAGGCTACACTGTACAGATACTCTCTCTGAGCTGGAGTCAGACCTGAGTGCTGAAGAGCAGAGGGACAGTGAAGGGACCCTCTAACTGTGAGTAAAGACTCAGTGAAAGGACCCTCTAACTGTGATTATAAACACAGTGAAGGGACCCTCTAACTGTGAGTATAAACTCAGTGAGGGGAGCCTTTAACTCTGAGTGTAGACACAGTGAGGGAAGCCTTGAACTGTGAGTATAGCCACAATGAAGGGACCCTCTAACTGTGAGTATAAACTCAGTGAAAGGACCCTCTAACTGTGAGTATAGACACAAGTGAGGGGACAATTTAACTGTGAGTATAGACACAGTGAAAAGACCCTCTAACTGTGAATATAAACTCAGTGAAGGGACCTTTAACTGTGAGTATAGACATAGCGAACGGACCCTCTAACTGTGAGTATGGACACAGTGAGGGGACCCTCTAACTGTGAGTATAAACGCACTCTAAACACTGTATGCAGCTGTCTGTATATAATGTTTTTCTTTGACCTTGAGAAATGGAGCCGTGGCCATGCCTCGGGGTATGTGCACTGTGGCTCTGTGGTCACTGGGCGTCGAGTATCGTCTCTGCTCACAAAACTCCACATCTTTGACTGAGAAGAAAAAAACATTTTTTTTTTTACATTTAAAGCTTCAGGAGGCCCGATGGCCAGCCTCCCTCATGGTAATCTGCACCTGCGAAGCTGTGCACATATATAATCGTATGTTAGCACATTGGAGTGTGGAGTGAGTGTCTGTAAAGTGTCTGTAAAGTGTCTGTAAAGTGTCTGTAAAGTGTCTGTAAAGTGTCTGTGGGGATTGACGGGTGTTGTATAAATCCAGTGCATTATTTGTGATTAGACGGGCCAACCCGACCTTGTGTTCTCACAGTGGACATCTGGACACTGTTTTGACCACAGCTGACCACCACTGAAACCTTTTCTACTGAACTACTTCAGGATGAATGAGAGATCACACCGTCTGCTGCCTATGTTACTGCTGTCTGACAGTGTGCAGCTTTGGCCTCGTAGAACAAGAACACAGCAGTAACTCCACAGCTCAAATCTGGAGCTTTTACATGTCAATAAATAATCTACGGTTACAGTTTTGCAAATAAGTATGAAAAGAACACGGTTATTTTGTTTTATGTCAGAACTGCATTTTCCTATTCCCTTTGAATGCATCATCAGAGGTCCGATGACTGAAGGATGGATCAAAGAGGACAAGTTTCTTTCACATTTACCTTTAACCTTTGACCTACATGGGCTTTAAAGTGCCCTTTAACCTGAACCTGACCCGTGTTCATGCCTCTAACAGAGCACTTCAGATTCATGTTGGTTTAACCTCGTGGTGCGTTCAGGTCTCATGTTTCTGCTGTTCTTTCCACTTCTCTCTCTCTTCTCTGTCTCCCTCTCTCCACTTTTGCTCCTCTTTAGTTGTTGTTCATTTTCTTCAGTCATTAACTTTTCAGTCTCCCTCTCTCCCTCCTCCCCTCTTTGTCTGTCCTCATTCTCACTTACTCTCTGACCTTTGTGTTTATTTAAAGAGGAGCAGAGTGTGGAGGACATTTCTTAAACATGAGACAAAACAAATACAAAACAGTTTAACATAATAACACAGATTAAACTTCTTATTTAAATATGAATCTTAAAAAGCACAAAACTTTACACTTACCTAATTTGGTCTCAGCCGGCAGAGAAAACCTACAACAAAAACATTTGGTGTTTTAACGATTTAACGATTATCCAATCAGAAAGCAGAATGAGCGTCACATGACTCTCTCATTTGGGTTGCCAGTTTCAAAGCTGAAATCCAGTGTGTTTAAACCTAAAATGTCTCTCTCTGATCTGAACGGTCACTCCCTAAACCCCAGCACCTGCACCAATCCTGAGTCAGTGCTAGTGCAGCCTCTGCAGCTCAGGGAGGGAATTCTGGAGGTTCTGAGCTTCACATGAGCCTGTCCATAAACTGAGAATGAGACAAATTTGGATGTGTCTCTGTCTTCAGGTTAAGGCTCTGGAGACAAAGGTTCAGATGCTTTTTTTTTTTTTGTTTTTTTTTAAGAGTAAGAGGACAGGATACACACTTTAAGTCACACAACAGACCTGGAGTTGTGTTTTGTTTCACTCACATGTTTGTGTAAGTCTTTATTATTAGTCTGTTTACATCTCCAAAGCTCAAAATGCTCTGTTCCACCTTGTGATGTCATGGTAGTTCTAAAGTTAATCTTTTGTTCGGTGAAGATTTACAATTCTAAAACTGACATGATGCAAATTATTCTAGTGAAGATGTACGGAGTTTAAAAAACACAGTGGAGCACTTCCTGTATTAACACATGACATCACAAAGTGGAACACAGTGTAGCATCGCACCGAGACAAATCCTGTTTTT
Source organism: Taenioides sp. WSHXM2023 (assembly GCA_029959045.1). Classification (NCBI taxonomy): domain Eukaryota; kingdom Metazoa; phylum Chordata; class Actinopteri; order Gobiiformes; family Gobiidae; genus Taenioides; species Taenioides sp. WSHXM2023. The sequence goes on from CM057102.1 coordinate 25,630,432, forward strand.
TTCCCTCATATTTGAACACATTTTAACAGAACTCCAAAACATAAAATAACTTAATCAAATCACTGAAATCAAACTAAAACAGTCAGGAGTAAAAAGTCAGTTATGAAAAGTTTAAATAAAACCGTCAAATGCTTTCCTCCATGGAGATGTTCTTGCTTTGTCTGGAATGTTTCACATTATGGCATTAAACCTTTCTATCTTCATGGAGACTAAACCAGACCAAGTTCCAGGTCAGATCTGTGGTGAGGCGACCCTGCTCACAGTATGTCTGTTTTTCTAGATATTTTTGAGCTCTAAAACCACCTGTAACTGAATAAATGTAAAGTAGAGCTGTTTAATGTCATACTGTGGAACATTCTAAACAGAGCAATGCCATCTCCATAGAAACAAGCAGGTGATGGACCCCCAACCAAAACGTTACATAGTGCAGCTTTAACAGTTACCGACATGTACAAAATCGTCCCATTGTTCAACCTTCTTGTAGTTGTAAATTGTCACAGTCAAATATTCTCAGCCGACTGTTTCAGCTAAAGACATTTTCACTGCCGTTTTCTTACCTGTGCTTCTGCAGCTGCTTCTCTGTGCGGCTCTGAGCAAAAGTCACCTGTTTCTTCATCTTTTACATTCAGAGATCAGAAATAGAAAGATGGGAACGCTAACATCCGATGAAGATAACAGCGCTGACACTAACATGCTCTCTGTGTCCACTAAGCCACTGTGGTTTACACGAGTGGGGCTCTGTGCAGGTAAATTTACCACAGGTGTAAATGTAGACCTGAGCTAGAGAGGGAGAGAGGGAGAGAAGGAGAGAGGGAGAGAGGGAGGGAAGGAAGAGAGGGTGGGAGGGAGGGAAGGAAGAGAGGGTGGGAGGGAGAGAGACAGAGAGAGAGAGGAAGAGAGGGAGGAAGAGAGAGAGAGAGGGAGGGAGGGAGAGAAGGAGAGAGGGAGAGAGGGAAGGAGGGAGACAGAGAGAGGGAGAGAGGGAGGGAAGAAAGGAGGGAGACAGAGAGAGGGAGAGAGGGAGACAGGGAGAGAAGGAAGGAGAGAGACAGAGAGAGGGAGGGAAGAAAGGAGGGAGACAGAGAGAGGGAGAGAGGGAGAGAAGGAGGGAGAGAGGGAGAGAGGGAGGGAAGAAAGGAGGGAGACAGAGAGAGAGAGAGAGAGAGAGGGAGGGAGAGAGGGGGAGAGAGGGAGGGAGGAAGAGAGGGTGGGAGGGAGAGAGACAGAGAGAGAGAGGGAGGGAGGGGGAGAGAGAGAGACAGAGAAACAGAGAGAGAGGAAGAGAGGGAGGGAGGAAGAGAGGGAGGGAAGGAGGGGGAGAGAGAGAGAGACAGAGAAACAGAGAGAAAGAGAGAGGGAGGAACAGAGTGAGGGAGGGAGGGGGAGAGAGGAGAGGGAGAGAAACAGAGAAAGAGAGGGATGGAGAGAGGGAGAGACGGAAGGAGGGAGACAGAGAGAGAGAGAGGGAGGGAGAGAGGGTGGGAAGGAAGGAGGGAGACAGAGAGAGAGAGGGAGGGAGGGAGAGAGGGAGGGAGGAAGAGAGGGTGGGAGAGAGAGAGAGAGAGAGGGAGGGAGGAAGAGAGGGTGGGAGAGAGAGAGAGAGACAGTGAGGGAGGAAGAGAGGGACGAGAGAGAGAGAGGGAGGCAGGGAGAGAGAGAGAGAGACAGAGAGAGAGAGGGAGGGAGGGGGAGAGAGACAGAGAAACAGAGAGAGAGGAAGAGAGGGAGGAGGAAGAGAGGGAGGGAAGGAGGGGGAGAGAGAGAGAGACAGAGCAACAGAGAGAGAGGAAGAGAGGGAGGGAGGAAGAGAGGGAGGGAAGGAGGGGGAGAGAGAGAGAGAGACAGAGAAACAGAGAGAAAGAGAGAGAGGGAGGAACAGAGTGAGGGAGGGAGGGGGAGAGAGGAGAGGGAGAGAAACAGAGAAAGAGAGGGAGGGAGAGAGAGAGAGAGAGAGAGAGAGAGGGTGGAAGAGAGGGAGGGAGGGAAGGAGGGGGAGAGAGAGAGGGAGGAAGAGAGAGAGAGAGAGAGGGAGGGAGAGAATCAGGTTTCACTTAAGTTGACCAATCACAGCGCTGCAGGTACACACCTGTGCACCAATAGGGCTGAGTTCACCTGAGTCCCTTAAACACTGAGCGGGAGACAGAGAGAATCCTCAGGTGGAGTTTGCTGTGGAACTGTCAGACTGTAGATTTGTTGACCTGATTTATGTTTCATATCGCAATATCGTAATTACTGGGACTATCCATGTGAAACAAAAACTGGCACAAAGTTCAGCGTCTTCTCTGTCAGTATAAATAAACAAAAGTGAAATAATTTTTTTCACAACAGCTTCAGAAAGTGGTGCCATTATTTAATCCCAAAGACGTGAATAAGACAAGTTTATGAAGCCGATCCCAAACAAATAATGAGAAGGTTCAACATTTGTGGATCAGAAGTTTGGAGATTTCTTTCAAAAACACAGAATCTCCCATAGAGTTATATAAGCCCCTCCCCTCCATCTGAAATCATGACATCATCAAATCAAAAAACGTGAACTCAACCTGCTCCAGAGAACCAAACATTCTTAACTTCGTAAATTTTCTGTTGGAGGGTCCGTCAGATGCTTTTCTCCATGGAGATATACTTTGTCTGGAATGTTTCACAGTATGGCATTAAACCTTTCTATCTTCATGGAGACCAAACCAGACCATGTTACACGTCAGATCTGTGGAGAGGCGACCCCGCTCACAGTCAGAATGTCTGTTTTTCTAGGTATTTTTGAGCTCTTAAACCACCTGTAATTGAATAAATGTAAAGTAGAGTGGTTTAATGTCACACTGCGGAACATTCCAGGCAGAGCAGTGACACATCCATAACCTCCAACCAAAAAGTTACACAGTGCACATTTAATAACCTCACCTGCAGATTGTAGCTCATATTTCCTTCAGAATTCTGTATTTATTCAGGGCTGAACATTGACAAACACTAACCACTCCCTCACTAAAAGCTTGCATTGATTCAGCTCTGGAGTGCTTTTCTATTTTAGTTTCACTTTCTTATTTGGCTGGAATATCTGATCATTGTAAACAAATGCACAGGTTTAAGTCCAAACCTTTTTTGAAGTAGTAGCAGTGGTGAAAAGTATAGTTCTAGAAATCGTTGATGTCATAATTTCCGACAGAGTGCAGGGGCCTGTATAATACCACTCCATAAACTTGTAAAATTCAGCTGACGACAATCACGTCTTTTATGTTTAATAATGGCGCCGCTTTCTGAAGCTATTGTAAAAAAAAAAAAGTATTTTCCCTTTAGTTTATCTTTACTAACAGATCAGACGTGGATAAGCCCAGTAATTACAACGATATGATTCATAAACCAACTCCACCTGAGAACTCTCACCTGTCTCCAGCTCAGTTTATTTAAAGCAAAATAAATAATAATTATTTCCAATTTTTTCACAAGTCAGGAAAAGTTAAAACAATAGGTGGTTCAAATTACACTGTGGTTGTGTCCTTGGGCATGACACACTGCTTAAAAGTGTCCAACTTAAAGTGCATATGCCACATTTTGGCGATTCTCTAATTTTGGATTCATTTGTTGTAAATATAAGTTATAGTTTTACACAAATCAAGAAGCAGTTTGTGAAGAAAAGTTGAACATTTTGTTGAAAACTACAGGAAGTAGAGTCCCACACTGATGACATCACACCGGGGAGAATTCTACCAGCACAATTTACACGCAACACTTTTTTAAATCTTTCAACATGATTTAAACAAAATACATGTGTTTTCTTATATTTTTATTTGTTAAATCATTTATAGGTACATTAGAGGAGATTTGGCCCAGTGTAATTGTGGTTGCTAGGAGTGATGTCATGATTTCCAACCAGGAAGTAAAATTTGAAACCTAAAATATTGCCAAACTGGTGAAAATGTTTACAAATCTGTAACAAAATCTTAAGTGTGTTTTAGTGACATGAATAGTCCAAACTGTCACGTGCACTTTAAAGGGGCGCTGTACCTGACTTGTCTTAAAAATGTGAAAAACTGAAGCCAGATGTATAGAGGTGATTTCATAATGGTTACCTAGCAACCATAAAGGAAACGTGTCTAAGCTTGTCTAATTTACACATTAAACAAATGAGCACACGTTTATTTAGCAAAATGAAGGTTTAAACTGTCTGAAAAAGTCCCTCCTTGTGCGTAAATTGTCTCTGCATTTTGGATGGAGTTTTGTGTTGACGACATGGGTAGAGGGATTGTGTTTTACTTCCTGTATTTTTGTACAAACTACCACTTCATAAATACTGAGCACAGGTACGATCCCTTCAAACCAAGTAATACATTTGATTTCAGCCTTTGAATTGCCGATCTCTACCAAACAAAACGTTAAAGGAGCTGTTAATTCATTTGAAAACTGCCGCTTCATGGCATCACAAGGTGGAACAGACCATTTTGAGCTTTACACATGTACAGACTAATAATAAAGTGTTACTCAAACATGTGTGAATGAAATAAAACACAACTCCAGGTCTGTTTTTGAGGAACTAACATTATAACATGACTTAAAGCTCACAAGAGTCACTTTTGTGAGCTTTTTCCTCTCAACCTTTCCCCACAAACTGTTACTTAACTGATGTAAATCTTGAATAAATATTGACCACAGGCACTGTCCACCAAACCGAGTCAGAATTAGACGTGAAATGCCCCTGATCTAACCCATTTATTCCCCTGTAATTCCAAAGCTAGAGCTGAATTTCTAATCTCCATGTGGATGTTGTTGTGGTATCACTTTCACTTTCTCCTCTCTCCAGTAAAACAAAACTAGCTCTCCCTTTCTCTAGGGAAATCCCGTGACCCGTGGGATATAAAAGGCGAGGCTGGTGCAGCTCCAGAAAACAAAGGTGCTATGAGCAGATCGCAGCTAAACAAGACTACTGCTTTTCCACTGGTCACCATGAAGAGGATCTGGGCCAACAGGAGCCGCAAAGACAAAACTCCACTCATACAAGCCAACAACAACAACAATGGGCCACAGAGTGAGTACTTTGAAGTTATTTACATAGACAGACAGACAGACAGACAGACAGATAGATAGATAGATAGATAGATAGCTGTAGCAATGATTGTGTAGTATTAGTAGTAGTAGTAATAGTAGTAGTAGTAGTATTAATTTACATATAATTATTCTTTAGCAGTGATTGTGCAGTAGTAGTAGCTGTAATAGTAGTAGTAGTAGTAGTAGTAGTAATAGCAGCAGAATATGAAAAAGGTTTAAATGGGAGTTAGTAATAGCAGTAGTATTGGATTTTGGTATATAGTATGCAGATTTGTAGCAGTAATAGTTGTAGTAGTAGTAGTAGCAGTAGTAGTATTAAATGACATATAATTATTCTTTGGCAGTGATGGAGTAGTATTAGCAGTAGCAGTAGTAATAGTAGTACTGAATATGCCAAATTCTAACTGTGAGGTCATATTACATAAACAGTTTTGTAATTTAAGTGAATGTGGTCAGACCGGCTTTTGTTTCAAGTGAAATGATCGGAGCGTGAAAGTGAAATCACAACAAAAAAAACAACAACACTTAAGATCTCAAATTTGTCTATTCAAACTATAAATTCAGTGAGATTATATAAAACGGTACAGTTAAGCAGCATGTTGTGGTAAACTAAACTGTAATTGAAGCGTATTAGTAAATGTCTTTATAATAAATATTGTTAACTTATTTATTATTGATTTTACATCCTCATATTTGGGTCAAAGTCCCTTGTTCATTGGGACTCTCGGGGATTTCCTGATTGAAGATATAAAGCAGAAATCTTCAAATACCAAATCAATATTTCAATATTCAATAACCAATATTTTTTGCTCCTAAACTTTGTAAATGGTTCTTTTAAACGCATTTTCTACACGTTTTGACCTTTTAGTGCAAACTGTTAACAGATTTGTGGTCTGAAACTTTAATGCAGATACTTATAGGTGCACTATGTCACTTTTTGGTGGTATGTCACTTTCTTGTTTCTATGGAGATGTCATTGCTCTGCCTGGAATGTTCCACAGTATGACATTAAACGGCTCTAATTTACATTTGTTGAATTATACGTAGCTTTATTTCTCAAAAATACCTAGAAAAACAGGCATTCTGACTGTGAGCGGGGTCGCCTCTCCACAGATCTGACCTGGAACTTGTCTGGTTTGGTCTCCATGATGATAGACAAAGTAATAGCCTCCACCAGAAAAGTTACACAGTGCAACTTTAAGGAAACTGCAGTCAAACAACTTGGTGTTTTTTGCTTTATTCTTTTTTAATACAGAAAGACCATGCATGTCCCTGATTGGCTAATCCACCTGTCAGTCATGCCCCTTTGAATTCTGGGAGATTCCCCAGTGACCAGACTCACATCTTCATAAAATATTGGTGAAGTGTGTGTTCTGGATCCATGTTTAAAAGTACAAATCCTTCATATTTTTATAAACTGCTGTGTTTCAGATTCACATCACAGCATTCTATAGGCCAATCATATTTAATCATATTTAATAATAATGTTTTCAGTTTATAAAGAACTGAAATGATCAATATGAATCATTGAACTACCCCTAATCTTTGTGTATATTGTTTATCTGTTTTCTTGTATGTGTGTTTAGAATCATTTGTATGTATATATGCAATAAATGTAATGAAAAAAAAAAGAATCACCTAAAAAAAAAAAAAAAAAAAAAAAAAAAAAATAATAATAATAATAATAATAATAATAATAATAATACAGATGGGGGGCAGCTAAAATTAATATAGTTAAAATGCAGATTTCTGAGTCTAGACGAGCACAGAAATCACCAAGTTCAACATTTGTGTATTCACCTTTTATATATTTCATGGCAAAGTACAGTGTAATCAACAGGGAAATCTGTCTTTTTTTTTTTCCATTACATTTATTGCATATATACATACAAATGATTCTAAACAAATGAGAAAACAGATAAACAATAAACACAAAGATTACAAGACAAATGGGTAGTTCAATGATTCAGGTTGATCATTTCAGTTCTTTATAAATTGATAAATAGCGAAAACTATTTCTCTCAAATATGACATCAACATCATAATTTTAGAATGTTTTGCACACATCACAGAAGAGGGATTCCCCGTCTCGAAGCACGTGGAGGGGCGTGGAGCTCTGCGATTGGTCCAGATTTACCTCGATTTCATTACATCATCACCCGGCCCTGCTGCATTCTTTAGCTGCTTGAGTTTTTATTTACTGCAAGTCACGTGGTCCAAAGTATGAGTATGTGAGTGAGAGGTGGTTTGTTTGGAGGATGCAGTGGTTTTTTCTCACATTACACGGCCCGGAAAATCAGATAACCCAATAATTAGATCTGATTTTGCAGGAGAGAAATCGAAACCACTCAGTGACATGTGTTGGTTAAATCAGACCTATTCAGCAAAATGGACTTTTCAGAGCTTTTATCCATGTTATAGTTGTTTACCCACTCTACTACAGAGTTGTAGTCATCTTTATTCTCCTGTACCCCTTTACACCCACTGCTCCATTCTCCATGTATATTTTCTTAATCAGTGATACACGTAGGATTTGAAAGTATCACAAATGAAAAAATGCATGCGCAGATACTTTTTTGTAATGCTGTTTACAGTGACGTCAGCTGGAGTAACAAAGTACAATGTATTTTATGAAATCTTTTACGTTTCTCTTTCATTTTTCTCATGGAACATTAGTTTAGCCTTTGTTTTTTCTTGTCAAAACCTGCGCAGAACAATCAGAAAGAAATCAGATCACTCACACAGATGTAACGGTTTATGTGACATTTCAGTAATCGGATAACTCTGGAAATGAGATAATATCAGATTTCTGGTGCATGTAAATAAAGTCAGTGACAATAAGATTCAAGTATTTTAGACAACTTTGGTTTGTGTTCTTTGGTATTACAGTGACACAGGATCATAAAGGACGATGTTTCTATGTATAAATGCATTCACTTCTCACAGTTATGTCCTCTCTGTTTCAGGACACTGTCTGTACCTGGACAATCCATCAGTTCAAAACTCCATCAACACAAATGAATACTGGACCAGAGGCCGGGCCAGAGACCAGACCAGGGACCAGACCAGAGACCAGATTAGAGACCAGACCAGAGACCAGACCAGAGACCAGACCAGAGACCAGACCAGAGACCAGACCAGGAACGAGTTCAGGGACCAGACCCTAGACCAGTTCACAGACCAGATCAGGGATCTGAGCAGAGACCAGACCACAAACCAAACCACAGACCAAACCAGGGACCAGTCTAGTCCTCTGTCCTTGGACCCGGAGAGTCTGTGTGCAGTCCTGGGGGTTAGTCCTGGTCTCTCCGTAGTCCAGTATCACTCCAGTCTGGACTCAGGTCAGGTCTTGGACTTGGATCACACCGAGTTCCTGATTGAAGAGTCTGTGCGCGCTCACATTCCACAGGAGCTGGAGACAGAGCTGCAGCGCCACCTTCAGGCCGTGCAGAGCTCTGTGCTACAGGAGCTGCTCAGACTGGGCCCTCTGCTGGAGCCCTTGGGGCTGATGAAAAATCTGACACAGAAGTACCACCATGGTCTGATCTCTCACATGAAGAACTTACTGCTAAAGACCTGCACCAGTAGGACCTGCCTCCAGCTGCTCCACTGGGCCCTCACACAGTACCTCAGGTACTGCTTTACTTTTATAAGGAAATACTCTTTCATTCAGTTAGCGCTTTAGCGTCACAGCAAGAAAGTCCTGGGTCTGATTCCCGGGCGTAGGGCCTTTTTGTAGAGTTTGCATGTTCTCCCTGTTTCTGTGCAGTGGTTGCTCTGGTTTCCCCTGACATGCAATGCCTATGGGGGTCCCAGGTTGACAACCTCCTCCAAATGGCTCCTTTAACCTTTGTTAAAGGAGCCATTTGTCTGTTTTTGTGTTTGGGGGTTGTGATTAAAAAAGGCAGAGAACTACAACCCTATGGGACCAGGGCCACAGAGTGAGTCCTGTTTAAATAAAGAGAAAATAATAGAAGTTCTTCATGTTTTCTGTGCCTCAGTCCAGACCTGTTCCTTCACCCGGACCTAAACCAGGACCAGACCCGGAACTTAGACCTGGTTCTTCTGAACGATTGGGTCCAAAAGGCTCAGGAGCGGCTCACATACGTGCTGGAGGTTCAGTCTAAACATCACATTAGGCAGATTTATGTTACTCATCTTTATGTTTATAATAAAACCTGGTGTTTCTTTGTAGACAGAGGTTTGGCGTCAGCTCGAAATCACTCTGCGAAATGACCAAGAGCCCTGTAAGAGCGCAGAGGACTACGTCAGGACCTATGTGGATGTCATACAGGTAGAACACATTTCATTTCATTTTTCTACACATTTTTTGTTCCATATTAACCCTGTATTTATATTGTTTGTATTGTCTCCAGTGCATTGAGGCCGCTCCCTCTGTAGCTGAGGCCTTCAGCTCCTCTCTGTCTCTGAAACTGTCTCAGCTCTGTCTGCAGCAGCTGCGCTTATTCACAAAAAGGTAAACTATATTCATCTGAAAATGTACAATAAAGTCCCAAAATGTGATGATTTTATTCCAATATAAAGACTTGTACAGTGTATAAACTCTTGAAGACACAGACAGTTCGCTGGCCCTGATATGTGAACTGTGAGGTTGGAATATTGCGACTGTACTTTGACTTATCATTTTGTTTTTTCTCTTGCAGCTACAGGGCACACTGGTTCAAGATTTTGAGCAAAAAGAAAGGGTCTAAATCGGAGTTGGTGACATTTTTAAAAATTCTGAAAACCTGCAAAGAAATCAAGTGAGTGAATTAAAAAAGAAATCAAATAAAACACTTCACAAATGAATTCATCTAAATGTCGAATATGATTTATTTTCAGGAAACACGTCCAGACCAAATATAAAATGGAATATCGGACTGTTAAAGAAACTGTCTGTCTGCTCGACGAAATAGAAACTTTTACTTTGGAGATTCTTCTCAAAGTTTTGGCTGCCTTCACTGAGGTAAGACATCCTCTATCCCTGTGTGTCAGATGCCCTCCCAGATGCTGTGGTTGGATAAATACAGCAGGAGAATGGAGCTTGTCACTGATAGAAATGATCAGGAAAAAAAAAACATTTGTGGATTTGATTTTGGAGAATTATTTTAATATCATAGAATCAATATAGAAAACTGCTTTCGGCCCCCACCTGCAAAAGACATGGTACAATATTTATGTTTTAAAAATGTAATAAAAAATCGTTTTATTTTGTTCCAGAGAGCTTTGAAGAAGTACTTTGGGTCTAATCACACGAACAGAATCCTGATCGATGAACTGGAGAGGTTTTTCACTGTGAAGTCGTGGCTCAGTCTGGAGGAACACGAGGTCAGTTTGAGTCCATTTTATTCAAATTCATTTCAATGTATTTGTATTATTTACTTATTTATTTGATTGGGACGGTCCATATTAAAGAACATCTATAATTATAGTGTAAATATGACAGATTATAGCAAAGATAAAACTGTCCCAGGGCATCTTCTGTCCATACATCCCTTAAAGGTGCACTGTGTAACATTTTGGTTGGGGGTCCGTCACCTGCTTGTTTCTATGGAGATGTCATTGTTCTGCTTGGAATGTTCCACAGTGTGACATTAAACAGCTCTACTTTACATTTATTCAATTACAGGTGGTTTTAGAGCTCAAAAATACTTTAGAAAAACAGGCATTCTGACTGTGAGTGGGGTCGCCTCTCCACAGATCTGACCTGTAACATGGTCTGGTTTGATCTCCGTGATGATAGAAAGGTTTAATGCCATACTGTGAAACATTCCAGACAAAGCTATAACATCTCCATGGAGAAAAGCATTTGACAGAGATTCCACTGGAAAAGTTGCACAATGAACTATGGGGCTGTTAATTGCAATTAAAATCACAATTAAAATGGATGCAGTTACCAAGTTTCCTACACAAATATCAAAATCTCCTGTCTCATTCTGCATAAAAACGCCTAACCCTGTAGTTTAGATCTGTACAAACATATTTTGCAATGTGATTCTTGTATTCGTTTGAGAATCGTAGTATTAAAACATAGCTGTGTGTTGTTTTTGTGTGTGTGCAGGCTGTGATTTCTGAGTGCTACAGACTCGTAGTGTCTCTGTACATTAAGCACATGAGCAGGTTCTCTCTGCGCAAACTGAGGAGGAGCTGGAGCCCAAACATGGACTCCTCCGTGGCCGAAGACGCACAGCTCATTCACAAAACCATCCGCAGCCTGGTCAGTCATCTACATATCCACACATCTACACACATCATTATTATTTTATTATTTTTATTTACATTTTTTCTGCGGCCCATACTGTATATTTTGCATATATTCCGTGTAAGTCTATTTTTATTTATTTTGTATGCATTTTCATTTCATTTATTTTATTTTATTTGTATATTTTTTTATTTAATTTTTTATTTATTTTATTTCATTCCTCTCCACTCAAGCAAGATTCTAGTGAGCACTGATTCTAATTTGTAAAATTTGATTGAATTTAATTAGAATTTTTTCTATTATAGTTTATTTACTATTCACTATTGTTTTATGTTGCGCTTCTCCACCAAATCAAGTTCCAGATTTCTGATTCTGAGCTCTTGTTTTTGCAGTGCCCTGGAGTGAAAGAGTGGAACATTTTATTGCATTTTGTCAGTGAAGTGGTAAATACAGAAGACATAAACTCCATCAAAGTGGAAACTGGGTGTCTGCTGCAAAAATGCAAGGAGAATGGGTAAGAAATATATATCAGAGTGGTTATCCGGTCTGCTCCGCTCAGTGAGGAGCTTGTGGGTTCAACTCCTCATCTCTGTGTGTTTTCAGTCTCACATTGGACATGTCTCTCCTAATTGGCCTCCTCCAGTGGAAAGGCCTGTCCCAAAAAAGAATTAAAGAAGTCCTGGATTCTCTGACAAACCTGGACTCGGATCTGGACTTCCTTCTGCCCTCCGGATGCTGCTTTGGATAAAGCACCGAAGGATTTCAAGTCCAAACGCCACAATTTGAATATTTTAGATCACAAAGTGTCATGATACAAGTTGTTTTACTGTGAAGAGGAATTATTTAAAATATTTTCCATTCCTGATTCTGTTCTGTTTTGTCTCTTACTGTAAGTGTAACTGTATGCAGTGTGAGTGAACAAGCACTAGAGGGCGCTTGTCTTCTTAATGTTTATTTTGAAAAGGGAAATACTTATAGGTACAGTATGTAACTTTCTGGAGGTGGCATCTCACCTGCATGATTTCATGGAATTATAAAGTTATAATAACTATAGTGATAGGTTTTATGCCATACTGTGATTTAGAGTATAGCCAAATAAGGGTCAGGTTTGTGGAGATGCAAGCCCGCTCATAGTAAGGACACAGTCGTGCAATGAACACAACCAAAAGCACCAAACATGCTTTTATTTTAATCTATTTTGTAGTTAAAAAGTTACATACTGTGGCTTTAATGGCCTGTTCTGTCCCTACTGTATATTTTGTAAATATATTTAAGTTGATTTAATTTCTATTTATTATTTATTGTCTTATGCTGTATCTTTGAGAGCTTTTTGCACATAGGAGATTTTAAGGGAATGTGATTTGGTTTTGCACTTTCTTTTGCATATTTCTGATGGGATATCAGGGAAATGGTGTTGTTTTGGGAATGCTGTTGGAAAATAATACACTTTTTGGACCAAATTTGGCTTGTTTGGATTGTTTCTATTATCATAAATACATGCTCATGTAGTTCTGGTTTTGTCCTTGTTTTTCTCCAAAATCTGTTTACTTCATGGCAACAGGGTTGTGGCTCACACACTGAGCAGTTTTTGAAACTTTTTGTTTTTTGAGCTCAGTTTTTAACATCATATAATGGGATTTTAACCAACTAAGAAGTGCAGCATGTGCAGTTCAAAGGACACAAGTGAGAGACTGTTGGATTTTGTGAAATTAACCATTAAGTAGCATTTGAGATGCTACAGGGCTTTTACACCATATGTGTATCTTGCCATCTTGCCTTAATTGGGGATTTGTCATAAACTGGGAAGCTATCGATCACTGTTTTATAAACGAAAGATGTGAAGCCTTTTGTGGATGTGGTATTTAAATTTGTGGCATTAATATGATGAACTGAGCTGGACCACGCCTCAGCCTCCTCTCCAGTCAACCACAGCTCATCTCGACCATGTCTTCAATTACCCAGAAGCCCTATTTATACAGCCTACAGACTACACCGTCCGTGTCAGCTCTCTCCACCCCCTCCCTCCCACCTCGTGTCTCTCGTCTATCCTTCAGCCCGAAGACCTCATCTTTAATCAGCTGGGTGACCATTTTGGATTGGAGACGGAGCCCCCACCCTGAGTCTCCCCCCAGCCATCACATCCACCCACCGTCAATAAATATCTTTATTGTATTTTACTGTTGTGGCGTGGTCCTTGCTAGTGAAATATCTATTTTACTATTCATAAATTCAACTCAGGGTCATTAAGCAGGTATGTCTGCACCAGCAGGGGGAAGGTTCAGTTTGATTCAACTCTATTTCTAACTTAAGCTTATCTGAAATAGTAGCTGCTAAAGAAAAGGACAAACACTAAATAACAGGATCTAATTTTGGCCACAAGTGTTTGAGAAGCCAAAAACATGTCAACTGGGGACATTACACCTCTGTTTCAGTGAAATGCACAAGTTTCAGTAAAATCACATCTGACAGCTTGAATTTGAGGGGTATTAAATACAATTTTATTCAGGCTCTGACTTGTTACAAACAGGTACGCCCACTCAGAGAGATCTGGAGTAAAACTAACCCACAACCTCTTTACTGAGAGGAAGAGACACTGTGCCAATCCTACCCACAACCTCTTCTTAATGATTAAAAGAAACTAGTGTATGTAAAAAGAAAAAGTGAAAGTGTAGTAAACGTGTACTCAGACTGTACGGACTGCAGAAAGTGAGATGACGATAAGAGAGGAGCATCTGTGAAAGAAAGCACTGCTCAAAGACATGGAGAAAATGAGAAAAATATTCAAAAGGTTTAAAAGACCCAGAAGAAGCAGCAGCATCAGGGACCGTCTGATGTCGATGGAAACCTCTGTGGACGGTAAGTACATGGAAAAGTGCTTTTGTCTGCTATCATGATGAGAGAGCACACAGTCTACTTTGAAACCTGTAGATCCTCTCTTTCTCTCAGCCCCTTCGTTTCGTAACAGCCCATGAATCTAAAACCGCCACTGTACTCTGTGTGAAAAAGTAGGTTGGCCATTACTGTCTGTCAGAAGAGAACAAAACAATGAGACTCCCTGAAGATCTCACTTGTTTGTTGAACACCGGAATTTTTAATACAAGATCTCATTATTATCTACATCTAAAAACTGTCTAGACTAGAACTGAAATGAGGAAAAAAAGCTTTTGGTTATTTTGATTCTCATACAATATAACATTTCAAGAACCTGCAAAACTTGATATATTTGAATAATCTGGTGATAAACACATATATAATCATGTATAATCACACCTGCACCTGTGTTTGATGGACCTGTGCAGTCAATTGTTCTGTTTGTTTGCAGTGTTTAAACAGGATGCTCGTAACAAAGAGAGTTTTCATCGGGGTCTCTGTGTATAAATGAAGAGATATGAAAATAACAAACACACAAACTCCATATTGAGACCCATTGTGAAGTATATCCCATTTTAACATTTTTTATATATATAATATCAGATGTCTCTGTATGCTGTAAGATGCAATTGTTTTTCAAATCCGAGTTAGGCTGAGAACATCAGAATCAGAATCAGAATCAGAAAAGCTTTTATTGCCATTGTCAGTGAACACAATTTACAGACTAGGAACATGCTCCAACTTTGTCTGCTTCCTGTGTGTTTCTGAGCAGATGTATTTATGTTGTGTGTCTGCTCGTGCAAAACCACATGAGCTGAAAGTCTGTAGCTCAGAGACTTTCCCACAGTCACTGATACATAAGCTCTCATGATACAAATCCTGCAAATACAAAATATTTATTTATAATAAAACTAGTCCAAAGAAGGTATATTTTTCATACAGGGTCACAGCAGAACTTAACAGTCCCGTCCACTTCAAAGCCCACTGTACTTCGAGAAGTAAATATCCACTCATTTTCGCATAGACTTATTGAAAAACATAATTTTGACTAAAATTCAATATATGATTATAATATAATTCAGTAAAATTATAAATTACACCAAAAATGATTTTCATCTTGATTTTAATAAACTGCTTTCAGTTTGTTGTCTGGTTCGTGGCTCTGGTCCAAGCTCCTGCAGTCCAGTGCAGTGGAAACTCACTTTAACCCTTCTCCCTCCTAAAGTCTTTGCTCCAAATCAGTGTTAATCTGCAGCTTCACTTACACTTTAAACTGTCCTGTGTGCAGTTCTGTATCTCACACTCAGTTTACCTGATTCAGGCCCTGCCTCTACTGTGGATGAAAGAGACAGACTCATAGACCAGACCAGAGAGCAGACCAGAGACCAGACCAAAGACCAGACCAAAGACCAGACCAAAGACCGGATCAAAGACCGGACCAGAGAGCAGACCAGAGACCATACCAGAGACCGGACCAAAGACCGGACCAGAGAGCGGACAAGAGAGCGGACCAGAGACCATGCCAGAGATCGGACCAGAGACCAGACCAAGGACCAGACCGGAGATCAGATCGGAGACCAGACCAGAGACCAGACCAAAGACCAGACCAAAGACCAGACCAAAAACTGGGCCAAAGACCAAACCAGAGACCGGACCGGAGAGCAGAACGGAGACCAGACCAGAGACCAGACCAGAGACCAGACCAGAGACCAGACCAGTGCTCAGTCCTTGGATCAGCAAAGGGTATGCATGGCTATGATTTGCCCTGATCTGGGCTCAGGTTTGGTTTTAGAGGAGGATCAGGCTCAGATGATTGAGGAGTCTGCTCAGCTTCCACAGATGCCCTCAGAGCTGGAGACAGAGCTGCATAAGAAGAAGAAACTGCTACCGGCCCGCACCGCTAAGGACTGTCTCCAGCTGTTCCACTGGGCCCTCACTCAGTACTTCAGGTATTAAACATCACAAGTGACATCACACTGGGGGTGTTCTGCATGGATGTGTATAACAGAATGTTCAGAAGTTACCATTGTGACACAATGCACACATTAGCAAACACTGCCAAAAAAGACAGTCTGAAAACTGAGAAAAAACACAAAATTGATTTAAGCAACACATTTTCAGGAGCTTGTGATCAGTACGAGCGTACATGGTCCTGTTTAAGAGTTTGATTTTCAGCAAAAAGGTGAAAGTGACTAACTGAGAGTAACTAAGTGTCCTTAGGGAGAGTCGGGAGCTGAACCTCCAGAACCCAGACCTGATCCAGCACATTGACCTGGTACTGTTGAGTGACTGGATCCAACAAGCCCAGGACAAACTGCAGAGGCTTCTGAAGGTAACACACCTCTGCCCTCAGCTCCTATCTTTCCGTCTGTCTGTGAAAAGAGCAGCACAGGTTCTTTCTGAAGTTGGCTCTGTGTTTTAGGAAGAAGTTTCCACTCAGTTGGATCACATCCTGAAACTGGAGACACAGCACCAGCCCTGTGACACTGAGGAGGACTATATCAGGACCTATGTGGACGTGATCCAGGTCAAATCTTTGCTCAAATAAAATATCTGTATTCAGTCCTTTTTAGGAGCTAACTTATGACACTAACATAATATATGTACTGTATTTGTTTTTCCCTGTGCTAAAATGGTAGCCTAGGTGCTACTATAGGTTAAGAAGTAAATTGCATCTATGTTATATTGTATTTATAACGGGGCCATGAGGGCCACAACCTTATCCTTTCAGTGAGGGTAGGACCAGAGATCTAAACCAGGTCTAAACCAGGATTAGGGACAATCGATCATAGGTGAGAGTGGGAACATAGATTGACCAGTAAATTGAGAGCTTTGGTCGGGCTCTCCTCCAGTTCCTGGAATAGACCTTGGCTGAGGAGTGTGATCCCCCTGTAGTTAGAACACACCCCTCTTAAGACAGCCCCACAACATCCAGAGACCTGAGATACTCAGGACGGATCTCATCCACCCCTGGAGCCTTGCCACCAAGGAGCTTTAAGCACCTCAGTTACTTCAGGGTGAGTCCCCAGCCTCTGCTTCCTCCATAGACATGACAGTGGGATTCAGGAGATCCTCAAATTATTCCTTCTACCATCCAACAACATCCCCAGTCGAGGTCAACAGTTCAACAGTTCACAAGGTCGACGGGTTGTCAGAATTTCTTTGAGGGTGACCAATAGACCTCCCCCATGGCGTCTCTGAACTCCTCCCAATCTGAGTTTTTGCCTGATGGTACCTGTCAGCTGCCTCAGGAGGCCCACAAGCCAACGAGGCTCAATGGGATTCCTTCTTCAGCCTGACAGGATCCGTTACTTCTGGTGTCCACCACCAGCTTCAGGGGTTGCCGCAGAGACAAGCTCCAGAGGCCTTAAGACCACAGCTACGGGCAGCCACATCAACAATAGAGGCAGAAAACATGGTCCACTTGGACTTCATGTCCCCAGCCTCTCCCAGGATCTGGGAGAAGCTCTGGAGGTGTGATCTGAAGACCTGCGGAGAGTGGGCTCCAGACATTCCCAACAAAGCCTCACAATGCATTTAGGTCTGCCACCAGGTGGTGCTCTACTGCTCTGTCACTCTCTTAAATGAAGACAAGCGGCCGAAGGGCACATGACACGACAACAAAGTGGATTATGGACCTCCGGCCTGTGTGTCCTGGTGCTACCTGCACTGATGGACGTTTGTGCATGAACATGGTGTTTATGGACAAACTGTAGCACGGAAGTCCAATAACAGAACACCTAACAAAACAAACAAAAATCCAGTTAACATAATACTAGTGTTTTTACATTTTAGAAAAATGACTTGCTCATAACACTGCCTTTATATTGTTTGTATTGTCTCCAGTGCATTGAGGCCGCTCCCTCTGCAGCTGAGGCCTTCAGCTCCTCTCTGGCTCTGAAACTGTCTCAGCTCTGTCTGCAGCAGCTGCGCTCATTCACTTACAGGTCTATTATATTTTACAGTTTGGTCCAAAGTGGTCCAAAGTTACTCCATATATATATATATATATATATATATATATATATATATATATATATATATATATATATATATATATATATATATATATATATATATATATATATATATATATATATAATTTAAGCAGCAGTGTCATTAGTTGTAGTGCAAAACAGAGTGTGGAAGAGGAACTCCACAGGAGAGAGATGTGTCTTTGATGTGTGTTGGGAGGAGAGAGGTATGCCTTAGGTAAGTTTCACCAGACTGGGACACTTGCAACTAAGGACAACGGGTGTGGGGGTCCGAGGGGGGAGGGAGGGCAGGGCAGGGAGAGAGTTCAGCATCCTGACAGCTTGGTGGATGAAGCTGTTTTTCAGTCTGCTGGTCCTGGCCCGGAGGCTCCTCAGTCTCTTTCCTGATGGCAGCAGACTGAAGAGGCTGTTGGATGGGTGGGTGGGATAACCTGCAATGCAGAGGGCCTTGCGGGTGAGGCGGGTGCGGTAAATGTCCTGCAGGGAGGGGGAGAGAGACCCCACACGATTCTCCGCTGCTCTCACTACTCGGTGTAGCTTTTTACGGCAGGACACGGTACACGTGCCATACCACACAGTGATGCAGCTGGTGAGGATGCTCTCTATGGTGGCTCTGTAGAAGGTCCTCATGATATATATAAAAAATGTGTTCCTCACCTTCCACGGTGGTCGGTCTCCCTCACCCTCATCCAGCTCGGGTCCTCTACCAGAGGCCTGGGAGCTTGAGAGTTCTACGCAGTATCTTTGCTGTTCCTAGTACTGCACTTTTCTGGACTGAGATGTCTGATGTTTTTCCTAGAATCTGCTGTAGCCACTCCTCCACTTTGGGGGAGTTACAGCCCCGAGTGCTCCGATCACCACAGGCACCACTGATGCCTTCACCTTCCAGGCCTTCTCCAGCTCTTCCTTGAGCCCCTGGTATTTCTCTAGTTTCTCGTGTTCCTTTTTCCGGATATTACCATCGCTTGGTATTGCAATGTCCACCTGTTCTGTTGCTTATCCACCACCACTGGTTTTTGCCGATGCCCTTCTGTGCTCATGTATTGATCCATGTGCCCGCTTATCTTAGCCGCGACGATGCCTGACTTGAGCTTCCATGTTGTGGAGAAACAGGTTATTGGCCAATAGTTGGATGGGACTGTACCCTTTGAAGGATCCTTCAGGATCAGTATCGTACGCCCTTGTGTTAGCCATTCAGGATGAGTCCCATCCCTTAGCAGCTGGTTCATTTGTGCTGCCAGGCACTCATGGAGTGCAGTGAGCTTCTTTAGCCAGTATGCGTGGATCATGTCAGGGCCTGGTGCTGTCCAGTTTTTCATGCCTGAGACTCTTTTCTGAATGTCTCTCACTGTTATGGTGATTGGATCTTATTCAGGGAGGTTGCTGTGGTCTTCCCTCAGAGCCACTAACCACTGTGCATCAATGTTATGTGATGCCTCCCTCTCCCATATGCCTTTCCAGTACAACACCAGTCTGGCTGAAGATCTCCATTCAGAGCACTCTACCCTCACTATTTTTCATTGCTTTACTTAATTTAATTACACTGTCTATCAGCCGTTTCCTTAGTTCATTGTCTATGAAAGGTAAAGGTGATGAAACTGTTTAGATCTTCTTTTAATCTTTAAATCCTTCAATCTTCTTTTAATCTCTAGTTTGAAATGAAAAGCTTTGTGTTGTTTCTGCTCTACTCTGCTTGTGTAGGTAATATACATTTAAAACATGGTGTCACAAACAAAAAACAGATATTGAACTCTTGGCATATTTTCTAATCGCTAACATTATTTTAAATTGTACAACTAAAGAAGTGTTTATAGTTTAAAATGTCTCAGTGCTGCATATGATCTGATTTCTACAGTAGAAACGTTCTCTTAGAATGCTTTCCTTTGCAGCTACAAACAGCAGTGGTTCGAGTGGTTGGAAACACTGCAAAAGAAGAAAATGGCCGACCAACAAATGCTGCAGTTTTTCAGGACTTTGAAAATCTGCAAAGAACTCAAGTGAGGACAATATATTTATGACTACTGAGAAATATTTCACTGCACTATAAACCCAAATGCAAGATATTTGAAACAAAGTGTAAAAGTTTCAACTATTTTGGCCAAATACCAGCTAATTTTTCCTATTGTCCCATCTGATTTAAAGCTGTAATGTGTAAAATCATTACACTGGATATGATTCAACAAAAAAACAAAACAAAAAAAAAACAAAACACACACACACACACACACACACACACACACAAAAAACATAAAACACCAACCAATCCATGAGTGGACCCTGATAACTTGAATATAGGCAAGAAATTCATCATTCATTATTATGCTATATTATGTTCAATGACTCAATTAGCTTTCCAACAACATACAGCATGAATGGGGACAGTACCTTGGGACACTTGTAATTAACCAGTCATGTTAAACGGTGATTGTCTCAGGGAATACCTCACAAAGACCAAACTCAACCGACCTGAAGTCCAGGACGTCTCTGAAGAGGTGGAGGCGTTACTCACTGACACAGAGAGGTTTACTCACACCGTTGTACTGGACACTGTGGACGTCTTTGCCGAGGTACAGAAGATTCATTCAAATGTACCACCAGTGATTTTATATTTCAACTATTCATTATCCTGACTTTTCCCAGAGTGGTTTTAAAAAGTACTTTGAATCGAAGTACACATGTGGTTCCCTGAAGACAGACCTGAAGAAGCTGTTCAGACCAGAGCGGTGGCTGGGTCTGGAGGAACACAAGGTGGGTTCATTTACCAACAGGGCTCACAGCTAACAGCTAATAGTGGCTACTCGCGCTCCAATACTGGCATTGGAGTTTGGACAAATCTTTACAAAAGTTTAAAACAGCTGATTAAAAACATTTCTCACCATCACTGTCGGATTGGACTTTTGGACTTTAACCTAATTAACCTTAGAGCTTGTTTGATTTGGTGATACAGATACAGGGACCTCTGGACTTTTACAGGTTTTAAAAATTGTGTGTTTTTATGCGCCTTTCTAAACAAAGATTCTTCAAACAAGTGTGAATAAAGCCTGTCAACAATATAATCTTGAAGAGTGTCTTGAAGCACCACACTGTCCACGTTCATTCATTCTCCACATCTGGTGGTGATAAGTATGTCTTCCTCTCTGTCCAGAGTATGATGGCTGAGTGCTACAAACGGATAGTGCGCCACTACGTCAGTCATGTGAGCAGCTGTAAACTGGACAGACTCAGGAAGAAGTGGAGCCAAAACGTGGAGCTCTCTGTGTCTGAAGATGCGAAGCACATCCATGAAATCTTCTCCAACTTGGTAAAACAGACTGGGCTTATGTGGTTCTGTTTGTGTTTAAAAAAAATGAACTTTGCACCTTTGTTGATGCTCAGTGTAGTTGTTTAGTGTTAGACATGGTCTACTTCTGTTCCAGTTGATTCTGTCATTTGTTTTTAATCCCACTGTTGTTTCCTTAGGTCATCTGGCAATGTCATTAATCCCCTGTTGTTACATAATTTTACCACATCGTCTTAATGTAGCCTCTTTTCTATTGCCGTCTTTCACTTGGGGTCTTGGATTTATCTTTCCAGGCTCTGGGTCCAGGCGCAGGGCTCTGCTCCATGAAACACTAACACAACAAATGTTTCCTTAATAAGATTTAAATCATACCTGAATCATACTTGCATATTGCAGCAATTCACAAAAGATAGTTTTGTGGCACTGTGAGACAAAGCTAAAGCACAAACACTAAACTACTTCTGGTTTTACTTCTTCTTTTTTCTAATTTTTTTAAACTTCTCTTTAGATAATACAGTGGGTTTGGCTCATATTGGACTCATTATGCACTGCTTTCTTTTGCTCAACATTTAAGTTGCCATAACTGGAAATACAACGGTTTATCACAAGACCAAGTCGGTGTTTGGTCTGCTTTTTGCTGTCGTGGGTCTATGTTCTCTCATTTTTCATGTGTAGCCAGTTAGCCACGTCTTATCTAAAGCATCTCATGTTAAGATGATGTGGTAAGACAACGTAACGGCGGATAATGACATAGCCACATGACATAAAGAAACAACACTTGGACTCAAAGCAAATGACATAATGAATAGAAACAGCAGTAGACGATGTATAACACTAAACAACTACATTGACCATCAACAAAGGCGCAAAGTCCTTCATCTTTTTGACACAAACAGAACTCCGTACATACTAAAGGTTCTGTTCTAGTGCACTGAAATGGACACGTGGAACTTTCCATTAGATTTCATCAGTGATTTGTTAAAGACAGAAGACATAAACGCCATCAAATTATCGACTGGGGATCTGGTGCAAAAATACAAGAACAAGGGGTAAGAAATATGTGTCAGAGTGGTTATCATGCCTCCTCCTCTCAGTGAGGAGGTTTTGGGTTCGACTCCTGATCTCTGTGTGTTTTCAGTCTTACATTGGACATGTCTCTGCCATTTACCCTGCTCCAGTGGAAAGGCCTGTCCCAAGGACACATTCAAGAAGTCCTGAAATCTTTGCAGGAAGTGGAACCAAAGCTTGTCAACCCTCTGGACAGATCCTGTGTTATTGCATAAAATACACCTATAGTTTATGTTTAGCAGTCCTGTCAAAGGAGCTGTATGTAAAATTTAGATTTTAAATTTCATAAACTTGACCTGTGTCCCCAGATATGAGGTAAACGTGTTCAAATCAAATATAACTTTTACTGATAACAATTAGAATGCTAATTTATTCTTAATTACAAAAACATTGGACATGGTGTCTCATTTATTTATGTTTTAAATTGGTGTTTACGATTATCCAATCAGAAAGCAGAATGAGTGTCACATGACTCTCTCATTTGGGTTGCCAGTTTCAAAGCTGAAATTCAGTGTGTTTAAACCTAAAATGTCTCTCTCTGATCTGAACGGTCTCTCCCTAAACCCCAGAGTCAGTGCTAGTGCAGCCTCTGCAGCTCAGGGAGGGAATTCTGGAGGTTCTGAGCTTCATATGAGCCTGTCCATAAACTGAGAATGAGACAAAATTTTATGTGTCCTCGATCTGCAGGTTAAGACACAGGTTCAGATGTGATTATAGAACCTTTTTAAAACAGTAAGCGCACAGGACACATACAGTCCTTTTTCTTAAATGAGAGTAATGCAACCTAACAAGCACTAGAGGGAGACACAGACACAAGACATTTCACATAAAGCTTGTACTATTTATTACCTCCGCCAAGGAGGTTATGTTTTCGCCTGCGTCTGTCTGTTAGTTAGTTTGTTTGTTAGTTAGCAAGATAACTCAAAAAGTTATGGACGGATCTTGATGAAAGTTTCAGGAAATGTTCCTAATGGTAAATCCAACAGATGATTAAATTTTGGTGATGATCCAGAAGAAATCCTGGATTCTGGATCACTTTGAAAACTGAGCTGCTTGGTGGAGGTCTGCGCTCTCTGAGTGCTTTTCTAGTTTTATTATTGTTAAGAAAAGCTCACATCTATATATATTTTAATGTTTTTAATGCTATAATGACT
The DNA here is from genome assembly GCA_029959045.1 of Taenioides sp. WSHXM2023. NCBI lineage: Eukaryota > Metazoa > Chordata > Actinopteri > Gobiiformes > Gobiidae > Taenioides > Taenioides sp. WSHXM2023. The sequence continues at coordinate 25,654,039 of CM057102.1, forward strand.
CTTTAATGCAAGCTATGTGTTTAGCATATATATTATTTTTGTTTTGGTGATTTAAGGGGAGTTGGTTTGGCTCACCTGATAACTGTCCTGATAACCCTCCATTATGAGGGCAGTTATCAGGTGACTTTTGCATAGGGAACATGCTGCCTTTGCGCTGTATACGTTCAAAAGGGACCAGAATGTAAATATTCAAATAAAATAGGTAATCTTGGTGTAGTTTAATAATACACTGGATTTATATAGCATCAAAGCTTTATAATTCATTTTTACATTTCATTATTCATTCACTTACGTAGCCACAGCTGCCCTGGGTTAGAATGACGAAAGTGGGGCTGCCAATCTGCACCATCAGCCCCTCTGACCACCACCAACACTCACACACCACACTGCACCACACATGGGCTGGATGGGTGAAGTGTCTTGCCTAAGGACACAACAACAGTATGCACTTGTGTGCTGGTTTAGTTCAGAAATTCATATCCAGTCTTCATTGAGATCTTCTGTAATCTACATTTTTGCTTTATTTTATCTATTATTTCTGTTTTAATCTTTGTTCATTTTATACCTATAGGTACAGAAATGTTAAGATGTATTACTACTACAATTACTACTACAATTACTGTACTATTACTATAACTATTAAATGATTCATAGACTTGTTCTGTGGGCCTCTTCTGTCTAAACTCAGATTACGGAACTGTTTCAGGAAAATGCCACTTCCTTCCTGATATGAGAGAAACACAACATATGCTTAAGTCATTATAGAACGGGTCCAGGTCCAGGTCTAATCTAGGTCTAACCCAGGTCCAAACCAGATCTAAACCAGGTCTAACCCAGGTCCAAACCAGATCTAAACCAGGTCTAACCCAGGTCTGATCTAGATCTAACCTAGGTTTAAACCAGGTTTAATCCATATCTAAACCAGGACTAACCCAGGTCTGAACTAGGATTGAACCAGGTCTAATCCAGGTTGAAACCAAGTCTAAACCAGGTCTAACCCAGGCCTAAACCAGAACAAACCTGGTCTAAACTGATAAAAATTAGTCTGAATGGCACATTTACATGATGAACTAACACATATTGAATAATGTGCACTGTCCCATATTTAACAAATAAACATAATAATAAATAAATAAAACCAGAATTAAACCCTCTCAAAGCCAAAACCAAAGTACCGCTGATATACTGACCAGATGCCCTAAACCAGGTCTAAACCAGTTTAGTCCTGGTTTGCTCCTTGTTTAGTCCCGGTTTAGTCTCGGTTTAGTCCTGGTTTAGCCATGGTTTAGCCCTGGTTTAGCCCAGGTTTAGTTCTGCTTTAGCCCTGATTTCATCCTGGTTTAGTACTGGTTTAGACCTGGTTTGCTCCTGGTTTAGTTACAGTTTAGTCCCATTTTAGCCCAGGTTTAGTTCTGGTTTAATCCCGGTTTAGCCTTGGTTTAGTCGTGGTTTAGTTCTGCTTTAGCCCTGGTTTTGTCCTGGTTTCGTCCTGGTTTAGTTCTGCTTTAGCCCTGGTTTCGTCCTGGTTTAGTCCTGGTTTAGTCCTGGTTTAGTCCTGGTTTAGTCTTGGTTCAGACCTATTCCTGGATTCTACAGATTTAGCTCCTGTGGGACCCTGCTGTAGTAAAAAATCACACTTTTCTGTGTTGGAGTTTCCGAGAACAGTTGAAATGACTTCCGTTGATTGTCCTGAGTCTGTCCTCTCTGCGGGAGGCTCCAAACACTGTATTAAAACACTCCATTAACAACACTGTGGCAGAGTGGTTAGCCCAGTGCTGGATCAGAATCAGAAAAGCTTTTATTGCCATTGTCAGTGAACACAATTCACAGACTAGGAACTTGCTTTGGTGATAAGGTGCAACATAGAACACTGAATAATAATAATAATAATAATAATAATAATAATACAAGTAGAGATATCACAGTTATAAAGGATAATAATAATAATAATAATGATAATAAAGTATCACTATTTGAATAAAGTAAGAGCATGCAAAAAGATTAAGATATATAATAAAAAATAAAAATATTCAAGTATATACAGAGCATCAGAACAACAGTGCAAACCGACAGTGTAAAAGAGCAAGTGACGTGACATGACTTATTTAAAGTGACTGGTATTATAAAGTGTCCTTAGTACAGGTGTTACAAGTGTTCATAAAGTGTTTATGAGTCCAACGGCAGAGGGGAAGAAACTGTTCTTATGGCGAGAGGTTCTGGTCCGTATGGACCGTAGCCTTCTGCCAGAGGGAAGTGGCTCGAATAGTCCATGTCCAGGGTGAGAGGGGTCAGCTGCTATCCGGCCTGCACGCCCCCGAGTCCTGGAGACGTACAGGTCCTGGAGAGATGGAAGGCTACAGCCGATCACCTTCTCAGCAGAGCGCACAATGCGCTGCAGTCTCTGTCTGTCCCTGGCAGTGGCCCCAGCGTACCACACAGTGATGGAGGAGGTGAGGATGGACTCAATGATGGCCGTGTAAAACTGCACCATCATCTGGGCAGGCAGCTTGGCTTTCCTCAGCTGCCGCAGGAAGTACATCCTCTGCTGGGCTTTCTTGATGAGGGAGCTGATGGTCGGCTCCCACTTGAGGTCGTGGGTGATGCAGGTGCCCAGGAAGCGGAAGGAGTCCACAGTGGTGATGGAGGAGTCTGTCAGGGTGAGGAGAGGCAGGGGGGCTGTGACTTTCCTGAAGTCCACGATCATCTCCACTGTCTTCTGGGCGTTGAGCTCCAGGTTGTTGCTGCTGCACCAGGACACCAGCCGGTCCACCTCCCTCCTGTAGGCAGACTCATCGCTGTCCGAGATGAGCCCGATGAGGGTGGTGTCATCCGCAAACTTAACCAGTTTCACAGAGTCGTGGCTGGAGGTGCAGCAGTTGGTGTACAGGGAGAAGAGCAGGGGAGAAAGTACACAGCCCTGTGGAGATCCTGTGCTTATAGTCCGAATGTCCGAGACATTCTTCCCCAGCCGCACGCACGCGATGAAGTACTCCATTTAAGTACTTAAGTAAAAGTACAGATACAAGGGGAAAAGATTACTCAGGTAAAAGTAAAAGTATCACATGAAAAATCTGCTTAGGTAAAACTATTGAAGTACCTGTTTAAAAATGTATTTAATGAGTAAAAAGTAAAAGTATTTTGGAGAGAGTTTTTTTGCACGATTAAAGCCTGAAATGTGATGATTTTGATTGAAGAATTTCACTGATTTTAAGTGATTCAAATTATTATTATTTTTAGCTGTTTTTGTGTATTTGGTTTGATCAAAGTTGGGACGGAAACTCAAATTAAATGCTCTAAAAATAAGCTTTTTCAGCAGGTCTCAAACCATCAAGTAAAAGTACTTTTTACTTTTCAGTCCAGATCTAAATTGTAGTGGAGTAGAAAGTACAGATACCTGCTCTCAAATGTATCCACTGGAAAATGTACTTAAGTAAAGTACACATTCCTAAAAATTGTACTTATACTTTTGTACTTTGTTACTACAAAATCATACAAAACACAACTAATTTTTTATTTGTTTTATTCTATTTTCAGTGGTAAAAAACAAACAAAGCAAAACTATATATTATTGTACATTAAGCAAAAATATACACATACAAAATAGTAACATTATCCTATTTACATCTGTATAAGACCAGCTTAACTTTGTACATTCAGAGGTGGGTAGAGTAGCCAAATGTTATTTCAAATAATATTACTCAAGTAGAAGTAGAAAGTAGTGGTCCAAGAAATTACTGAAGTAAGAGTAAATGAAAGAGTAACTGTATGGACCTAACATCTATACATTTATATTTTAATGGTAATGTAATCTGAACGACCAAACATGAAATAACGCACAAAATGTGGTGTTTTTCAAAGAACAGACACAAAAATGAGACAAACTCAATCAGATCTGAAGAAACAAGAAACACAAATGTGAGAATCATTTCATATTGTCACATAAAGATTTTGTCACTTTAGATTTACTCACAGTGGGAAGAGGAAGCACTACTTTTACTCAAGTAATCGTACTGTTACTTCAGTTAAAAATATTACTCAAGTAGGAGTAAAAGTATGCTGTTAGAAAAGTACCCTGAAAAGTACAAATTCTTTAAGAAGTTACTTGAGTAAATGTAACGTAAATGTACTACCCACCTCTGTACACATTAAATATTACATTTAGAGTAAAACAACAGAAACTAAACAGTGAGAAGGGAGAAGAAGGACCTCGTATTTTCAAAAGTAGTAGTAATAGTAGCAGATTCGTTGAGCACGTCTCGTAGAGTTTCTTTCACAGTTTGCCTGTTGGTTTTTGTGAAGTTGGACTTGAGTTTGAGGATCGCTGAAACATGCTTCTCACTATAACACAAAGATAAATAAAAATCTGTATTAATATCATTTAAATTATGAACTAAAATGTAAACTGTAGTAGTCTATAGAACTATAGACTACTATAGTACTATAGTAACTGCAGTAAAGGTCATGTGTGACCATATAATCAGACATAGTTGTATAGTTTAGTCCTAGACTGGTACTGGTTTACCCCTGGTTTAATCCTGTTTTAGTCTTAACATAGTCCTGGTTCAGTCCAGTTTTAGACCTGGTTTAGTCCTAATATAGTCCTGGTTCAGTCCAGTTTTAGACCTGGTTTAGTCATAACATAGTCCTGGTTCAGTCCAGTTTTAGACCTGGTTTAGTCCTAATATAGTCCTGGTTCAGTCCAGTTTTAGACCTGGTTTAGTCCTAACATAGTCCTAGTTCAGTCCAGTTTTAGACCTGATTTAGTCCTAATATAGTCCTGGTTTAATCCTGGTACTTTTTGTTCTCTATTAGTGTTGGTTTGGCCCTGGATTAGAACTGGTTTAGCTCAAGTTTATTCCTACTTTAAACCTAATTTAGCCCAATTTTAGTCTTGGTTTAGTCCAGGTTTAGGCCAGGTTTAGTCCCCAACAGTCTAAGAGAATCATGGGGAAAAGGAAGTGACCTCAGAGTGTCCTGATTGTGTTTCCTGTTTAACATGACACGGAGTCATAACAGGACCACAGTATAATAAAAGTCTATCACATGATCACACATGATCACAGTGTTTGTGTTGGCTCCATCTTCTCCATCAAACTCTGTCTGAGAGATGGAGACTGGAGCTTTGAGGGACTTCCACCTGAAGAGTGTGAGACAGTTCCAAGGATCACATGTATTTGGACATATTCTGATAGTATAAGCACAATAATGCTCCATCATGCATATTTATTTATTTTATTTATTTGACCTTTATTTAACCAGGATAGTCCAGGATAGAGATTAAGAATCTTTTTTCATGGGAGTGCTGGCCCCACAGGGGGCCCTATTGTACATGTTTTTAGTAGGAGGGGAATCCGGAGGAAACCTACACAGGGAGAACATGCAAACTCCACACAGAAAGGCCCTGCCCCAGAATCAAATCCAGGACCTTCTTACTGTGAATCGCTTTATATAAACCAGGACTAAACCAGGTCTAAACCAAATCAAAACCAGGACTAAACCAGGACTAAACCAGGACTAAACCAGGACTAAACTGTGGATGAATCAGGATGAAAACAGAACTAAGTCTAGATAAAGTTGCAGATGAATAAATACCTGATATCTGGGTACAACATTCCCATGGTGAACACCTCTGTCTGAATAGCTGGAAGTTCTTGAAGTCTGAGCAATTCTGCGATTCTGAGCAAAACGTCTTTTAACCACTCGTTCTGAGAACCCTGCAAAAAATATACAGACATGAGACAGGGGCAACAGGAGCAGACAGGTGCAGACAGGAGCAGACAGAGCCTCACCAGTTTGCTGAAGAGTTGGTGTAGTTGTTCAGCGTCTCTGTGTATTGCGTTGTGGGCCTCCTCTTGTTTCTTGGCGTCCTTCAGCTTCTCTCCTCTGATCAGTCTCTTCACGTACTCCACGGACACGTCCAAGTGGAATGTCCCCATCAGCTCCTGTGTGCACACAACCCCATGCATTTTGATCAAATATAGAATCTTAAATAAATCACCACATGACATCACAAGTTGTAGCAGTGTGTTTTCTGTTTTAGAGAAGAACTCAGCCTAAATATGGAAGTTGCAGAATCAGAAGTCAGTACAGAGCAGTGCATGTCCGGGGGTGGGGGAATGCTGGGAATTCTGGAGCGATGGTGTCATCAATACAGAGACTAAAGAAGAATCGCTCTAAATATAACTCTGAGTTTTAAACGAGAAGGGAAAAGTATTGCAGATGTCTAAAGATGTCTGAACTGTCTGTGTTTTTACCTGGTGACTTGCCCTGGCGAGGCCCTGCAGATCTGAACTTTTGGATGTAATATTTTCCAGAAGGTTCTTAAACTGAGCTCCTTTCAGCCAATCACTGGTCAGCTTCCTGTACAGAGGCTGAAGAAACATGTGCACTTTAATACTGGGAACAAGAACAGGACTAAACCAGGACTAAACCAGGACTAAACCAGGACTAAACCAGGACTAAACTAGGTCTAAACCAGGACTAAACTAGGTCTAAACCCGGACTAAACCTGGCCTAAACCAGGACTAAACCAAAACAAAACCAGGACTAAACCAAAACAAAACCAGGACTAAACTAGGTCTAAACCAGGACTAAACCAGGACTAAACAGGACTAAACAGGACTAAACTAGGTCTAAACTAGGTCTAAACCAAAACAAAACCAGGACTAAACTAGGTCTAAACCAGGACTAAACTAGGTCTAAAGCAGGTCTAAACCAGAACTAAACAAAGACTAAACATGGTCTAAACCTGGCCCTACCCAGGTCTAAACCAGGTCTGAATAAGGTCTAAACCAGGTCTAAACCAGGTCTCACTTTGAGCTGATGACTGGACTAAACCAGGACAAAACCAGGTCTAACCCAGGACTACAATAGATCTAAACCAGGTCTAAACCAGGACTAAACCAGGTCTAAAGCAGGACTAAACCAGGTCTAAAGCAGGTCTGACCTTGAGCTGAGCGTAGACTGGACTGAGCAGGTAGCTGTGAGCAGACTTCTGCATTTCTGTGAGGATAAACTGACACTGATCTCGGACTTCATCTGGAAATAAGAAGCTTTTCCTCTTCAGGACATTACTGCAAAACACACACACAAGATGTACACAAAATGAACTAAAATCATGAATATTATGGACCACACAAAATGCCCAAACATGTGATTAACATACAGTCATCTGGACACATGTAAATATTCCTTTATTAAATCCAGCATTAAACTGACCTGAACTGTTCTATGCAGTGGAGGTTTGCGTTCACAGTCGGACCAGTGGTGGGTTTGCTGCTTTTGATGACCTCATCCAGAAAAGATTTATAACTGAAAGAAAAATATGATTTTAGTTCAGAATATGTCCACAATGAATCCTCTGCTCCATCTGACTCTCTTCTCTGCTCCTTTACTCCTCTACTCCTCTGACACTCTCTTCTTCTCTTCTGCTTCTCTGACCCTCTCATCTTCTCTTCTGCTTCTCTGACCCTCTCCTCTGCTCCTCTGACCCTCTCTTCTTCTCTTTTGCTCCTCTGACCCTCTATTCTGCTCCTCTGACCCTCTCCTCTGCTCCTCTGAAACTCTCTTCTTCTCTTCTGCTCCTCTGACCCTCTCCTCTGCTCCTCTGACACTCTCTTCTTCTCTTCTGCTCCTCTGACCCTCTCCTTTGCTCCTCTGACCTGCTCCATTGCTCCTCTGACACTCTCTTCTTCTCCTCTGCTTCTCTGACCCTCTCTTCTTCTCTTCTGCTCCTCTGACCCTCTCTTCTGCTCCTCTGACACTCTCTTCTTCTCCTCTGCTTCTCTGACCCTCTCTTCTGCTCCTCTGCTCCTCTGACCCTCTCTTCTGCTCCTCTGACCCTCTCTTCTGCTCCTCTGCTCCTCTGACCCTCTCCTCTGCTCCTCTGACCCTCTCCTCTGCTCCACTGACCCTCTCTTCTTCTCCTCTGCTCCTCTGACCCTCTCTTCTTCTCCTCTGCTCCATCTGACCCTCTGCTCTGCTCCATCTGACCCTCTCTTCTGCTCCTCTGACCCTCTCTTCTTCTCTTCTGCGCCTCTGACCCTCTCTTCTGCTCCTCTGACCCTCTCTTCTTCTCTTCTGCGCCTCTGACCCTCTCTTCTGCTCCTCTGCTCCTCTGACCCTCTCTTCTGCTCCTCTGACCCTCTCCTCTGCTCCTCTGACCCTCTCCTCTGCTCCTCTGACCCTCTCCTCTGCTCCACTGACCCTCTCTTCTTCTCCTCTGCTCCTCTGACCCTCTCTTCTGCTCCTCTGCTCCTCTGACCCTCTCTTCTTCTCCTCTGCTCCATCTGACCCTCTGCTCTGCTCCATCTGACCCTCTCTTCTGCTCCTCTGACCCTCTCTTCTTCTCTTCTGCGCCTCTGACCCTCTCTTCTGCTCCTCTGACCCTCTCTTCTGCTCCTCTGCTCCTCTGACCCTCTCTTCTGCTCCTCTGCTCCTCTGACCCTCTCTTCTTCTCCTCTGCTCCTCTGACCCTCTCTTCTGCTCTTCTGCTCCTCTGACCCTCTCTTCTGCTCCTCTGCTCCTCTGACCCTCTCTTCTGCTCCTCTGCTCCTCTGACCCTCTCTTTACATTTACAAACACATTCATTATCATGTGTTGTTTCCTCACCTCTGCAGTAGTTCTGGGAGGAGGGTGGTCAGACTCTGAGCTTTTGTCCGATCGGCCAAAACTGTCTCTGCTGAAGTTACCGCTCCATTTACCACCTGAGAACATCAACAGAAATACGGTCTTATTAAATTTCTACTAAAACCTTGTGTGTCAGATGCCCTCCCAGATGTTGTGGTGTGCTGTAATGTGGTTTGATAAATTGATCTTGTCTCTAACAGAAACGATCAGGGAAACGGTCCATTTGAAGCAGTTTCCAGGAGACTCTGACCCTGTGTTTTGTGATGGTGCTGGTTCCTTTGGTAATGAGTGAATCTGGGTCAGACACAAACGACCTCATTCACATTCACCCCACAGCCTCAACACACTCAACCAAAAGACTTCACTCGGTTTCATTTAAAACTACTACAACTAAAACAAAAAAAGTCTATTTGTAAACCACACACATTTGCATAAAAGGTTTCAGTTCCATTATTAATAGTGTTGTTCTGTTGTTGTATCCTTGAGCAAGACACTGCACCAAACTGATGCATAGTGAATAGACACATATGATGCACTATTGAATTCATTATTATATTATTAAAGGTGCACTGCATAACTTTAACAAACTAACTATAGTTGTAATGAGTCGCCTCTCCACAGATCTGATCTTTAATCTCCAAGGAGACAAGCAGGTGCACCCTCTTTTGTATATTTATTATTTTTGTTAATTACTGAGAATGACGCAATTTTGAGGAGACCATAATATTTTGTTTTGATTTGGCTAATGATACTGTTGTGTTTTTGTTTGTACCCCGATGATGTCGATGGCCGTGTCACTGACGAAGCAGCCGTCTTCTATTTTGGGCATTTCTCCGCTGGTCCATTTCTGCTTAGCCTCATTCAACACTTCACCAATGTACGTCAGCATGTCAGACTGGAGAACAGTGAGCTCATATTAGAACAAGATCATATATAGAGCAGAGGAGCAGAGGTGAGGGTCAGAGGAGCAGAAGAGAGGGTCAGATGGAGCAGAGGAGCAGAAGAGAGGGTCAGATGGAGCAGAGGAGCAGAAGAGAGGGTCAGATGGAGCAGAGGAGCAGAAGATAGGGTTAGATGGAGCTGAAGAGAGGGTCAGATGGAGCAGAAGAGGGGGCCAGATGGAGCAGAGGAGCAGAAGAGAGCGTCAGATGGAGCAGAGGAGCAGAGGAGAGGGTCAGAGGAGCAGAAGAGAGGGTCAGGTGGAGCAGAGGAGCAGAAGATAGGGTTAGATGGAGCAGAAGAGAGGGTCAGATGGAGCAGAGGAGCAGAAGAGAGGGTCAGATAGAGCAAAGAAGCAGAAGATAGGGTTAGATGGAGCAGAAGAGAGGGCCAGAGGAGCAGAAGAGAGGGTCAGATGGAGCAGAGGAGCAGAGGAGAGGGTCAGAGGAGCAGAAGAGAGGGCCAGAGGAGCAGAAGAGAGGGTCAGATGGAGCAGAGGAGAGGGTCAGAGGAGCAGAAGAGAGGGCCAGAGGAGCAGAAGAAAGGGTCAGGTGGAGCAGAGGAGCAGAGGAGAGGGTCAGAGGAGCAGAAGAGAGGGCCAGAGGAGCAGAAGAAAGGGTCAGGTGGAGCAGAGGAGCAGAAGAGAGGGTCAGAGGATCTTTACCTGTTGTTTGGTGAGATATTGTTCTTCCAGTGGCTGCAGTAGAGATGGAGGCAGGAGTTTGTCCAGATCAGCTGTTTGGATGTGTTCAGATAAAATTGGTTTCTGAAGAATTCTAAAATAACAAAAAATAAAACTTAAAACTTGTTTTATTATTACTACTACTACTTCAAATACAACCACAAATACTCACTCTGGGTAGTACTCGTTGACCCATCGCAGTATAAAGGTGCAATCTTTATCATCCAATCCGAACTCTGCAATTTTGCGTAGCCGCACCCCCAAAACATTATGAAAGGTTTTTGCGTAGAAGTTACAGATATCCATGTTTTCTGGATAACATCTTCGTACCGTCCCCACCACTGTCTCCAGGTCTTCCTTCAGCTGTCTGCCCATCCCCAACACGTCTGCCTGGATAGAGGAACCTTGCACTGCTTCAGGAGAGGAGCACTGCGCAGTCGGATTGTCCATTCTTTCTTCAACCATTAACTTCAGCTCCTTCTCGTGCTTATTTTGTAATTTACTTGGACGCCATTTTGGTTTTTCAGCTTGTGTTTCTTGCATCCAGGAGTTATCTTGGTCGATTTCTTTGCACATGGCCTTCACAGCTGATGTTAAAACCTCTGGACTAACTTCTTCAGGGTTGAGAGAAAGACGGATGGTTTTCAAAATGGCTTCCTCTAGTTCCTGGTGTTTGTTTTGTAGTTTTTCGATCACGGAGTTGAAGTCCACAAGTCGGTTGGATTCGTTCTGCTGTAGAAATAGTTCATTTTCTTCATTGATGAGGAGCTGGCTCGCCTGAGAGAAACGCTGCTGCTCCAGACAGTCCTTAAAAGTGTAGAGCTCTGAAAAGAAAGAGAGGAAATGTTTGATCATTTGATATTAGGATTAAACCAGGACCAAACCAGGTCCGAATCAAGACTACACAAGGGTTTGACTAGGACTAAATCAGGACTAAACCATGACTTAACCAGTGAAACAAGAGCTAATAAAACAGGACTAAACCAAGCCTACTTCCAGACATAAATTAAATTGGGACTAAACTAGGTTTAAAACAGACCCAAGCAGGACTGGACCGAACAGGGACAGGGACATCAGGACTAAACCAGGACCATAGGAGGGCTAAACCAGGTCCAAATTCTGGGATACATAAAGACTTAGCCAGTGCTAAATCAAACCAGGTCTAAACCAGGTCTAAACCAGGACTAAACCAGGACTAAACCAGATCTGAACCCAGAATAAATTGGAAATAAACTAGGGTTAAATATCAGGATTAAACCAATTTTACATTAGGACTAAACCAGGACTAAACCAGGACCTATTTCACCAATGACACCACCACCTAAACCTGCATTTCTTAGTACAGTATTTCCCCTCTTAAAACAAAGGTTGCTGGTTCAATCCCTACCACTGACATACTGTTATTGAGCAAGACACTTCTCTTCACCCACCCTCTAACTCTTCAGCAGCAATGGGCAGGATCCCGTCTGTAGCATTAGCATTAGCCTTAGCAGGAGTGGTGTTTGTGGGGCTCCTGTTTCCTCTGAAGAACCTCTGGATGCAACCTCTGACCCCGCCCCTTCTGGAAGCCTCGGATTGGGAGTTGAACCCGAGCGTGCCGCCGTTTGAGTCTGTGGAGCTGGAGCGAAGCCTCATGTTTGGCCAGCAATGGAACAGCAGGGGGCAGCAGACTGGAGAGGGACAGATAGGGACAACTAAAGACTTGTCAAAATCAGATAACCCAAGAGCATACTCTAGTTAAAGCCTGACTGTGTAACATTTCTATTTTCCTCAGTAGCTTTCTTTTGACCAGTAAAATCAGATAACTAGAGTAATCAGATAACCTAATAATTATATCTGGTTTTGGTGTGTTTACAGCACAAGAGAAATCTGATCAGTGGGTTAGTGGATTTTAAAGTACAATGAATTTTGAAATAGTCAAATTACTCCAGAGAGCAGATTATGATATTTGGTGTGTATGTAAAAAATAACCAGTGTTAAGATTATGTTCATAGTAGCATTTAGCATTTCAGACCACTCCTGCAAACTGGACTTTTCAGAGCTTTTAACCATGTTATAGTATGTTTGAGTCATCTTTAATTGCTTATTTTCAAGACACCATTTTGCTGATTTAACTCCATTTTCACCTCCACCGGTACACGCCCACTGTGACGTACTTGCTTTGTTCTCCAATTTTATTTTCTTAATTAGATTTACATAGAAAATAATCTCACGAGATCATTTTCTTCCTGTTGTGGTTGTTTTGACTCGTGAGATTTTCTGGCATGAGATCTTGTCCCAACCCAGTGTTTACTGGAGTATAACTCTGCTCTTACGACATCTCACTCGGTAATCACCAACAGCCGCTCATCCTCTGTATTTTTATCCCTCATAATCACTTTTGAGAAGGTTTTGTTTATGTCTGTCAGAGATCATTTCCTGTGTGATTCACAGCAATGCCTCATGGGAGAAGACACGACAGGAAATATAAGAGAGAGAGAGAGAGAGAGAGAGAGAGAGAGAGAGAGAGAGAGAGAGAGAGCGAGAGAGAGAGAGAGAGAGAGAGAGAGAGCTCAGAGGAAGAGGTGCTGGAGGGACCATCATGGCAGGACAAGCCCCTACATGGGGCGTACCATCGAAACATAACTGAAGTGGCTGATATCAGGAAATCCTGTCAATGGCTGGAGAGGGCTGGTCTGAAGGACAGCACAGAGGCCCTCATCCTGGCTGCACAGGAGCAGGCCTTGAACACCCGAGCAATAGAGGCCCAGATCTACCACACCAGACAAGACCCAAGGTGTAGGTTGTGCAAAGAGGCTCCTGAGACAGTCCAGCACATAACTGCAGGGTGTAAGATGCTGGCAGGGAAAGCATACATGGAGCGACACAACCAAGTGGCGGGCATAGTGTACAGAAACATCTGTGCAGAGTACAGGCTGGAGACCCCAAGGTCAAGGTGGGAAACACCCCCAAAGGTTGCAGAGAATGACCGAGCCAAGATCCTGTGGGACTTCCAGATACAGACTGACAGAATGGTGATGGCAAACCAACCAGACATAGTGGTGGTGGATAAGCAACAGAACAAAGCCGTGGTGGTGGACATTGCAATACCAAGCGATGGTAATATCAGGAAAAAGGAACACGAGAAACTAGAGAAATACCAGGGGCTCAAGGAAGAGCTGGAGAAGGCCTAGAAGGTGAAGGCATCAGTGGTGCCCGTGGTGATCGGAGCACTCGGGGCTGTAACCTCCAAACTGGAAGAGTGGCTAAAGCAGATACCCGGAAAAACATCAGACATGTCAGTGCAGAAAAGTGCAGTACTGGAACAGCAAAGATACTGCATGTTTTTCAAGGTCAGTCCAAGCAAACTTTTTAAATAAAGATTAATGCCATACTGTGTAATATTCTAAACAAACAATAATATCTATCTGGAGAGAAGCAGGTGGCGGACACTTCATCAGAAAAGTTTCATAGTGAAATTAAAACAAGTAATATATTAGAAAAGGTAACTTAAAATTACCTTTTAAATTTTTTTAAAATTACCTTTAAAATTACCTTACTTAAAATTCTTAGTTTTTTAACACCTAGTAATTACTTAAGAGATTTTTAGTTTTTGCAGAGCACAAAGGGCCAGTAAATTTGTGTAATATGAACAAAATTAATAACTAAATTAACTAAATTAATAAGCCTAAAATATACAAGATCAACTCATATAAAAGTATTAGAAACACATCACTAAGGGTCCATTTGTTTCCTTTCAAATGCAGTCTGAGAAATCAATGATCTACAAAGGAGGACAACCACTGAACCAGGACTAAACCAGCACTGAACCAGAACTAAACCTGGACTAATCCAGGATTGAACCAAGATCAAAACCAGGACTAAACCAGGCCTGAACCACTATCAAAACCACTTGTAAATGCATTTTCCTTTACAAAACCAAGCATGAACCAGGACCGAACCAGGACTAAACCAGGACTAAATCAGAACTGAACCAGGACTAAATTACAACATTAGACAGAAAGCAGTGAATGCAGTAAAAGATAGTTCCATAGTTGATCATTCTTCCTAAAGTCCACCACAGAGCCGTCTTTCCTGCACATTTAAACAGAAGTGGGTTTGTACTCACTGTGAGGTTGTGTACAGCTCTTCTTCTGTCTCTCTGTCTGTGTCACAGCTGTTTTTATGCTCTGCCCTTAAACTTGGAAAACCCATAACTCCTCCTTCTCTTTCCACTCTTCTCTCTCTCTGTCTCTCCATCCCTCTCTCCCTCCTCCCTTCTTCGTTCCCCCCTCCTCTGGTAACTCTCCCTCCCTCTTCTCTCCTTTTTCTCCCTCTCTCTCTCCTCCCCCCTCTCCTTTAACTCACTGTCAACCACTTTTCCTCTGATGTTTCAGCACAAGCACAAGTTAAAACTTGGATTAAACCTGGACTAACCTTGGACTAATTCTGGACTAACTCTGGACTAAACCTGAACTAGACCTGGACTCCTGGCGTGTCCAGACTACGGGGGTGTATTTGTCCAGATTTAGTCCAAGATGAGTTTAGACCTGCTCAATCTGCCCCATTGGACCCTCCAGCCACCACCAACACTCACACTATCACTTATTACATATCACTTTCACACTATAGTAAAGTGTCTTGCCTAAGGACACAACAACAACATATTTCTCTACTGGAGCCCCCCTGTGGCCCGGCTCTGTTTAGCAAAAGAGAATCTGGCTTCAACACGGAGGTTTGGCCACAAATAATAAAAAATCATATCCATAAAGTGAAGTTCCCGTCTGCTCTGACCAACTCTACATTCTTCAACTGATTCTCATTATCTCCACCGCTGTGTATTTTTCTGATTCCAAGAGTCTGAACTCGTCAACACAACAATGCAATAAAATACTGTGCTCTGCTCCTCTGACCTTCTCCTCTGCTCCTCTGACCTTCTCCTCTGACCCTCTGCTCCTCTTCTCTGCATCCTCTCCTCCTCTGCTCCTCTCCATCCTCTCCATCCTCTCCTCCTCCGACCCTCTCCTCTCCATCCTCTCCTCCTCCGACCCTCTCCTCTGACCCTCTCACCTTTATGTAACAGATAAGTCTTATGTTTCTGTCACTCATCAGATCTTTGCACTGTTTCCTTACGCCCTCTTGTATACACTGTGATATACTGCATTTATATTACTATATTAGCTTTTTTATTTGTACATAGACTTCTATATAATTATGTCTATTTGACACCAGTCTCTTGCTATTTTTTATTGCTACTTATTTCAAAGTTTTACTATCGTTTTTATATTTTTTTCTCTCGGTTATTATAACATATAATGATGTGTGAGCTACTGTCATTTCTGTCAGTCATTTCCCTTGTGGATCAGTAAAATCTAAGTCTAAGTCTAATATAAAAATATTTTCTTACCATTCTTGCTAAAAGTTGTTCCCATCCTCTTCATCTTCTGCAGGTACACTGAGGTGAGATGTGTTTCTGTAAAAGTTTAAGCGCGCAGAAAGGATGTGGTTTTGGACTGTATGGTTCACACACAACATACACACAACATACACACTGTACACACGCCACACACACACAGTATACACTAATGTTTAAAGCGAAAGTGCAGTTCTGAAACATACACTCATACACAAATGATCACCTAGTGTGTTTTGCATATGAGTTTATATAGCCACATCCTCCTCACTGACGGGAGGAGTCAGGCCGTGTTGGAGAAGTTACCTTCAAAAACCATTAAGTTACTATTAGTTACTTGTTAAAAATGTAAAACATTACACTACTTAGTTACTGCCTCAAGAAAGTGCCTTAGTTACATCACTTTAGGATTACATTTTTACAATAAATGAATCAAATAATGTTTTTATTAAAAACTGAAGTAAACAACAGATGAGTTTAAACTGAGCCAACGAGCATCACACCAACTAAAGAGATGAGCAACATTTACACAGCACTACACAACATCACACAACACAACACAACACAACATCACACAACACAACATCACACAGCACCACACTACACCACACAACAGCACACAGCACCACACTACACCACACTACACCACATAACACCACACAGCTCGACACAACACCACACTACACCACATAACACCACACAACACCACACAACACCACACTACACCACATAACACCACACAGCTCGACACAACACCACACTACAGCACATAACACCACACAACACCACACAACACCACACTACACCACACAACACCACACTACACCACATAACACCACACAGCTCGACACAACACCACACTACACCACACCACATAACACCACACAACACCACACAACACCACACTACACCACACAACACCACACAGCTCCACACAGCTCGACACAACACCACACTACACCACATAACACCACACAACACTACACCACATAACACCACACAGCACCACACAACACCACACAATACCACACAGCTCCCCACACCTCTAGAGCTGCTCCTGTGACTCTGAGGAGGAGCAGGAGTCACTGGTGTTTGTGAGTGTCATTTAAGCCCAGGGCTTTTCACATTAAACCGTCACATGACCATGTTACTTTACAGTATTACAGTATTAAAGTAATTGGTATTAAAGTATATTGGTATAAAGTATATTTGTAACTATGTTGTACTGGAGACAGGCTAACCACTCTGCCACAGTAACACAGGGAGAACATGTACACTCAGAGAGAGAGAGGTGTCTAACCCACAACCTCCTCACTCCTTCTTCACCACAGTAACACGGGGCGGAGGAGCACAAGTGAAAATGAAAGATGATAAAAGTATTTTGAAGAAGTGCGTTTGCTTCTGAAAATGCCCCGTTTTTACAAGACGACAGTTTGTGTGTTTCCAGAGTGACTCAACAGTCTGAACAACCTCCCACTGAACAGCAGACTCCCACTGAACACCAACCTCCCACTGAACACCAACCCCCACTGAACAGCAGACTCCCACTGAACACCAACCTCCCACTGAACACCAACCCCCACTGAACACCAGACTCCTACTGAACACAACCTCCCACCGAACACCAGCCTCCCACTGAACACCAACCTCCCACCGAACACCAACCTCCCACCGAACACCAGACTCCCACTGAACACCAACCTCCCACCGAACACCAACCTCCCACCGAACACCAACCTCCCACCGAACACCAGACTCCCACCGAACACCAGACTCCCACCGAACACCAACCTCCCACCGAACACCAGCCTCCCACTGAACACCAACCTCCCACCGAACACCAGACTCCCACTGAACACCACCTCCCACCGAACACCAGACTCCCACCGAACACCAGGCCCCCACTGAACACCAGACTCCCACCGAACACCAACCTCCCACTGAACACCAGCGTCCCACTGAACACCAGACTCCCACCGAACACCAACCTCCCACTGAACACCAGCGTCCCACTGTACACCAGACTCCCACTGAACACCACCTCCCACCGAACACCAGACTCCCACTGAACACCAGCCCCCACTGAACACCAGACTCCCACTGAACACCAACCTCCCACCGAACACCAGACTCTCACCGAACACAACCTCCCACTGAACACCAACCTCCCACTGATCACCAGACTCCCACTGAACACCAGACTCCCACTGAACACCAGACTCCCACTGAACACCAACCTCCCACCGAACACCAGACTCCCACCGAACACCAGACCCCCACTGAACACCAGACTCCCACCGAACACCAGACTCCCACTGAACACCAGACTCCCACCGAACACCAGACTCCCACCGAACACCAACCTTCCACTGAACACCAGACTCCCACTGAACACCAGACTCCCACTGAACACCAGACTCCCACCGAACACCAGACCCCCACTGAACACCAGACTCCCACTGAACACCAACCTCCCACCGAACACCAACCTCCCACTGAACACCAGACTCCCACCGAACACCAACCTCCCACTGAACACCAGACTCCCACCGAACACCAACCTTCCACTGAACACCAGACTCCCACTGAACACTAGACTCCCACTGAACACCAGACTCCCACTCAACACTAGACTCCCACTGAACACCAGACTCCCACTGAACACCAGACTCCCACTGAACACCAGACTCCCACTGAACACCAACCTTCCACTGAACACCAGACTCCCACCGAACACCAGACTCCCACCAAACACCAACCTCCCACTGAACACCAACCTTCCACTGAACACCAGACTCCCACTGAACACCAGACTCCCACTGAACACCAACCTCCCACTGAACACCAGACTCCCACCGAACACCAGATTCCCACCGAACACCAGACTCCCACCGAACACCTCTACACCTCTGAGCACTGTGTTCAGACAGAGACGGGGAGAGAAAAAAGAGAGGGGCCAGAAGAGAAGAGGAGGGAGAGAAGAGGGAGAGGAGGGAGAGTAGAGAGAAAGAAGAGAGGGGAGAAAACGATGGGGGATAGAATAGGGTGAGAGAGAGAGAGAGAGAGGGGGGGAAGGAATGAAAGGGAGAAGGGAGAGAGGGTAAAGAGAGAGGGAGCAGGTCAAAAAAGAGGAAAAGAAAGAAAGAAGGGAAGGAGAAAGTGCAGAGAGAGAGAGATGGGGGCTGAGGGAGAGAAAGGAGAGAGAAAGAGGAGAAAGAGGGGAGAGAGGGATAAGGGGTAGGAGAGAAGAGAGAAAGAAAGAAAGATGGAAAGAGAGAGGCAAAGAGCAAGAGGAGAGAGAGGGAGTGAAGGAGAGAGGAGATAGAGACAGACAGGGAGGAGGGGGGAGTGAAAAAGAGCAAGGCAGAGTGAAAGTAAAAGTGTACCGTTGAGTCACATAGCTCAGAGCATAGGAGCGGTTTGGTCTGAATGACAGATCCAGACAAGATCCACACCAGATCCAGACCTTCCAAACTCTGGAATCAGACTTTTTCTTTTTGTTTCTCCATGTTATAATCGTTTCTCCTCATTCTCCCTCTGAAGGTGTGTTTGGAGCGATTTGTGCAGATTTGAGTTCTTTAATCACTTATTTTCAAGACGACATTCTGCAGATAAACCCCTGTTTTCACCTCCACCGGTACAGGAGAAGGGAGAGAGGAGAGAGGGGACAGAAAGAAGAGAGAGAGAGGAGGGGAGGGAAGAGAGAGAGAAGAGAGAGAGAAGAGAGGCGGAACAAGAGAAGAGAAAGAACTGAGGGGAGAGAGAAGAGAGAGAGGAGGGAGAAGAAAAAAAGGAGAGAGAAGAGAGGGGGAGAAGAGAGAGAAAAGGGGGAAGAAGAGAGATAGAAGAGAGGGGAAAGGAAGAGAGCAAAAAGAGAAGAGGAGAGAAGAGAGACGGAGAGAGAAAAGATAGGGGAGAGGAGAGAGAGAGAAGAGAGGGGGAAAGCAAGAGAAGAGAAAGAAGAGAGGGGGAGAGAAAGAAAGGAGAGAGAGAAGAGAGGGGGGAGAAGAGAAAGGGGAGAGAGAGATGGGGAGAGAGAAGGATGGAGAATAGAAGAGGGGGAGAGAGAGAGAGAGAGAGAGAAGAGAGGGGAGAGGGAGAGAGAAGAGAGGAGAAAGAAGAGGGGGGAGAGAAAGATGGGAGGAATAGAGAGAAGAGAGAGAAAAAAGAGAGCACCCCCACTGCTCTGTACTAACTTGATTCTCCAGTTTTATTTTCAGTATATATCAGTGTTTGCAAACGTGTGCTTTGTGCCACCGCGGTAACTGCTGAACATTCCACCATAGACGTACATGTAGAACACCCCCAGCATGAAGTCACTGCAGAGTATCAGTGCACGACCTGCGAGCATTGTTTGGTCACAGCATCTCTCCTCAAAGAACTCTAAAACACATAATAAAAAACAAAACTGAATTAACAAATGTTTTCGTTTCAGGTGGAGGGTCTAGTTTTGTGGTATGCAGAAGCTGAAGCAGGAGTAGAGCACCAGGACTAAACTGGGACTAAACTAAGACTAAACCAGGACTAAACCAGGTCCAAACCAGGACTAAACCAGGTCCAAACCAGGACTAAACCAGGTCCAAACCAGGACTAAACCAGGTCCAAACCGGTCATTCACACGTTTGAGTAACCCTGTATTATATTATTAGTCTGTTTACATGAATGACTCACTGGATCAGGTCTGTTTTGGATTGCGTTGTGTTGTAACTGAGGAAAAGCGCCGGTCTTTCCCACTTTAAGATAAAGTTTAGTGGATTATAAAAGACTTTCTGACCCGTAAAAACTCCCGAGCTCAACTTTAATCCTCCCTAAACTCTAACCGTAAACCTGAACCCGGTACAGGCCACTCTTACCTAAAACGGATGACTAAAACGGAGTGAGTTTGTAATATTCACGGAAGAAAGTTACGTGTCAGATGACCTCCCCTCCCTCTCCTTTATTCCTCTGTGTCATAATCCCTCTCATCCTCCTCCTGTATCCCTGTGTATCAGTCAGATGCCCTCCCATCCTCTTGCCCTCCCATCACTGTGTGTCAGAGAGAGAAAGGAGAGAGGGGGAGAGGGAGAGAGAGAGAGAGAAGAGAGAGAGAAAAGAAAGAAGAGAGGGGAGAGAAGAGATGGTGGAGAAGAGAGAAAGACAGAGAGAGAGAGAGAAGAAAGAAGAGAGGGCAGAGAAGAGAGAGAGAACAGGGGGAGAGAGAAAAGGGAGAGAAGAGAGGGGAGAGAGAGAGAGAAAAGAAAGAAGAAAAGGGAAAGAAGAGAGGGTGGAGTAGCGAGAGAGAGAGAGAGAGAGAGAGAAGAAAGAAGAGAGGGGAGAGAAGAGAGGGTGGAGAGGAGAGAGAGAGCGGAGAAGAGAGGGGGGAGAGAGAGAAGAGAGTGGAGAGAAGAGAGAGAGAAGAGAAGAAATAGAGAGAGAAAAGAGAGAGAGAGAAGAGAGGGGAGAACAGAGAGAGAGAGAAGAGAGGGGAGCAAGAGAGACAGAAGAAAAGAGAGTGGAGAGAAGACAAAGAAGAGAAGAACAAGAAAGAGATCTTCTCTCTTCTCCTTCTCTTCAAAGGGAGAGAGAGAGAAGAAAGGTGGAGGAGAGAGAGAGAGAGGAGAGAAAGAGAAGAGAGGGGAGCAACGGAGAGAGAAGAGTGAGGGGAAAAGAGAGAGAGAAGAGAAACAAGGGGGGAAGGATGGGGGGATAGAAGAGGGTGAGCGAGAGAGAGAGAGAAGAGAGCACCCCCACTGCGCTGTACTAACTTCATTCTCCTGTGTGTCTTCTCTGTGTGTCAGATGCCCTCCCCTCCTCCTGTATCCCTGTAGTGTTAGACTGAGATGGGGCCGGATCAGTGTCAAATGTCTAGTTAATCTGCAGATGTTGTGGTGTGTCAGATGCCCTACCAGATGCTGTGAGGTTGGAGAAACACAGCGGGAGAATGGACTTTGACCTGATAGAATAAATAAAAAAAAACATTAATAAACTGGCTACACTACTGAGAAATAAGAGCACTGACATATTTCTCGCTATGGTCACACGGGTTGATCTTGGTTCACTTCAGGACAAAAACGAGCCAGGTCCAAATCCAAGTCCTGAGTTCAGTTCAGTTTGGACCACACCACCAGAAGAATTTAAAACTCATTTCTGAGGAACAGGCTGCTCAAAACCACCATCCAACAATGTGTCTGTATGAATGTAAGAACAGCTTTCAAATTATAACAAGAGAATAACACACAAACACAGAATACTTTGAAAAACATGACAATTTTGAAGATATTTTGGCTTTTTTCTGTTATTTGGTATTTTTATTTTGCATTTTCTTCATTGTCAACTGCAAAACTGATCTAAAACGGATTCATAATAGAAACTGGTCTTTGAAAATTGGTTCAGAACACATATTTACATTTAGTTTTCTACATACCATTTCAGGCAAAAATTATGGTGTGCAGTTGTGGTGTGCAGAAGCGGAGGCAGGAGTAGAGCACCAGGACTAAACTAGGACTAAACCAGGTCTAAACCAGGTCAAGTTTTGTGGTATGCAGAAGCTGAGGTAGGAGTAGGGCACCAGGACTAAACCAGGACTAAACCAGGTCTAAAACAGGACTAAACCAGGACTAAACCAGGTCTAAAACAGGACTAAACCAGGACTAAACCAGGTCTAAACCAGGTCTAAACTGGTCTCAGTGTTGTGGTGTGCAGTAGCAGAGGCAGGAGTAGGGAAGGTTGGAGAAACAGCCCTGGTTCGTGGTCACATTTTGTTTTCTACATACCATTTTTGAACCAGACATTTTTAAAGTCTGCATTTGTCTGAATTTGTGAGAAGAACTCAGCCTAAATCTGCAGGGTTTGTGTGTTAAACATGTGTGAATGAAACAAAACACAAGTCCAGGTCTGTTTGTGAGGAGGAAACATTAGAAAATAGCCTAATATGGGACTGTTAAAAAAACAAAAAACAAAATTAAACCAAGAAAGCCAAAATTTACAAGTAAAATAGCTTTATTATCCAAATAAAATACAACATGAGGATTTGTACCTAAATGCCCTGAGTCAGACATTCATAATTATTACATTTATTCACACAAAAAACAATATATTATGTTTTAAAGTATGGGTGGGTGCAGTAAGCCAATGCTAGTTCTAGTTTAAGGCGTATTATAAACTTATTTTACACAACAGAAAACAACATTCTTGAACATACTTGAATTTACAAAACTAATATTTGCAGTGTTTTGAATTTAATATTTACATAAAGTCAAAGGCAAAAAAATAGGAGTTATTGAGGAATCGTACCCACAACCTATTCACTGAGAGCACAAGCTGGACACGTTTGCCTAGGAGTAAATCAGGACTTAACCAAGATTAAACCAAGACTAAAACAAGACTAAACCAGGACTAGTTTTGAGGTATGCAGAAGCTGAGGCAGGAGTAGGGCACCAGGACTAAACCAGGACTAAACTAAGACTAAACCAGGTCTAAATTAGGACTGTACAAGGTCTGAACCAGGACTAAACCAGGTCTTAACCAGGTCTAAACCAGGACTAAACCAGGACTAAACTAGGACTGTGGAAGGACTGAACCAGGTCTAAACCAGATCTAAACCAGGACTAAACCATGACTAAACCATGTTTAAACCAGGACTAAACCAGGTCTAAAGCAGGTCTAAAGCAGGTCTAAAGCAGGTCTAAAGCAGGTCTAAAGCAGGTCTAGTTTTGTGGTATGCAGAAGTTGAGGCAGGAGTAGGGCAGGTTGGACAGACAGCCCTGGTTCGTGGTCACTTGCATCTCACTGAACAGGAGTCTTTGTTTGTCTGGGGCTGGAGAGTTCTTCTTCAGCTCGGACAGTTTTTGTAGAACCTGACGATGATCTCGGCCCCGAACCAGGCCCCGAAACCACAACACGGCCACCAGGTGCTTCCTCCTGAATAAAACAAAAATCAAACTGTGTCAGATGCCCTTCCATCATCCTACAAATACTGTGGAAATGATAATAATAATAATTCACAAACATTTCTTGAAAACACACCACCTTGTGACGTCATGTGGTAATACAGGAAGTTCTCCACTGTGTTTTTAAACTCCACACACCTTCACTAGAATGATTTGGAAAATTTCAGACCTGGAATTGCCAATCTCTACTGAACTAAAGGTAAAAAGGAGCTTGAAAACTACCACTTCATGACATCACAAGGTGGAACAGAGCATTTGGAGATTTGAAGATGTAGACGGACTAATAATAAAGAGTTACTCAAACATGAATGAAACAAAACACAACTCCAGGTCTGTTTTTGAGGAGGGAACAACATTAAAACACAGCTTAAAGCTCACAAGAGTCCATTTTGCGTAAAACAAGTCCACTGTAGTGTGTACTGTTTGCATCTAATTATAAAGTATTTTACTGTCCAAGAATCAGGAAGTGAGCAATTATCATGATAGCTGTTAACATTATTAACGTAACATAATTTGAACAGTTTAAATCACAGTATTCATCTAAAACGACTTCTTCGATTAAGAAAATAAAATTGGAAAACTGAGTAAGTACGTCACAGTGGGCGTGACTGGAGTAAAACTGGCAAAAGGGCGTCTTGAAAATAATTAAAGCTGACTCAAACATGCACAAATCACTCCAAATACAACTTCAGAGGATCAATTGCCACGTTTACATGAGAGCTTTAATTCTGATTAAAAGTAATTTAATTCTGAATAAAAATTAATTCTGCTTTAAAAAGACCATGTAAACAACTTAACAACAAACTTAATTCCGAATTAAGTGGGTGATTTATTCCAATTTTAAAGCCAAATTAATTTATTCCTTGATCGTGTAAATGTTTATTCCGCTTAAAAATAATTCCGGTCATTCGGCGCATGCTCGTTGGGTCGCCCTTCTGACGCACTGCAAGACTGAGGCCCGGAGTAAATGTTGGTCTCAAACCGAAACAATTACTTTAATAAGTACGCTGGAAGAACTACAAATAATGAAAACCGAGATGACAAAAAGCCGGTAGCAGCTGAAGTGTGAGTTTTCTTCCGGGCGACGTAAATCCGTTCGTGTTTCTGTCCAATCAGAACCCTTCTTGACCCCCAGACGTTGAGTGGAATTAAATAAAGCCGATTTAACGTGTTTTCCATGTAAACCTCAAGTCGGAATTATTATTTCCATGTAAACTCGAAGGAGAATAATTTAATTCCAAACTATTTAATTCGGAATTAAAAAACATCATGAAAACGTGGCCATTGAGAAGAAACGACTATAACATGGATTAAAGCTCTGAAAAGTCCAGTTTGTTTCCACACTACAGCCTCATCTTAAGTTAAAACTGAAAGTCCTTCTGTTGAAATCTTATATCATTTCAATT
Organism: Taenioides sp. WSHXM2023; assembly: GCA_029959045.1. Taxonomy (NCBI): domain Eukaryota; kingdom Metazoa; phylum Chordata; class Actinopteri; order Gobiiformes; family Gobiidae; genus Taenioides; species Taenioides sp. WSHXM2023. Next base: position 25,679,014 of record CM057102.1, read on the forward strand.
CTTCAGCTCAAACTTCTGATAATGAGGAACCTGATCTGGTAAACACCGTGTTCACTCAGGTCTTCCCCCTGTAACTGTGTGAAACTAGAACTTTACTTTCCATACTTTCACCATCTGCCAAAACGTTTTTAAACGTGAGAAACAGAACTAGTTCATTTTTATTCACCACAATGAGTTTAGAAGCATGTTTCACACCTTTCAGAGACCAGAGCTTTGGCATCACAGTGATGCTACAAACAACTAGCATAACAGTGCACTTCCTGATTCGCTGAGTATAAAAATGCTTTATAATTAGATGCAGACAGTACGAGGTCTAAACCAGGGCTAAACCAGGATTAAGGCAGGTCTAACCCATGATAAAACCAGAACCAAACCAGGACTAAACCAGGTCTATACCAGGAGGAATAAACCTGGGTTAAACCAGGACTAAGCTTAGGTTAAACCAGGACTAAACCATGATGTAAAGTATCACAGAGATAGAGCTGTTTTAAGATAAGATAAGATAAGATAAGATAAGATAAGATATGCCTTTATTAGTCCCACAGTGGGGAAATTCCAGTGTTGCAACGCACAGTTCAAGAACAGCAGGAAAATGGAACATGCAATAAAACAAGATAATAGATAATGGCTTGAAAATAGTTTAAAAATAGACTTAAAATAGACTCTAATGTAACACACTGTTCCGGTGGAGCAAAAATATAAAATACCAAAATACTATTACGTACAATAAAAGTAACAGTGCAGCATATGAACAGAGTAAATCTCAGTAAAGTGACTTCAGTATATTATGTTATTTACAGTAATATGACTATGTTTATGTACAGACAGGATAAATATCAGTAAAGTGACTTAAGTGAATTATATCAGTGTATCAATGTTCCATACGGTGGAACATTTTATCCAAAGCACCAACATTTCCATGGCGACAGGCAGGTGGAGGCCACGTTTGAGTCAGGTTTGTGGAGCCGGCTCACATTAAGGAAGCATGTTTATCTATGTTTTTAGACACATGTTTAGTTTTTTGGCTAAAAAGTTCCATGGTGGGCCTTAGTTATTCAGGAGTTTATTGTCATTTATTTGTTACTATACTGTATTGTGTGAGCGTCAGTGTAAGTAATTTTCCGTGAATCAATAAAGCTTGTCTAAATATCAGTGCTGAAACAATATAAAAATGATGGACCTTCCTGAACAGCTTTAAAGAGGGATTATTACACTTGAGCTAACACATATTTAGATCACCATGTTTCCTTTTATTGTTTTGAAAATGCTAGATTCTCCGAAAACAAGGTATTAACATGTTTTATTACTTTCACTTGAGTTTTTGACGCAATCACAATGAAACTACTGCACATCACATCAGGTTTGTAAAGTTGTTGTGTACTATTTTGTATCACGTTTTTGCGTATTTATGGAGAATTGTCGCGTGGGAGCATGGGTGACGTAGGCTTGTAGAAAATCTTACAGCTAAATGTAAAGAAGGTTCGAATAGGGCCCGGGAGAGATCACTAAATTACCCAAACATGCATGGCTGACGTCTTAAGCTATTGTAAAACCACAGTAACACAGTGGCACAGTAAAGAAAAGACATAAAATTACATGATATTGTGTAAAATATAAGGTTTCCATTATTTTTTGGGGGGTTTCCAAAACTTTTAAGTAATATCCAAAACTGAGTTGAAAACGTACTATTGCGACAGCGTCAGATACAGATCCTGTTTTGTTTTATATGGGCCACAGTTCACTGGAGAATCACTATGATGAGGTTATGAGCACTTTTCCAAACTCCCACAGGCCACAGATTTACCATCACAGTAATGCCAACAACTGCTAGAAACCTAAAAGCGCACTTCCTGATTAGGACCACACCAGGACTAAATCAGGTCTAAACCAGAACTAAACCAGGACTAAACCAGGTCTAAACCAGGCCTACCAGGACTAAACAAGGTCTAAAGCAAGACTAAACAGATCTAAACCAGAACTAAACTAGGACTAAACCAGAACTAAATCAGGACTAAACCAGGACTAAACCAGATCTAAAACAAAATTAAACTAGGACTAAGCCAGATTTATACCAGAACTACACTAGGACTACACCAGGACTAAACCAGGTCTAAACCAGGACTAAACCAGGACTAAACCAGAACTACAACAGGTCTAACCCAGAACTACATCAGGCCTACCAGGACTAAACCAGGCCAACCAGGACTAAACCAGGCCAACCAGGACTAAACCAGGTCTAAACCAGGACTAAACCAGAACTAAACCAGGACTAAACCAGGACTAAACCAGGTCTAAACCAGAACTAAATCAGGACTAAACCAGTAAACCAAAATTAAACTAGGAGTAAGCCAGATCTAAACCAGGACTACACTAGGACCAAACCAGGTCTAAACCAGGATTAAAACAGGATTAAACCAGGACCAAACGAGGTCTAAACCAGGACTAAACCATGACATGAGTACTGTATTATAGGTCTATCCATTCTCTTGTACTATGGAGTCTTTTAAGTATCAGAAGTTGGGTTTGAAATGCGAGTGTTGCGACAGCGGTGTACAGATCCTGTTTTGGCGGTTGTTATGGCTTTAAATGTGTCACAGTTCAGTGGAAAATCCCATTAACAGTCCGGCCTCGGCTTCCTCACGGGTCTCCAAGATTTCCTGCTTCATATTTCACTGATAAAACCAAAATATCCAAAATGCCAACCATGTGAACAGTTGCATCACAGAGTTAAAATATCTTTCAAAATGACTCGATTGTGACAGAACAACACGGGGACGATTATGAAATTAGACCTGATCCTGCACTGACCAGCAGTATAAAGTTCTACAAACATTATACCGTTAGACGCAGGTTTTCATTTCATTTAATTTCATTAAAGCCTTTTCTTGTGCTCAGGTCATGGTGGAGAATTGCTCCTCTGTGTTTTGTCACTGATGTCAGTCCCTAAACCTTGATAAAAATACATCTGTACTTTATCTACGCCTTTATTCTCATAAAATTCTGACTTCAATGTTGAGATGTTCATTCTGGTTTATTTTTTGAATATTATTTATTTATTTATTTATTTATTTATTTATTTATTTTTGAAGCATCAACATTCTTTTTATTTCCCTGATTTTTTACACTGTACATTGTCATTGATTATACTTTTATTATACTTCTTCGTAAAACCAGAACTTGTTACATTCAAATGGGAAATATCCAAGTTCCCAGTGGTCTTGAAGGCAGCCTAAGCACCAGAGTTTATCCATACAATTAATACTCATAGGATACATAAACGGTAGAAATGTTACGCAGTGGGGCTTTAACTAACTTACTGCATGCCCTTGTGGGTATTTCTGCTTTTTACTGACTTAACCATGACAAAAGTTTCCAAAGACCACACCAGACTTTGGCACGAGAGCTGGTTAATCTGTAGTGATAAAGTAAATAATTATCCAAACGGGGAAATCCCAGTATTAGCAATCACACGAGGAGATGTCTTACCCAAAGTCTGGACAGTGTTGTAATATGGGCCCGAGGTGGTTCTTGATGTCAGATGCATGTTTCTGTCCAATGATGTCACACAGAGCGCCACCTACTGGATACAGCCAGTCATGATGGGACTCCTGATGAAACAAAACACACGTAAGTATGAAATACAACTACAGACATCCATCCATCCATTTATTTCCGCTTATCCGGGGCCGGGTCGCGGGGGCAACAGTCTAAACAGGGACTCCCAAACTTCCTTCACCCTGAACACTTCCTCCAGCTCCTCTGGGGGAACCCCAAGGCGTTCCCAGGCCAGCCGAGAGACATAGTCCCTCCAGCGTGTCCTGGGTCTTTCCCAGGGCCTCCTCCCAGTGAGACATGCCCGGAACACCTCCTGAGGGAAGCGTCCAGGAGGCATCCGGAACAGATGCCCAAGCCACCTCAGCTGCTCCTCTTGACGTGGAGGAGCAGCGGCTCTACTCCGAGCTCCTCCCGTGTGACTGAGCTCCTCACCCTATCTCTAAGGGAGCGCCCAGCCACTCTGTGGAGGAAACTCATTTCGGCCGCTTGTATCCACGATCTCGTCCTTTCGGTCATTACCCAAAGCTCATGACCATAGGTGAGGGCAGGAACGTAGACTGACGGTAAATCGAGAGCTTTGCCTTTCGGCTCAGCTCCACCACAACAGTCTAATACAGTAATCACTGCCGACGCTGCACCGATCCACCTGTCAATCTCATGCTCCATCCTCCCCTCACTCGTGAACAAGACCCCGACATGTTTCTCACTCTCCCATACCTAATAAATCAATAATAAATGGTAAAATGTGCAAAAGTGCAAAAGGCATATAGTGCAAGACAGTCTTTTTTGGGGGGGTCAGGCGGGTCTGAGTTCAAGTGTTCTTTGGGGAATTCTGTTCTTGGGCAGACACAGATTTTTAACTTCCTGTCAGCCTGGTGGGTAGAGAGGGGAGAGAGTTGTATTGTGTATTACTAATGTTTTGTGTGTTTTAGACACCCTCGAAAACGAGATGTCACATCTCAAGGGGCATTCCGATAAAATAAAATAAATAAATAAAAAAAAAATTGGGGCTGCTAAAATCTAGTTAGGAAGTCTTTTCTTTCCCCACTTTATCTGCAGAATTATTGTGCAAAATGGACTTTGTATTCAGACTGATTCATGAATCAATTTTCAAGACGACATTTTGTGGATCTACCGGTGCACACCCACTGCTCAGTACTTCGGTCTCTTATTCCTTCTTTAATAAATTTTAATTGACCATCTGCTACTTTATGTTTTGTTTCAAGGGCATTCACATCAAAAACACACATCAATTTGAAAAGGAAAGTAAGTCTTTAATCGCTGACTAATTAAATCATGGTTAGCTCTGGCTCTAAAAAACTGGCTGTTTATGTTTAATCTTGATGGAAAATCCAGATTAATCCCACCCAGACACTGGAAGAACATGCAAATTTAAGGTCCTATATTATGCAAAATGGACTCTTGTGAGCTTTAAGTCATGTTAGAATGCTGTTACCTCTTTAAAAACAGACCTGGACTTGTGTTTTGTTTCATTCACACATTTGAGTAACTATTATTATTCTGTCTACATCTTCAAAGCTCAAAAATGCTCTGTTCCACCTTGTGATGTCATGTCTACCTTTTACGTTCTGTTTAGTAGATATTGACAATTCCAGGACTGAAATCATCCAAATGATTCTAGTGAAAGTGTGTAGTGGAGCACTTCCTCTATTACCACATATGCAGGTTTGTGTGTTAAACATGTGTAAATGTGAGTACCATAGTCCTGAAGAGCTCCTGCAGCTGCCTCCACTGCGCTCTGATCTTATCGGCTGCTCTCTCGTGTTTCCTGTTTTTACACGAATAAATACTTTTCATCAGCTGACCCAGGTACTCGCGGCTGACGTACAGGTGCAGGGCGCTGGCTAGCTCCTGTCAAAACACACAAAAACACAGATAAGAGGGTCACCGAAACAGGAAGAACATGGAAAGAGTGTCAACGATAGTAAATTTACAAACTCCATTTCAGTACTAAGGAATAGGTTGGATACTCAATACCGATTCCAGTACCACAAGGTCTTTCTTTAGACAATAGAATGTGATTTTCAACATTAAATCATAGTACTTTTTTTTCTATTCCCGTGTGGTCTTATACCTGTGTAACCCTTCAGTGGTCCTGTAGGTTCATAGTGATCTTTAGTCTATGTGCTCTTATACTTGTTCTGATACAGCTCAACATCATTCTAAAGACATTTAGGAAAGGTTCTTAGGTTTTTAGTATCGATACCTGCGAAAAAAATGAGTATCTAGTTTCAATGCTAGTTTTAGTATCTGATTCTAAATACTTTTATTTATTTATTTGAATTAGGACAGTACATATTAATCAATGCGTCTACAAAAAAGTTTCCACATAAATATGCCGGAGTTAGTACTGGAGCTAAATTTCATCCGTTGTCCTAAGGCAGGTGCAAACATGAAACATTCAATATGATGACACAGACATTTAGACATTACACCAGTCAGACATAAACACACAGCCTGAGAACACAATAACATGATATTACACTATTTACAATAAAAGTGCCTCAGTCTAGAGTATAAAGAGCCCAAGACAAATGGATAGTCATCTATGAGTACAGGACTGCTGCGTTTTCAACCAGTTCTTAAGGATTTGTTTGAAGGTTGAGTACTGTCCACAGTTTCTAATGTGCTCTGGTAGTGTGTTCCATAATTTTGAGCCTCTGATAGATGCCACAGTTTGGCAAAATTTAGTTCTGCGCCTTTGTATATTGCAGTCTCCTCTTGTTAATGCTCTGGTGTTTATCCCAGTATTATTTTTTTTATTAATAAAATCCTTTAAAGGTGGAGGAGCAAGCCCATTTAGAACTTAAAAAATGAGACAAGCATTCAGGAACATCTGATAACTTTCAAAATCTAAGATATTGTACTTCCTCAGAATGTTACAATAAAGATAGTTTAAAGGCTTTTTATCTAAGGCTTTCAGAGTTTTCTTAAACAGAGACTTTAGGGGCTTTAAAACACTCTCAGTAGTCTGAGACCATGTGGTATGACAGTAGTTTTTGAAACCCTAAACAGAAACACCAGGTGGAGGACATTATAAACAGTTCCGCTCTGTGTCTTAAACTTGATTTTTTCTCCATGTATTTGAGCAAAACGTGTCTTGAACCAGTTCAGACACATGGCATAAGCAGCTCTTGAGGTCAAAATAAGTCTGCTGTCTACTTATAAAACATTTTACTGTCTGGTAATCAGGAAGTGCATGGTTAGCATGCTAGTTGCTGTTAGCTTTACCATGATGGCTCTGGAAATTGTGAAAAACGCTCATCGTGGTGGCTAATTACAATCCGCTGAATGCATAAGGTAAGTGAGGAACAACTTTGGATCACTGTGAACTGTTTCCAAAGAACTAGTTCTGTTTTTTACCTTTGTGGAACAGGAAAAATCAGGTAGAGCGCCTGTAACATTTCTCTGGAAAGCTCAAAATGATGAGGTTACATAATGCTCCACCTCTGACCTTGGTAAAATTATGACAAAAACAGCAGGAAGTTTTGAAATGAAAATGAGTCACATGTGTTTCTAAAGGGTAAAACATGGGTTTATTGTGAAAGGTTATCTGTGATTGTTTTGGTAACAACATTTATAGCAGCTCCAAAGTGAGGAAAGGAGTTAGAACACATGACTTGGTTGATGGTTCAGTCCCTCAACCAGCCCGGCATATGTCATTGTGCTCTTGAGCCAGGCGCTTCATCCACCTTGACAATGATGGTGAGTTTAGTTAGTTTAGTTGTTTTTTTAATTCCTAAAATCGTCTCTTGTGAGCTTTAAGCCATGTTATTATGTTGTTACCTCCTTAAAAACAGACCTGAAGTTGTGTTTTGTTTCATTCACATGTTTGAGTCATTCTTTATCATCAGTCTGTTTACATCTCCAAAGCTCAAAATGCTCTGTTCTGCCTTGTGATGTCATGAAGTGGTAGTTTTCAAGTTAGCAGCTGCCTCTTACCTTTTCCTCAGTAGATATTTGCAATTCCAGGGCTGAAATGATCCAAATGATTCTAGTGAAGGTGCATGAGTTTAAAAACACAGTGGGGCACTTCCTGTATCACCACATGACATCACAAGGTGGAACAGAGTGTTTTCAGTTTGAGAGAAGAACTCAGCCTAAATCTGCAGGGTTTGTGTGTTAAATATGTGAATGAAACAAAACACAATCAGAGACTAGTGTAATATTACAAAAATAATGTTTTGTTTTGTTTTGTTTTTTTTCCCTTATACTGTATTGATCAATCCCAATTTATTGTTTGCTTTAATTTTGTCTTAAACTGGGCCTCCCACCTGGTTGACTCCATAGACACTGTTATTGTTTTATCATTATTATTATTTATTATTTCTGCAGCATTTTCGTTATAAATGTACTTAAAGGCGCTATCTTAAAAAAACAACAACAACAACTTCATTGTTGTTGTTGTTTGCAGACAGTTTGCAGTGGTCCAAAGTTATTCCTCACTTACCTTGTGCATTCTGAGCATCCTACTTATTCCCCTCATTTACTGTAAGTATCTTTCACTTCCACAGACCAGGGTGGAGTGACAGTGAAAGCATGCTAACAGTGCATTTCCTGATTCAAACACAATCAAACACAGATACACAGAACATATCAGACTTCAGTACTGCTCAAACACATGTATTTTCAAAAAAATAGAGCCCTATAAAACCATATTTGTGTTCTATTATTCCAAAGAAACCCCACTTCTACCTCCAAGATAAATTTATTTCTCATTTTCCAGGGCTTTCCCGTCATTTAAGCCATATGCCGGTATTCCAGGTTTTCCAGGAAGCTCAGCACACCTCTCAACCTCCTTCAGTTCCCAGACTGATGAACTCTGTCCGGTTTTGAACAATAGATCTAAAATGGCCCAGCTGGAAGTTCCAAAACACTCACTAAATAAACACGGGTTTCCTCATCTCTGCCCTCAGACTATTCATCTTGTTATCCAGAAAATACTACACAAGACTGTGCCAACACCACTGGGAATTCTGGAGTCGACCAATGCGATAAAACGTAGATAAGATTAGCTGAAAAATGATTGCAACTTTTGACCGCATACTGATTGATGATGATAACAAAAAAAAAAACATTCTTTCTTTAGACAATAGAATGTGATTTTTAACATTAAATCATAGTACGTTCTTTTCTATTCCCACGTGTTCTTATATGTGTGTAATCCTCAGCGGCACAACATCATTCTAAAGACATTCAGGAAAGCTTCATTTCTGTCCTGTCAATGGGATTTGGGGATTTTTAGTATCAATACCTGTGAAAAATGAGTATCTAGTTTCAATACTAGTTTTAATATCGATTAGTATCTGATTTTTGATACTTTTGACAGCCCCATTGGTGGTTTTCAGGTTGTATATATATTTTTTGTATATACATATCAAAAAGATAAATTCACAAAAGTTGAATCTGTTTTTGTTTTTTTTAATTACTGACTAAACCCAATACCCAACCCTCACTGTACTGCAACATAATTTTGCAATTTAACAATATTCATTAATATTCATAAAAAAAAATATCAGAATAAACAATAATAAGATGTGAGACAGGCCTCTACTTTGACCATGTTTAAATCCAGACTCAAAAAGGTTCTGTTTAGCTGCATTTGACTGAAAGGTTTTCATTCTGCTCTCTTCTCTCTCATTTAATGTCGCTCTCTCTCTTTTAATTTTATGGTGATTATTAATATTTTGATTTGTTTGTTTTGTGATTTTAATACATTTCTTATTCTGTAAAGCACTTTGAATTACTTTGTGTACGAGCTGTGCTATACAAATAAACTTGCTTTGCCTATTGAAACTAATTTATGCCACCGTTTCCCCAAAGACGTCTAATTATAAAGAGTTTGTATTGTCCGAGAATCAGGAAGTGCGCTGTTAGCATCCTAGTTGTCGTTAGATTTTTCCCGTCTGTTCTCTTAAAGTTGTGACGTGTGCTTTCAAAAAGTTTAAAAGTTCAAAAAACGGTTCACGGTTTTCAGAAGCCAGAACCGTCACTGTAACGCTAACAGCAACTAGCATGCTAACCGCACTTCAGCATTACTTCCTGGTTCGAGCTGTTTATACAATATATCTGTACTGGGGCAAGACAAAAATTGCTTAAATACGTGGACAAAAAATCAGGTATAACACCTTTTAAGTTGTTTTTGATACTCACTTTTACTGCGTGAATTGTGTGGTCCTCTGCTGTCTTTTATTTATTTTTTATTTATTTATTGTTTTTTATCTATTTTATTCTTTTAGTACTGTCTTTATTGATTGATTTTATAATTTTTATGCATTGATTTTATTATTATTCTTTTATCTATTGATCCTGTTAGTTCCTTTTGTTTGGAACAAAATTCTGCAGACTTTTCAGAATGAACTGCTCTTTGGAAACCGTCTTGTTTCTAAAACGTGCTATACAAATACAAATAAAGTTGGATTGAATTGGACCTGTGCATTTAACTCATAAACTACAAAAGCCTGAGTGCGGCGCCCCCTGTAGTTTGTGGTGGTATTACCTGACTGTGTGGCTCCCTCAGGACGGAGCAGTGCTGGGAGAGCTCCTCTGTTCTCTTGGACAGATCCTTAAAGTCTGCATCATTCGTCAGCCATTTTCTTGTCATCATCCTCCTCAAGGGAATCTGCGACAGAGTTTGGTCAGAACTGAGAGCACAGAACAGTGACGGTGCTGAGAAATGGATATTAAACCAAGAATTAATAAAAGGCTGAACTAATCACGACATAGAAGAATCCCTGTAGTTTAAACGGAGCTGGAGACAGGTGAGAATCCTCAGGTGGAGTTTGCTCTGGAATTGTCAGATAGTAGATTTGTTGACCTGGTTTATGGTTCATATCTCTATAATTACTGGGCCTCTTCACATGAAACATAAACTGACACAAAGTTCACCATATTCTCTGTCAGAATGGCTTTTTTTTCACAATAGTTCCGGAAAATGGTGCCATTATTCAACCGCCAAGATAGGGCTGAACGATCTATTGTTTTAGACCGAAAATCACGATCTCAGACAACACGATTTTGGGATCGTTTAAAGCCACGGTTTTTTGCAGCGCTCCTAACTGACCCAGGTTTTGTTTCGTCAACTATTTCACACATGGATATCGCCTCCCTGCCGCGCTGCTGAGCTCACCAATCAGAAGCGGCAGCACAGGTCACGTGTTCAACTCCAGCTCACCAATCAGAAGCGGCAGCACAGGTCACATGTTCTCGACTCCAGCTCACCAATCAGAAGCGGCAGCACAGGTCACGTGTTCAACTCCAGCTCACCAATCAGAAGCGGCAGCACAGGTCACATGTTCTCGACTCCAGCTCACCAATCAGAAGCGGCAGCACAGGTCACGTGTTCTCGACTCCAGTCAGTGTAGCTGGTCATCAGTTTCAGAAATGGCTTTAGCGGGACCAGAATTGGAGTCTGGGGTTTTGAACCCAAAGAAAAACAGCACGTCGGTCATTTGGCAGTATTTCGGGTTTGAGGCTGCAGACGAACATCAGAAACAGGTGCTGTGCAAAACACGTCGTGCTAAAGTTGCCACATCCAGTGGAAACACGATCAATTTATACCGCCATACGCGCATTTGCATGACGAGTGCACGGCGAGAAAGTCCAGTGAAACGTCTAGTGCAGGGGTCGGCAACCTTTAATACTCAAAGAGCCATTTGGACCGTCTCCCACAGAAAAAACACCCGGAGCCACAAAACCCTTTTGACATGTAAACCAGCGCTAACTAGCGAGGGAACTACAGGCAAAACTAGAACTCCCAGAGAACAACAAGCGCACCATCCTCCACTACAGCTCATAAGCGCGAGTCTTAAGAGAATTATTTACACCTTTCAGTCTTTTCATCACAACAGTAGCAACATAAATAAAGTGCATGAGTGAAATAAAGAACTGCGCTGCACACGTACGACCTGCACACGTATAATCTCTGAAAAGTTTAACATGAACCATCTCCAACGCGATAGAAGCACAGAACAGACTCACCATAGGCAGAACATCCCTCAGTCACAGAAAGAACACGCATATTCCACTGAGTCCTGCCCTTTAGTCCGACAGAAGCTGACCGCATCAGCGGCACAAGGAGCTTCTAGTTTATGCAAATGAGCCATGTGGTTTTAAGTTTTGCTTCTGTATAACGTAAACAAATGTGCGCAAAGCTGCATTAAACACATTATTATTTGAGTCCTCCTCGTAGGAAATAAAAAGCCAAACTTAAATTATCCACCCGCAGAACCAAAAATGCGTCTGCTTCTGTGTTCCGTCATCATTTTATCGCGTGTACATTGTGTACCAGTCTCGGCTTTGACGCATGTTTTGAGCGACAAAAATATTAAAAACGTTTTATTTAAATGTTACAAGATTACCATTATCTACAATTTTAGATTTACATTTAAAAACGAACACACTAAAATAAAAATACAATGTAATTATTTTCCAAAGTCACAGGGAGCCACGACAGAACGATGAAAGAGCCACATGCGTTTTCATTCTTGCATTACAGTTATGGAATTTAGTGTTTAAATGGTATGATGTAAGTTTCTCTGATGCTTGCGAATGTTCATGTGCACTGAAAAAAATCGTGGATAAAATCGAAATCGCAATTTTTGCCAGAAAAATCGCAATTCAATTTTTTCTTAAAATCGTTCAGCCCTACGCCAAGGTATGGTAGAGCGTTTGCCCACTGACCCAAAGGTTGGCGTTTGAGATTCCAGCTCCCACAGATGAATGCTGTCGTTGTGTCCTTGGGCAAGACATTTAACCCCTAGTGTCTGTGTACACTGTGTACAGAACCTGGAACAGTCTTCCTGAACATGTGAGACAGGCCTCTACTTTGACAATTTAAACCCAGGCTCAAAACGGTTCTGTTTCGCTGTGCAAATGACTGAAAAGTTTTTATTCTGCACTCTTCCCTCTCATTTAATGTCTCTCTCTCTCTTTTTAATTTTATTATGATTATTTATGTTTTCATTTGTTTGCATTGGGATTTTAATGTCTTTTTTTACTCTAAAGCACTTTGAATGACTTTATGTACAAATTGTGTTATACAAATAAAGTTGCCTTCCCTTGCCTACACTGGTGTCTGAGTGTGTGTGTGTGTGTGTGTGTGTGTGTGTGTGTGTGTGTGTGTGTGTGTGTGTGTGTGCGTGCGTGCGTGCGTGTGTGTGTGTGTGTGTGTGTAATAAAGCGTTTTGAGTGCCTTGAAGGTGGAAAAGCGCTGTATAAAAGTGACTGTTACATTTTACCATGAAAAGTTCAACTTTACCATGAAAAGTTCAACGTTTTCTCAGTTTTTTTTCTTTTTCACAGTCGCTTCAGAAAGTGGTGCCATTTTTCAACCCCAGAGACATGATTGTTGTCAGGTGAATGGACTTGAAACCATAAAATTAATAGGACAAGTTTATGGAGATGATCCCAAACAAATAACGATCTATTCTATTTTGCATACTTTGTTCAAAAACAGTGAATCTTGCATAGACTTTAATGGTGTCATGATGGGAGATTCATTGTTTTGTTTTTGAAAGAAATCTCCAAACTCCTGATCCACAAATGTTGAACCTTCTCATTATTTGTTTGGGATCAGCTCCATAACAGTCAAAGTCCTTTCAGATAAGATAAGATAAGATAAGACTTTATTGATCTCACAGAGGAGAAATTCACTCGTGACAGAAGCTCACAGTCAGGGGACAGTATAGTGCAAAAAGTTGTGAAAAATTGTGCAAAACACTCAGAACAATAAGTAAATAAAAAATGAAAATCACAATAAATATTAACATATTTACAACATCAGGTAGCTCTTATGTACAGGGAGTGAAAGAAATGTAAATATATAATAAAACATATCTCTTATATAATATATATATATATATATATATATATATATATATATATATATATATATATGTAAAAGAATACAAATATACAAATATATAAATATATAATCTGAGGACAGTGGAGGCTGTTACTGAGGTGACATGGTTACAGGTTATTGCACAGGTTATTGCACAGGTTATTGCACAGGTTATTGCATGTGTTACACAGCTGACAATACTCACGTCTTTGGGGTTGAATAATGGCAACACTTTCTGAAGCTGTTGTGAAAAAAATTATTTCACTTTTGTTTATTTATACTGACAGAGAAGACGCTGAACTTTGTGCCAGTTTTTATTTCATGTGGCTAGGCCCATGAACCATAAACCAGGTCAACAAATCTGCATCTGACAGTTCCACAGCAAACTCCACCTGAGGATTCTCTCTGTCTCCAGCTCAGTTTAAACTAAAGAGATTCTAATTTGACCTCTTGGTATAATGGCGGCACATGTTTGGGTCACTTTTGGTTCAAATTACTTAAAAGTAAATTTCCCTTTGTGCGATTTAGGAACGTGAATCTTGTGATGTTTTGAGTAAAAATAGAAAGAAGTTATGGGTAAAAGCAGAAGAATACAATGGGCCGATTCCTTATTTGAAAAACCGCAGAGTGTCAAAGAAGAAGTGGACTTTCGCCATATAAAAGTCCACTATTTGTACCTGAAAACCTGGGCGATATGCCAAAAACTGTATTTTTCTTTCTTCATATTGATGCTAACAGAGGCACTGCTGTGTCTGAAGCTCTGTTACTCAAGTTAGACTTTAATCTGAGCTTTGTTTTAAGACAAGTTTCAGTTAGGAGAAATACTTGAATAGACTGTATAAAGAAGTGGACTAAGTCAGTGTGACGACCTATAGCGCCATAGCGTTCAGCTCCAGTCAAATGAAGCTCACAAGGTTAGCAGTTAGGACAAATTAGTGAAATAAAAACTACCAGGATCATGTAGAGCGGGTTAATACGAACACTTTAAGACCAAAATGCCGAGGCTCACAGCAGCAGCTACAGAGAGAGGGGCCACTATATTCCAGTGTTAATTCAGAGTCAGTGGAGCAATTGGAAATGGGAGTGCATCCATGCTCACTTCCTGTCTGGAACGCTGAGGCTAGCGGGTTAGCTGTGTCCATTTATACATTTATATATACAGTCTATGTCTTCAATAGCATGTTAAGCCTCAGTGTAAATGATGCAGCAGCACCCAGTGTGAACAGAGCAGCCTGGGCAGTGTTCTGGGACTGGAGCGTGTGAACGGAGGTCACGGCTCAGTGGGCCTCATTCATGAAGCGTTCTCAGGAACACATTTGTACTTAAGGCCTTACGAACATTTCTGGCATTCACAAAACTTTTTCTTAACTGAAAATGTTCTTCTGAAACAAATCCTACAAACAGTCTGTCATAAGAACAAAAATTCTACTGTTTTAGAATATTATTACTCTAATAATGCAGCAAAAAATTCTAATTCCTATATGATTGTAATTAATATATTTTCTTAAATTACTTCCTATAAACATATGACTCTGTGATCCAATAACATTTATGAGGCATTTTATAGAGCCTGTGTCTATTGGGTCTAACAGACTGTCTACAGGCTGCAGTGAGCTTCAGTCTGTCCCAGCCCCAGTGCTCTCCATATGGGCCTTTGTTAC
This sequence comes from Taenioides sp. WSHXM2023, assembly GCA_029959045.1. Taxonomy (NCBI): domain Eukaryota; kingdom Metazoa; phylum Chordata; class Actinopteri; order Gobiiformes; family Gobiidae; genus Taenioides; species Taenioides sp. WSHXM2023. The sequence goes on from CM057102.1 coordinate 25,694,095, forward strand.
AGGCCTATTCCTGGTCACCACGCTGGACTCAACACCCCCAGTCTGGCGCAGAGTCCTCTCAGTATCTTCTTAAAGTGGAAGTTACATTTTTAAGGAAAGATTCATGAATGAGGCCCAGTGTTCTAGCATTTGGTACCCAGCAATTTTCTGTGACATATGTGTGTGAGTGCGGCTTTAGAAATGACTCAACGTAAGTCTTGATTAATATGTAATATAAATGCACAGTCTTTACCTTCACACTGTCCTTGAACTGGTCCTGCAGGTCCTGGAGGAGTCTCCTGTTAAACCACTTTATTTCTTTGGCAAAAGTCTCCACCTCAGAGGGACAGGACTGGCTGTAGCCCTCCATGTGCTCCCTGTGAAACAGCAACATGGCATTATTATTATCAGGGCTTATATTATATTCAGACGGGCAACAGAACAGAAATGCATTAAAACGTGGCCCTCCTCCAGGCAATACAACAAAAATTTGCAAAATGAAAATAGCCACTATTTTTGGCTAAAAAGTGGCTTTAAGTGTAAGACAAATAACATTTTGTTTAGAAGTTTACAACAGAAGTTTGTTCAGGCTGTGACAGAGCTCTGCGGTCTTATGTTCTTATTTGAATGTGCAGCTTGTCCTTTTTTATTTTTACTGAGCCCTTTTTGCAGCACTTTGAAAAAAACCCAAACCCTGTACATACAGAATCTTCCAAAATGCATTCATGATGTCAACAGTTCCCATATTGTTCACGATGAACTAAATGTACAGTGTGATCGACTTATATTTCAACACTAAGTAACAAAGCATAACATGTGTTTCTTTTTCCTCGAGCTCAGTGCTTCTACACAGTAAAACTTGAGCAGAGTGCAGGAGCAGGGTGTGTTTAAAGTGTGGCTCCAGTCCTGTCTGCTCCTGTTCTGTTCAGGCCTGCAACCGCACACATCTTCTATATTTAGTGATGGTGTAAAGACCATTTGGGTCTGTGAGAGCAGGTGAACTGTTACAATGGCAGCTGCACTATTTTAATAGACACTTGTGTACTTTCGATTTTGAGTGCTTCTCTGTCACTGCCCCGTTTCCCCTAAAGCACGTGATCAGTGTGCCCCACTGGGACTGCTGCTGTAAACAGTGGCACATCGCCCACACAGATATAGAACGCTAGATCTCACAATGACTCCCGCTGTCTACTGGAACGAATGCAAAGCCGTCATCCTGGTACAGGGTAACGCTACTTTAAAAGAACGAACGTCAATCGGGGACAAGGCGATTTACATATTTAAAGTAGCCTACCTTAAATCTGCAAGTTTTATTTTCTTGGTTCGTTACACGTGTATTTACAACCGAGCCACAAATAAAGTGATGGAGAAGAGATTTGTGTTAACATAGCCTACTTTTACGTTCAAAATGTAATGGACATAATAATGCCATTTTTCACATTGTTCCATTTGAAATAAACATAAATGAATCTAACTGTTCCCCATCTAAGGTTTTCCTATGCTCAGTTTCTTCTGACTGCTAAAATGAGTAGCTCTTTGGCATTTTCTTTTTGTAAAGTTAGCTCACCAGAAGAACGAGGTTGGAGAGCCCTGGTTTAGACCTTTACAAACATGTTCTGAAATGAAATGTGTGGGATTCTTGTATTATTTTAGCAGTCATCTGAGATCATGCTCCTTCTCTACTTCACTTTAAAACCCCTGAAAAACAATTTTTTTCACGATGGCGTTCAACAGCTGTGTGGTAAGCAGCTGTCCTGGTGTATTGTGGGCACTGAGGGGGGGGTCCTGTGACTCGTGGCTGCCCTGGTGCATTATGGGTAGTGAGAGTAGGTCATGTGACTTACAGTAAAGCACTGAAGGAGTTGATGTATGTGATGTTGTATTGGGACCAGATGGGCTTCGGTTTGAGGGCGTCACAGTGACGTCTGAACTCCAACTCAAACCTGTGATGAGGAAATACAGAACACAAAACAAGAAAGTAAATGAATAAAAAGTCATGTTTATAGTTTAAGGAAAAGGACAACGTTAGCAGAAATAGAGTTGCCACAGTTGTACTCAAGTAAAAGTAACATAACTTCAGATAATATTACTCAAGTAGAAGTACAAAGCAGTTGTTCAGCAAATTAGTCAAATGAGAGTAAAAAGGATTTGGGGAAACTACTACTAAAGTAAGAGTAACAGTGTGGGTGTAACATCAGATCTGAAGGAGCGGTGCAAGAAACACAAAAGTTCAAATCATTTTATCTTGTCCACGTAAAGCTGTTGTCACTTGTAAACTTACTCACAGTGGGAAAAGGAACCACAACTTTTACTTGAATTTTTTAACAACTTTTTAGAAATCTGAGAAAATTATCCATCTTCCACCTTCAAGGCACTCAAAGCACTTTACATCAAGAAACCACACACCCATTAACAGTATTCACTATGGCAACAATGAGGATTAATTTTGACTTTTAGATTAAATTGTCTCTATTAAAGTAGTTTTGTCTCGTTATTACAGTTCATTAAAGGTCCTATATTATGCAAAATTGACTCTTGTGAGCTTTAAGCCATGTTATAATGTTGTTTCTTCATCAAAAACATACCTACAGTTGTGTTTTGTTTCATTCACACATGTTTGAGTAAGTTTGAGTTTATTATTAGTCTGTCTACATTTCCCAAGCTCAAAACGCTCTGTTCCACCTTGTGATGTCATGAAGCGGCAGTTTTCAAGTCAATAGTTACCTTTTACCTTTAGTTCAGTAGAGATTGGCAATTCCAGGTCTGAAATCATCCAAATAATAAGGTGTAGGTGCATGGAGTTTAAAAACACAGTGGAGCACTTCCTGTATTACCACATGACATCACAACGTGGAACAAAGTGTTTTCTGTTTGAGAGAAGAATTCAGCCTAAATCTGCAGGGTTTGTGTGTTAAACATGTGAATGAAACAAAACACAACTCCAGGTCTGTTTGTGATGAGGAAACAACATAATACTATAATACTAATAATAGTAATAATAGTGTAATATGGGCCCTTTAAAGTGTGTGTTGTGTCTGTACCTTTTGGGGAAGTGTGTGAGCTCAGTGAGACAGCAGCAGGTCACCCTCTGCTCCAGCTCTGGCTCTATGGCTCTGGACTGGGTCACGAACCCTTTCACAAACTGGACAGTGAAATGACATAGAGACATTAGAGCTGTGCTGGCACCATGTGGCAGAAACAGGGAACTGCAGTTATATTACAAAGGAATACTAGTAGATTGATACATACTAGTAGATATACTGAACATTTGAATTTGTATATTTTGCTTTTTGGTTTGTATTTGGTCTAGGATTTATAACAGAAGAGTCCTAGTCCTGATTTGAATGATGGTGCTTTTCAGTTGGAGGGTCTGCCACCTGCTTGTCTCCATGATGTTACTTTATTGCCTGGAATAAAAAAAGATCTGCGACTGAATAAATGCAAGAGAAGTTTAACAGTATACTGTGGAACATTCATCTCCATGGAGACAAGTGAGTGGCAGTTACATAGTGCACCTTTAAGCCAAATACTGTATGTTCTAAACTGGCACTTTGTCTGCATACATTTGTTTTAAATTCAGAGGTTTTGCAGACAAAAGTTTGAGGACTATTCACCATACGAAATATATAATATTTAATTTGAAATTGTTAACTGCTATGGCAACGGTCCTATTTTGTCATCATTCTGAAAAGTATGGATATTCAGAGCTTTCAAGCTATGTCAACTGTACTCGCCACAGCAATTAAGCAATTTACATTTTTGAAAGGGAAGGAATCATTTGGTAGAACCCTAAAGATAAATACATTAAACATATTTACAGTCCAGATGTCCATGTGCATGTCTGAGATGAGAGCGCCCTCTTCTGTCTCTGGCTCCTTTTCCACGCTCCAGAATTCAGTGTTCTCCAGACCTGTGATTTTATCCAAATACTTACACAGCTCCTCCTACGAGAGACGGAACAAAACTGCATCAGCGCAGTGTAGAACAACCCAAACACTCTGGATGTAAACAGCAGGGGGCACTGTAACTCATAAAGTAAAACCCTAACCCTAACCCTTTCCTAAATATAATCCAACTATAAGTATATCCATTTTCCTAACCCTGATCGTAACCCTGAGAGCGTCCTATCAAGAAAGTCACACGGAAGTCCAAATTCTCAAATATACTTTGCATTTTAGTTTTATCTATTTAATTTTTTAGAGAAATAGTCCATTTTACAAAAAAAGTTCTAGTCGCAGTGTTGATTTGGGGAATTGGGAATTAAACCCTGTGCATCCAACACACAACTGTTCAAGAGAGAGAGAGCGGGAGACATACAGTATTGAGCCCGAGGGAAATTCAGGTAATGTATATTATTCATTTATTTTATTTTATTCTTTCTGAAGGAGAAGCATCAAGATGTAGAGGCTCAGGTCTGACTTGGGTCTGGGCTGCGTCCCATTCCTCTGTCTTACCCCTTCGTCTTACCCCTACCCCTTGGTTTTTCATGTGAGGGTAAGGGGCGTCTCGATTCTAATTTTGATCACGGGCTACGGCCACGACCTGGGGCTATACACCCCTTGAAACGAAGTGAGCTCTCGACCAGACTTGAAATGAAGGGGTCGGCCTACAAGCTCAGGCAGGTGTTGGGATCAGGATGGAGCGTCACATCGACCAGCCAAGGAGTCTCATAAATGTTAAGTATTTTCAGCAGTTGTAAATATCAATTAACAGTTTAGCAGGTTTACAATTACTTTTAGTGAACTGATGTTGCAGTTTTAATTGTAGTAATGTCTGTTTAGCCGACGTTACCGTTTTTATCGAACTTTCATGTATAAACAAGCTCGTTTTTTGTCGAGCTGAGGTACCCGATAATCCTTGACGTGGCACGTTTTAGGTGAAATCAGTGTGAAGTCAATTTGCTTAACAGAAGCAAACGGTAATCGAGTGGAGTCCCATTTCTTAGGGGAACATTCGTACCCCGAGCCCTCACAGCTCGGTATCAAGGGGCAAGACAAAGACGTAGATAAAGGGGAAGGGGTAAGACAGAGTAATGGGATGCAGCCTTAGTCTTCCGCATCTCTAATACCTATAAATACTAAAAAAAAAAAACTATCATAGAAAATAATGGAGATGGCAATTTTTCCACATGGCAAATCGTCCCTGTGTGCGTTGGACTTTATGCAGTTTTAACGCGTGACGACGTTTTACTCACAGCAGTTAAGTATGTGTGTGTTTCCTGCTCTCTTATATTTTTCATCTGCATATAAAACACACATTTATAACACAGCAAGAGTTGTGTTAAAGCAGGGGTGTCCAAACTTGTTTCATCAAGGGCCACATATTTAAACACAGACGAAGCAGAGGGCCAATCGAGAGCCATAGACTGGGGCTCAGTACAGTGAATAATTGAAATATTTGCATGTTTAACATGTTAGAATGAGCTATCAGTCCTTTATTCATGCTGAGATCCACAAAACCACACAATAAATATTAAATATTGTCTTATCAAGGTAGATTTTCAAAAAAACTTGCAGTAAAAACTGCTCAAGGTAATTTGGGCCAATTCAAGAAAAATTTGTCTGAGGGCCGCATTTAACCCATGGGCCATAGTTTGGACATGCCTGTGTTAAAGCCTTTTTAAGAGCCGTGACACACCACGTTCAGTGTGTGTGTGTCGCATGGGTTCAACACGCAGCAAATGAAGCGCTGCATTTTAGTGTGCGCTGGCCTTAACACACGGCTCCTCGTTGTTTAATGTTTACCTAAAATATGTTAATAAAACTTTATAAACTGCAAAGGTATTCTTGAGTTTTAAATGTGCTTTTTTGACCAAAACAATCATGTTATGAATATTAGTTAGAAGGTAGCTGGTTATCAAAAACTCTATGGGAAAATGAATGGAAAATGTACTCCCGAAACCTTTAAAGTGGGCTGTTGAGCGTCATGCCTTGCTCACACAGCTAGAGGGCGCTGTGGCAGTGTACTCACCTGGACCCTGGAGCAGTATTTGTCTTTGAGCTGAGATATGAACCCGGGCTCCAAGTCCAGGTCTGTGCACTGGTCTGTCATGTCCACCTCCAGAGACACGTGGCCCAGAACCTCACTGCAACAACAAACAAACAAGGAGGATCCGTCAAATGCTTTTCTCCATGGAGATGTTATTGCTTTGGAATGTTTCACAGTATGACATTAAACCTTTCTATCTTCATGGAGACCAAACCGGACCAAGTTACAAGTCAGATCTGTGGAGAGGCGACCCCGCTCACAGTCAGAGTGTCTGTTTTTATAGGTATTTCTGAGCTCTAAACCCAACTGTAATTGAATAAATATAAGGTAGAGCTGTTTAATGTCATACAGTGGAACATTCCAGGCAGAGCAATGACGTATCCATAGAAACAAGCCGGTGACGGACCCCCAACTAGTAAAGTTACACAATGCACCAATGCACACACATTTTTACTTTTTATAAATCTGCTGAAATGCTGAGAACTTGTGTGAAGAGAAATATTTTGGGGTTTAATATTGCATGTTTTCTATGCATTCTTACTCTGTACTGCTCCATACCTCCCCTATACTTAAAGTTTGTACGTGTTTCTAATTATCGCTTAGTTTGGTGGGATAGGACCTGTGCTGTATATTTATCATAGTTTTACACATAGTTTTAAGTCAAGTGGTAGTTTGGGTAAAAAAGTTGAGAAGAAAAGTACAGAAATACAGGATGGTGGGATAAAACAGAGGTGGAATTGGACTAAGGGAGTGTGACGTTGTCTCTTCTAATCGCATGGACCCAGTGCACTCGGAGTTGTGCGTCAGTGGGGAAATGATGAAAACTGAGAGATGGTTGTAATTGTGGATTAGCCGAACATAACGGAACGCTACAATGACATGGAGATGAAGAAAACTGGGACATTTTCTCATTTTTCCCTAGATTTTGTCAGACATACTACCGGCAACAGAGCCGGCATGTTTCCAAACGTCTTCCTGGTTTGTGACGTAAGCGTGAATAGAGCCTATTTATGTTCATATCTTGATTTATGGACAAAATCGTGAAAAAAAAGCACAAGGATCATGTAGAGCGGGTTAATATTACAGAGAGACGGACAGTTTTTCAAGAGAAAGTGAATTGGGCCAGAGTTGATGGAACCGGAAGAGCGTCCATGCTCACTTCCTCTTTGAAACGCGGCAGCTAACGGTTCAGCTATGCCCATTTGTATGAACAGTCTATGCTCTGACCTGAAGTAGCCAGCTGCCCTTGTGCACAGAGCCTATAGAAAACCAAACAGTGAATGGACCATGGTGTCACCTCTTGTATCTGTTGAGGATCCAGCAGAGCAGAGCGTGGATGTCCTTCACTTCTGTGGTCTGAGTCTCCAGTTTCTTCACGTGCTGTCCCAAAACTCTGTTATAACTCTGCACATATTCACCAAACACCTTAAAACTGCGCGGGTACGACCACCTCAGCTCCCTCCTCACGCCCTCCAAGTCTGTCACCACCGCTTTACCCAGGATCCCCAGGTGCACGGCCAGCCAGGACTGGTTCTGGTCCCGGGTCTCCAGCTGGACCCGGTCGACTTTGGTCTGGACTCCATCTTGGATCGCAGATTTCCAGAAGTCCACCCAGCTCTCATTGAGACCTCCTGGCTCTGAGGCACGGCGTTCCTCCTCCTGAATGATCCGGGACACGAACTCAAGCAACTTCTTATTTCTGCGACAAGACAATCAATCAGTCAATCAAACTTTATTTACTCGAGGTGACCAAAGTGCTTCACATTAAAATCAATACATCAAACCATGAAATAAAATTAATTGAACAAGTGTCAAAAGCCAGTCTGAATAGATACGTTTTGAGCCGGGATTTAAACAGGACAAAATGGAGACGGTTTTGGCTTGGGGACGATTAGGTCAGTTTAAAGGTGCACTTAAAGGTGTAACTTCTAAGGTGGAAGGTCTACTACTTGCTTGTCTCCATGGAGATGTTATTTCTTTGCATGGAATGTTTCACAGTATGGCATTAAACTTATCTGCCGTGCATGCATGTATTCATTTACAGGTGTTTTATAGCTCAAAACTACCTTGAAAAACATGAATTGTTTCTATGTGCAGGGTTGCTTCTCCATAGATCCCACCAGTAACCAGTCTCCATTGTGATAACCAAGTTTATTTCCATACTGTATAATATTCAAGGCAAAGCAATCTCCATGGAAACAAGTAGGTGATGGACGCTCTATCAGAAAAATTACACCTTTAATGTAATCAGACTGAGTATTTGACAAAGGCAGAACATTCACCGAAAACAAGTGAACGTATGAATTTTTGAACTTAAAGATACAGTTTGTAACTTTCTGGAGGTGGCATGTCACCTACATGATTCCATGGAAATAGAAAGTTAAAACCATTTCCGTGGAAACCAACAGTAAAGTGCCCTCCTCCAGTAAGGATGCATGATTTTCAGTGCAATAAATGAGCAAAATGAAAAAAAAGCTTTTATTTTAGTCTGTTTTGTGGCTAAGAAGTGATGTAAAGCTTATATAAAATTAAACACACAGTGATCGGAGTGTTTGTACCTGGCAGGCAGAGAGTTGGAGTCTCGTACGATGGTGCAGACTTTGGCTCTGAGCTCGGTGTACAGCAGGTTTAAGTCCTTCTCTTTTTTGGACAGATTCATAGAACCGTCAGCTCCACTCTGAGACGATTCAGTCTGAAACTCCAGACGCAGAGCCAGCAGGTTCATGTAGGCCTCCTCCAAAACCTCGTTCTCTATCAGCTTATTGATCTGCATCACTGAGAGAAACAGAGCAAACAAAACAAAACAGAACAAAAAAAAGTGAATTGTAGATACAGCATGTTGACCAAATGATAAGGAAACAGAATGTATAGAAAAAGTCGTTTAACACTGGGGAAAAGGGTTGGGAACAAATAAGTTTATACCCACTCCTTTTCAGACATGTAGATAATCGCTTGTACATAAGAATTACGAATCCTCGTTATCGTATGGTTTTTGTTATGTCTTGATACTGTTTTTTTCTATGCATGTTTGTAAAAATGGCCATACCCTCTTGTCAAAGCCTGATCTCATCAGATCTCTGAAGCTGAGCAGGGCTGGGCCTGGTCAGGACTTGCCAGTGGCAAAAAAACAAACAAAAGGCAAGGCACTTCGCCCACATTGCCTAGTAAGAAAGTGTGTGAGTGTTGGTGGTGGTCAGAGGGGCCAATGGTGCAGAGTGGCAGCCTGTCCCAGGGCAGCTGTGGCAACAGTAGTATCTTACCACCACCGAGTGTGGAGTGAATGAACAATGATCTGTAAAGCGCTTTGTGTTCATGAAAAGCTCTATATAAATGCAAAGACTCATTTATGAATTAATAAAAACAATAATAAACATAATCCATAATATCCAGTCTCTTGTCTCATCTGAATCTCAGGCTGTTTGTGGTGTGACGCCTGACGCTCATGAAAAATACATGAACTTTAAACCAGAGCTGTTTCCTTCATTTTCTACATGAAACCATTTTGTGTTTGTATTTTAAACGACTTTGTGTTCTGTGGGTGAGAACAAGATCTCTATCTGCTGTGGAGAGTCTGTAGACTGTTGACAAAACACAACCCAGAGACAGAGACTGAGACAGGGACAGAGACAGAGACTGAGACAGAGACAGGGACAGGGACAGAGACAGAGACAGAGACAGGGACAGAGACAGAGACAGGGACAGAGACTGGGACAGGGACAGAGACTGAGACAGGGACAGAGACTGAGACAGGGACAGAGACAGAGACAGGGACAGAGACAGAGACAGAGACAGGGACAGAGACTGGGACAGGGACAGAGACAGAGACAGGGACAGAGACAGAGACAGGGACAGAGACTGGGACAGGGACAGAGACTGGGACAGGGACAGAGACAGAGACAGGGACAGGGACAGAGACAGAGACAGGGACAGAGACTGAGACAGGGACAGAGACAGGGACAGAGACTGGGACAGGGACAGAGACAGAGACAGGGACAGAGACTGAGACAGGGACAGAGACAGAGACAGGGACAGAGACAGAGACAGGGACAGAGACTGGGACAGAGACAGAGACAGAGACAGGGACAGAGACAGAGACAGGGACAGAGACAGAGACAGGGACAGGGACAGAGACAGAGACAGAGACAGAGACAGAGACAGGGCCAGAGACAGAGACTGAGACTGAGACAGGGACAGAGACAGGGACAGAGACAGGGACAGAGACTGGGACAGGGACAGAGACAGAGACAGGGACAGAGACTGAGACAGGGACAGAGACAGAGACAGGGACAGAGACAGAGACAGGGACAGGGACAGAGACAGGGACAGGGACAGAGACAGAGACAGGGACAGAGACTGGGACAGGGACAGAGACTGAGACAGGGACAGAGACTGAGACAGGGACAGAGACAGAGACAGGGACAGAGACAGAGACAGAGACAGGGACAGAGACTGGGACAGGGACAGAGACAGAGACAGGGACAGAGACAGAGACAGGGACAGAGACAGAGACAGAGACAGAGACAGAGACAGAGACAGAGACTGGGACAGGGACAGAGACAGGGACAGGGACAGAGACAGAGACAGAGACAGGGACAGAGACTGAGACAGGGACAGAGACAGGGACAGAGACAGGGACAGAGACTGGGACAGGGACAGAGACAGGGACAGAGACTGAGACAGGGACAGAGACAGAGACAGGGACAGAGACAGAGACAGAGACAGGGACAGAGACTGGGACAGAGACAGAGACAGAGACAGGGACAGAGACAGAGACAGGGACAGAGACTGGGACAGGGACAGAGACAGAGACAGGGACAGAGACAGAGACAGAGACAGAGACAGGGCCAGAGACAGAGACTGAGACAGGGACAGAGACAGGGACAGAGACTGGGACAGGGACAGAGACAGAGACAGGGACAGAGACTGAGACAGGGACAGAGACAGAGACAGGGACAGAGACAGAGACAGGGACAGAGACTGGGACAGGGACAGAGACAGAGACAGGGACAGAGACAGAGACAGAGACAGGGACAGAGACTGGGACAGGGACAGAGACAGAGACAGGGACAGAGACTGAGACAGGGACAGAGACTGAGACAGAGACAGGGACAGAGACAGAGACTGAGACTGAGACTGAGACAGGGCCAGAGGCAGAGACAGGGACAGAGACTGGGACAGAGACAGGGACTGAGCCAGAGACAGGGACAGAGACTGAGACAGGGACAGAGACTGAGACAGGGACTGAGACTGAGACAGGGCCAGAGGCAGAGACAGGGACAGAGACTGGGACAGAGACAGGGACTGAGCCAGAGACAGGGACAGAGACTGGGACAGAGACAGGGACTGAGCCAGAGACAGGGACAGAGACTGGGACAAAGACAGGGACAGAGACAGGGACAGAGACTGAGACAGGGACAGAGACTGGGACAGAGACAGGGACTGAGCCAGAGACAGGGACAGAGACTGGGACAGAGACAGGGACTGAGCCAGAGACAGGGACAGGGACAGAGACAGAGACAGGGACAGAGACAGAGATGGGGCCAGAGACAGAGACAGGGACAGAGACTGAGCCAGAGACAGGGCCAGAGGCAGAGACAGGGACAGGGACAGGGACAGAGACTGAGCCAGAGACAGGGCCAGAGACAGAGACAGGGACAGGGACAGAGACAGAGACAGGGACAGGGACAGAGACAGGGACAGGGACAGAGACTGAGCCAGAGACAGGGCCAGAGACAGGGACAGGGACAGAGACAGAGACAGGGACAGGGACAGAGACTGAGCCAGAGACAGGGCCAGAGACAGGGCCAGAGACAGAGACAGAGACAGAGACAAGGACAGGGACAGAGACAGGGACAGGGACAGAGACAGAGACAGAGACAAGGACAGAGACAGAGACAAGGACAGGGACAGAGACAGGGACAGAGACAGGGACAGAGACAGAGACAGAGACAGAGACAGAGACAGGGACAGAGACTGAGCCAGAGACAGGGCCAGGGACAGAGACAGGGACAGAGACAGAGACAAGGACAGGGACAGAGACAGGGACAGAGACAGGGACAGAGACAGGGACAGAGACAGAGACAGAGACAGAGACTGAGCCAGAGACAGGGCCAGGGACAGAGACAGGGACAGGGACAGAGACAGAGACAGGGACAGGGACAGAGACTGAGCCAGAGACAGGGCCAGAGACAGGGCCAGAGACAGAGACAGAGACAGAGACAAGGACAGGGACAGAGACAGGGACAGGGACAGAGACAGAGACAGAGACAGAGACAGAGACAAGGACAGGGACAGAGACAGGGACAGAGACAGAGACAGAGACAGGGACAGAGACTGAGCCAGAGACAGGGCCAGGGACAGAGACAGAGACTGAGCCAGAGACTGAGCCAGAGACAGGGCCAGAGGCAGAGACAGGGACAGAGACAGGGCCAGGGACAGAGACTGAGCCAGAGACAGGGCCAGAGGCAGAGACAGGGACAGGGACAGGGACAGAGACTGAGCCAGAGACAGGGCCAGAGGCAGAGACAGGGACAGAGACAGAGACAGGGACAGGGACAGAGACTGAGCCAGAGACAGGGCCAGAGACAGAGACAGAGACAGGGACAGAGACAGGGACTCCACTCATACAATGTCATTCTACATTTCATTCTATACTGAGCCACTGAATTGTCCAGTTAGACCAAGAAACTCGTGACAAAAACTTTGAAAAGCAGATTAAAAACCTGGTCAGTTCCGTGTTTTACCCTACAGAGTGATAAAATGGGTGACTTAGGCTTGTGGGCGGAGCCTTGGACAGAGTTGCACAGCTAATCGTAATAAGGGTTTGTATAGGGCTTGGGAGAGATCGCTAGATTACTGAAACATGTATAGATGATGAAAGAAACAACTTCATAACATGGTACAATGCTAAAAAAAAAAAAAAAAGAAAAAATAGAGACGTTGCCTGGAATGTTCCACAGTATGGTATTACACTTATTTATCTTTACCGAGACAGCAGGTGACTCCATGGGCCAAGTTACATGTCAGATCTGAGGAGAGGCGAGCCCACTCACAGTAAGAAGACAAGTTTTTAAGTCGATAAAAACCCATGTTATTGAGCGAATGCAAGACGGTTACATTTAATGCCACACCGGGACATTCCAGACAACGCAACAACATCTCCATGGAGACAAGTTACACAGTACACCTTTAAATACCAGTTATAATAGCGTCATTACCAGACAGTGGCATGTGAGGCAGCTCTGGTAGAGTGTACATCTCTTCCACCTCCTCGTTTTCTTGCTCTTCGTCTCCGCTCTCCTCTTCTTCATCCACTCTGGTCTCCTCTGTCTCCTCCTTCGTCTCCTCGTTTAAAGGAGCTGTCACATCCTTTCTCTCCTTCTTCGTCCCAAATAAACTCCGTCTGATTTGAGCTCCTCTCTGCAGCAGCGAGTTTGAGCCGATACTTGGATCTGGGTAAAGAAATTAACAAGAAGTGTCAGAATTATTTTATTAGAATTAAGAAAATTCCAGCGATCTGGTAGTTGTTTTTGTTCCGAGCAGGAATTTTCAAGCAGGAAGACAGTGGGTGTTTCCTAAGTGTTTGGATCCTTCCTTTAGACTCTGTTGTGTCACGTGACCACATTTGAATGTGACGTGTTAAAAAATGGAAATTATAATAAAAACAGCTTTATTCTTATGCAGATTTCTACAACAAATTGCCTTCATATCCACTAATTAAGTAATCAAATAATTGTCATCTCATTGTTAATAGTTATCAGGACTATTTATAGGACTCCAACCGGGTCACGCGCAGAGAAAGGAGGTTTTAGCGCCTTCTCTGTCCAAAAATATAAACAAAAAGCGAAATTATTATTTACAATCGCTTCAGGTGAAAGGACTTTAGACCAGGGGTTCTTAACCTGTTTGACGCTGATGCCCAATTTTTCCAGTGCAGAGTGTCCCGGGGCCCGTTAAACATTAACACTGTATATTCCACAGGTTTTTTTCTCACGAGTGTCGGATGTTTGGTCTCGAGATGCCGCTGTAGTTTTGAGGACTTTAATGCTTCGTTAGATAGTGTCAGATCCACTCCACACACTGGGCTCGTGGCTCTGCCTCGCGTCCTCCATTTACAAAGCCGTACTTTATGAAGTCTGGATTGTATTTATGTACAATTGGAGTCTTTTGGGAGCAACTGGCACCACTTTTATCTTTTTTTTTTTTCTTTAAAAACTTCTCCATAACTGTAGCTGAATGTCTTCTTCTTTGAGTTTGTTGAACTAAACAGACACATTACCGTTAGGCCTTCTGACTGGGCAAACATGAACAGTTCCAGTCTGCATAAATGGACGTGTCATACAACGTCACAGCATAAACATTTTATTTTATTTATTTTTTATAAAAAAAATAATAATTTAGTGTGTCTGTAAAGCGAGCTAACAAGCTAAACACTGATAACCTACACAGTCCCACGGCCGTCGCAGCCCACTGGTGCAAAACTGAAAGTTTTTTGTGGCCCTCTAGGTGGCGCTTGAGGCCCAAGTTTGGGCCGCGGCCCTATGGTTAAGAATCACTGCTTTAGACCATAAGAATCTGCGACAAGTTTATGGAGCCAAATCCCAAACAAATAATGAGAAGTTTCAACATTGTGGATCAGAAGTTTGGAGATTTCTTTCAAAAACTGTGAACACAATTTCAAGGTGCACTGTGTAACTTTTTGATCCGTCACCTGCTTGTTTCTATGGAGATGTCATTGCTCTGCCTGGAATGTTCCACAGTATGACAATAAACAGTTATTCAATTACAGGTGGTTTTATAACTCAAAAATCCCTAGAAAAACAGACATTCTGACTGACCTGAAACTTGGTCTGGTTTGGTTTCCATGAAGATAGAAAGGTTTAATGCCATACTGTGAAACATTCCAGACAAAGCAATAACATCTCCGCAGAAAAAAAACGTTTGACGGACCCTCTGCCAGAAAAGTTACACAGTGCAGCTTTAACAGAACATGACAGAAGATGCTCAGTGTGGTTCAGACCTATGTTGGAGCGTGACAGCCCTTTGGTCTTTGGAGAAGCAGAGCTCACATTGTTCTTCTTCAGAGGAGAAACAACACTGGCACCTGACACATACACAACATTATAAACTACACTATGAGCAGCTCTGAAACACATTCACATTTGAAAAAGAATAAACAATTAAACTACTACTTAGGTCAGGGGTCTACAAAAGTCTGGTTCCATTGGCAGATCATTTTACTTGTCAATTGAAATTTACTCAAATCATGAGAAAACTTTCTTAATTCAAGTCATCTTTATTTGGCTATTTTAGTATTTGTTGTGTCCGTGTAGTGAAAAGTACTTTTTTATTTGTCACTTTCACCACTGTCAACAGCAAATAATAAGCAAAATTCACTCATTTGGTTCCACATTAAAACAGCTCCGCCTTATAAAGACGTAACGAATGAATCATTGAAGAATAATTCAGGCTTAGCAATAACATGTTTAGATCCTCATGTTTTCAAATTGCTGCATTAGCCAAAACCACATATTAACATGTTTTCTGGCTTTCACTTTTGTTTTTGATGCCCTTTGCTCTCCGTGCTAAGTCACTCCCCCTTCAGAGCGCTAATGAAACTACTGCACATCGCGTAGGTATGTGAAGCTGCTGTGTACAGTTTTGTCTCATGTTTTTGTGTATTTATGGAGAATTGTCGTGTGTGAGCGTGGGTGACGTGGGCTTGTGGGCGGAGCCTCGTACAGATTCTTACAGCTAAACATAAAGAAGGTTCAAACAGAGCGCGGGAAAGATTGCTAAATTACTCAAACAAACATGAATGGATGACATCTAAAAGCTTTTCAGGCATGTTTTTGATGAGGGAACTACGTTATAACATGGGAGAAAGTTTTTTTAAAATTGAGTTTGCATAATATTTTTTTACTTTAAGTCGTTTCTAAGCATGAATCGTTCTTAATATTCATTCATTCTTCAGTTGTAAATCTTCAGAAAGTTTGAGTTCATGAAGCTGGGCACAGATTTCACTGATGTTTGCTCGTGGTGTCAGTAAATAATTGTTAATAAATGTTGCTTTTCACCATAAAAACCCATAGAAATGTGAAAACTAAAATACACAGAGAAAGACTAAAATATTTTCAAACACTCACTGGGAGAAGGTGGCGGACATGTTGGATCCCCGTTGACCTTTGACCCCTTCTGGAGCGGGGACAGAGGACTTTTGGCGGCGACTTTTCTGATGCTCGTCCTTAAAATCTTCACGAACCCGGGTGGAGTTTTACTGTTACTGTGGACGGACACGCGGTCTTCCTCCACTGAATCCATGTTCTGACACGAAGGAAAGACAACTGCAACCTGAGACAAGAGAGAAAGACAAGAGAGGAGGAGAGAGGGACGGAGGGGAGAAGCAGAGGAGGAAGAGAGAGTGAGAAAGAAAGAGAGAGAGAGAGGGAAAGGAGAGAGGGAGAGAGAGAGAGAGAGAGAAGAGGAGGAGGAGAGAGGGAGGACAGAATTAGAGGAGGAAGAGAGAGTGAGAAAGAAAGAGAGAGAGAGAAAGGAGAGACGGAGGGAGATAGAGGGAAAGAGGAAGAGAGACAGAGAGAGAGAGAGGAGAAGGGAGAGAGAGAGAGGAGAGAGAGAGGAGAGAGAGAGGAGAGGAGGAGGAGAAAGAGAGAGAAAGGGAGAGGGAAGGGAGACAGAGAGAAAGGAGGAGGAGAGAGAGAGGGAGAGGGGGTAGAGACAGAGAGGGAGAGAGAGAGGAGGAAGAGGAGGAGAGAGAGAGATAAAGAGGGAGGGAGAGAGAAAGAGATAGAGTGAGAGGGAGAGGAGGGGGAGAGGAGGACACAAGGGACAGAGAGAGAAAGCGAGAGAGAGAGAAAGGAGGACATAAGGGACAGAGACAGTGGGGGTGAGAGTGAGAGAGAAAGAAAGAGAGAGAGAGAGAGAGAGAAAGGAGGAGGAGGAGAGAGGCAGAGGAGAGGTGAGAAGTGGCAGGACAATGCTGTTTACAGTCAATAAAAGCTTCTGCGTATTTCGCTTTATGTCAGTAAACTGAAAATACACGACTTTGGCAAATGTTTGACTCATGCAGCGCCGTCAAAAGTATCGAAAATCAGACACTAATCGATACTAAAACTAGACACTCATCTGAGCAGGTATCGAAGGAATAGAAATGTCCCATCCCCCTGTTTTAATCTGTAGTCGGGGCAACAGATGCAGCAGTGAATGAAAATAGAAATGACAAAAGACAGTAACTCAGTGGGTAGAGCGTTTGTCCACTGATCAGAAGGTTGGTGGTTCGAATCCCACTCTTGACATAAACATTATAAGTTGAGTGTTCAGATCCACAGGTGAATGCTTTTGTTTTGTCCTTGGGCAAGACACTTAACCCACCTCACCCCCAGTGTCTGTGTACACTGGTGAGTGAATGGGTGAGGGGCGCTGTGTTGTAAAACCCTTTGAGCCTTGAAGGTGGAAAAGCGCTGTATAAAGACGTGATCATTTACCAAAAAGAAATGAAAATGAAAACAGGCTACTTGCTTATTGTGAACATTGTTGATTTCAATTACAACTATGATCAAACCACGAGTAGTTCCTCAGTTTGCAGTAGTTGAGCAGTAGTTAAATGTGACAAGCAAAGCAATTTCAATTATCAAACATATAAATAAAAAATAGGGCTACTGGGTGGTCAAAAGTATCGAAAATCTGATAATCAATACTGAAACTAGTATCGATACTAAAAAGTCACATTCACAGGACAGAAATGAACCTTTTCTGAATAGATTTCCTTTTCCTCACTTCTTTCTCCTTCATTCCTTTTCCCTCCTCCTCCCTCCTCTTCTCCTCTGCTGCTCCTCTCTCCTCTGCTCCTCTTTCCTCTCCTCTTTCCTCTCTCTCTTCCTCTTCTCCTCTCCTTCCTCTCGTCCTCTCTCTTCTGCTCCTGCTCTCTTTCATCTCCTCTTCTCTCCTCTGCTCCTCTCCTCTGCTCCTCTCTTTCCTCTCCTCCTCTCTTTCCTCTCTCTCTTCCTTTCCTCCTCTCTCCTCCTCTGTCCTCTTCTCCTCTTCTCCTCTCCTTCCTCTCGTCCTCTCTCCTCTGCTCCTCTCCTCTGCTCCTCTCTTTCCTCTCCTCCTCTCTTTCCTCTCTCTCTTCCTTTCCTCCTCTCTCCTCCTCTGTCCTCTTCTCCTCTTCTCCTCTCCTTCCTCTCGTCCTCTCTCCTCTGCTCCTCTCCTCTCCTCTGTCCTTTTCTCCTCTCTCTCCTCCTCTGCTCCTCTCTCCGCTCCTCCTCTCTCCTCTGCTCCTCTCTCCTCTCCTCTGTCCTTTTCTCCTCTCTCTCCTCCTCTCTCCTCTGCTCCTCTCTCCTCTGCTCCTCTCTTTCCTCTCTCTCCTCTCCTTCTCTCTCCTCTGCTCCTCCTCTCTCCTCTCCTCTGTCCTTTTCTCCTCTCTCTCCTCCTCTCGCCTCTGCTCCTCCTCTCTCCTCTCCTCTGTCCTTTTGTCCTCTCTCTCCTCCTCTCCTCCTCTCTCCTCTCCTCCTCTCTCCTCTCCTCCTCTCTCCTCTGCTCCTCTTCTCTCTTCCTTGTGTGGGACTTCCTCACTCATTTCCTGCAGAATCGTGTATCTGATCTGAACTGCACTGACAACACTCCACCTGCAGGGGGAGCTTGTGCAAAAATACTCTTTATGCAGAAAAAGTACCAGGAAACAATCTATTTATATAAAGTTGCACTATGTCACTTTTTGTTTGGGGGTCTGTCACCTGCTTGTTTCTATGGAGATGCCATTGCTCTGTCTGGAATGTTCCACAGTGTGACATTAAACAGTTCTTCTTTACATTTATTCAATTACAGGTGGTTTTATAGCTCAAAAATACCCGGATTATGGTGGCACAAATATTTCTCTTATTTAATTTTTAAATCTCATTAAATTTGTGGAGTATATGTCATTTATATTATATTTAATATTTAACTAGTCTTATTTTTTTTAAACCAATGAATGTATATAAATGCATAGTAATAACAAGGAGCAACACACTCACATTGTTTTGCCAATATCGTCCAGGATGTTTTTGACTGTGGGGGAGAATTTTAGACTATGAGGGCCACCGTAGTCTCTTCTGTTAATGGGAAACACTGTAATCTCCATTTTTCTGTGAATTTCATATTTTCTTATTAGACTTAAAGCTGCATTGTGTAACTTTTCTGGTGGAGGGTTTGTCAAATGCTTTTCTCCATGGAGATGTTATTGCTTTGTCTGGAATATTCCACAGTATGGCATTAAACCTTTCTATCTTCATGGAGACCAAACCAGACCAAGTTCCAGGTCAGATCTGTGGAGAGGCGACCCCGCTCACAGTCAGAATGCCTGTTTTTCTAGGCATTTTTGAGCTATAAAACCACCTGTAATTGAATAAATGTAAAGTAGAGCTGTTTAATGTCATACTGTGGAACATTCCAGGCAGAGCAATGACATATTCATAGAAACAAGCAGGTGACGGACCCTCAACCAAAAAGTCACGCAGTATACCTTTAACTTTAACCTCTAAGCCAAACCACTCTGTACGTCTTTTCCCGACAAACGATTGGCTGTGGTCCTCTGCATTAAAAACACCCACACTGATCTCTGACCACAAGAAAAAAATTAGATTTTGATTTGGTAATAAAAAAAAGATGAAAAATACACACCCCTAAAACGTGTATTGTAAATCTAATCTCATATTGGTGTAAAAGTGCAGTGGAACCAGCATAGAGCCTTATCTGCCTCTTATCGTCACGCAGCTTGAGTGAGATGAATGTATTTTTAACTCCCGGAATAAGTCATTCTGTTTTTAGTTTCACATTTATTCAACAGAAGTCTGTGTGCCCCCTGACAGACTGGGGTTTACCTCCGTTTAATTTAATAATCTGGTTTAAACACGACTTTATTTGTGAGGAGGTGGGTTTGGTTTCATTTTGTTCACAAACTAACCACTTATATGAAACAGGTGCAGCACTGGTACACTATGAATACACATATTAAAGATGCACTGTGGAACTTTTTCTGGTGGAGAGTCTGTCACATTTATTCATTTATTTTTATTTTAATGGAATGTGCTACCGTATGGCATTACATCTGTCTACTACAATCATTTTTAGGGCTCAAAAATGCCTTGAAAACATTCATCGCAGTTTTTCTTGCTGTGAGTGGGGTTGAAGCCACACAGATCTGACTTGTAACCTGCAACATTTCCATGGAAACAAGCAGTTGGCAGCTTTCCAACATAAAAGTTACATAGTGTGACTTTAAACTACTGCTTAGTTGTTCCTGTAAGTTATTTTATAGTAGGGTTAAGACCTGGAGAAATAGGAGGTTAAAATCATACTTGGGAACAGTCTCCATGGAGACAGGCAAGTTTTATGACATACTGTGGAATATTACAGCCAAAGGAACAACATTTCCATGGAAACAACCAGGACAAGGCCAAGTAAGAGTCCGGTTTGTGAAGAGGCAAGCCCACTAACAGTAAGGACACATGTTTTTCAATGCAATAATCACCCACACACAAAAAACCCGGAAAAACGAGTCTATTTTTGACTAAAAAGTTACACACTGTGGCTTTAAATACTGCACAGACCCCTAAAAGTAGCTCCAGAAGTCTCATTTTGAAATGTCTCTTTTAAGGTCACTGACTGCATTTTGACTGAAACCCAAGGCAAACCCGTTACACCCTGGATGACTTTAGCAAACGCCTTTATGGACTAATTCCGCATGGACCTAAAGTTAAAATAATAGACAAATCCAAACCACATATTTCACTGTATTTCATGGACTTTGGTGATTTCTTTCTTTTAAAATAACTCGAATTAAGACTAAAATAAACCCTGCTACAAGATTTACAAAGTTATTTTTATTTGCTCAAGGTGAAAAGACGAAAAACTGCTTACCTGTTCTCCGTGCGTCAGGTGTGCTGTACAGTACGTCGCAGCTCACGTCCTCTCTGGAGTCACTTTCATTTTCTATCGCTTTAAATTTCCCTTTACAGACTAACCAAACTCGTTTAACGTTTGTTTCGGTTTTAACCTTGTGCGTAAAAAGCGCACGGTTTAGTCCTTTTGTCCAACCAAACGAAACGAGCGACAATACAACAGATTAACCGACTTTTAGTTAATAATTATTGGACCGTAAAGCGCGAGGCGGTCACACATTTCTTAGAGGACTCGGTGCGTCTCTGAAAGCGCCGGTTGCATAAAGAGAAGCTCAAATTTCATCTTTTTTTCCCAACGTTTTCCTGTTAAAGCTCAAGGAATGCTATGTTAGATGATAGGAGCTGTGCAGAGGAGCTGTGCAGAGGAGCTGGGGAAAAACTTTCTTCAAGGTTGAGGAAAAGTGAAAAGTCCAGGTCACGCTGCACGTAGGTGAACGTATCAATAAAGAGATCATTAAACTGAACAAACACCGGCCATAAAAGTGGTGTGACAGCGAGTTTGCGCATGCGTAACAGTCTGAATAAACACTTAATATAATTGTGGTACTAATTATTACCAGGGATGGACAGTACTTACTTTTACTTGAGTAACCTATTAAAGAAATTGTACTTTTCAGAGTACTTTTTAGCAGCATACTTTTACTCCTATTGAGTAATATTCTGATTGAAGTAACAGTAGTTTTACTTGATTCATATATAGTACAGTGTAACAGTACTGTTACTTGAGTAAAAGTAGTGCTTCCTCTTCCTACTGTGAGTAAATCTAAAGTGACAAAAACTTTATGTGACAATATGAAATGATTCTCACATTTGTGCTTCTTGTTTCTTCAGATCTGATTGAGTTTGTCTCATTTTTGTGTCTGTTCTTTGAAAATAGCAGATTTTGTGCGTTATTTCATGTTTTGTCCTTTAAATTATAAATCAAATGTTACATCCTGACATTTACTCTTTAAGTTACTCTTACTTGAGTAATTACTTGGACCTCTACTTTGTACTTGTACTTGACTAATATTATTTGAAGTAACATTACTCTTACTTGAGTACAGTTTTGGGCCTAATGTTAGCGGCCTTGTGGGTTATTACGAGTGATACAGAATTAAAGCTGCACTGTGTAACTTTTCTGGTGGAGGGTCGTCACCTGCATGTCGCTGTGGAGACGTTAATGCTTTAATGTTTTTTACTTTAATGTTCCACAGTATGGCATTAAACATAGCTATCTGTGTGGAAGCAAGAAGAGTTTAGCCTGACGTCAACAGGCTAAAGTTAAAGGTCAGATCTGTGGAGGGGCGAGCCCACTCATAAGGTGGCATACTTTTCGAGGTGTTTATGGCAGCAAACAACATGTAATTGACAATCCTCATAGAAAGAAAACAGGAAATGAATATGTGATTGAAGTGAAAGGTAGATAGTGTAATGTGTGAAGTGTTTTGCCCAAAGACACAACAACAGTATGGACTGAGATCAAACACAAAGTTTAAATCACTTTATTCTCCAGCTGAATAACACTGTTATAAATAAACACAGTGGATGTCTCCCTCTAGTGGTGACAATACGTAACTTCACCCAGTCATTCCGGTTTTTTTTTTTTTTTGTTTTTTTTGGGTTTTTTTTTTTTTTTAACGTTTTGTTTTTTCCTGTTCACGTGCGGCGTCTCTTCAGCGTCAGATTAAGTTGGACAAAGAACAGCCCGTTTAAAGGTGCACTATGTAACTTTTCTCCATGGAGACTGGATCCTCCCACAGTATGGCATTAAACTTATTCAAATGCTCACAAAAAACATTTAAAAAAAAGCAAAGCATGCATTCTTACTGTGAGCTGGGTCTCTTCTCCACAGATCTGACCTGTAACACGGCCTGTGACGACGCCTGATGTCTCCATGGAAGTACAGGTTAATGCTATACTGTGGAACATTCCAGGCAAAGCAGTAACATCTCCGTGGAGACCTGCAGGTGGGAGACAATCCTCGAGGAAAGTTCCATCGAGTATTAGTATAACAACTCTAAACATAGTACTGTACTACTGAGAAGTACAATGCAAATACTATTGTACTAGTGATTCTCTCACTAACTACTTTTACTACCAAACTAATACTTTTACTACTGGTACTATAATTACTTATTGGTACATACAACAACTACTGCTGTTACTACTACTACTACTGCTGTTACTACTACTGCTGCTCTAACAACTACTACTACCTACTACTATAACAACAACAACTACTACCAACAACAACAACAACCAACTACAAACTACCAACTACCAACTACTACTACTACTACTACTACTACTACTACTACTACTACTACTAACTACTACTACTACTACTACTACTACTACTACTACTACTGCTGCTGCTGCTGCTGCTGCTTCTACTACTACTACTACTACTACTACTACTACTACTAGTACTACTAGTACTAGTACTACTACTACTACTAGTACTATTACTACTACTACTACTACTACTACTAGTACTATTACTGCTACTGCTACTGCTACTGCTACTACTACTACTACTACTACTACTACTACTACTACTACTACTGGATGGATCAGCCAATCAGGGAAAGTGAAAAGTGGAGGAAATGAGGAGAGAGGAGAGAGAAAGAGGAGGAAGAGAGGAAGAAAAGAGGAGAAATGGAGATGAGGTGAGGAGGAGAGAGCAATGAGGAAAGGAGGAAGAGAAGAAAGAGGAGTTGAAGAGAGAGGAGGAAAGAGGGGAGGAGAGAGGAGGAAACTAGGAGAGTGTGGAGGAGGAATGTAGAAGAGGAGAGCAGAGAGGAGAGGGTTAGGGTTAGGAGAGAGAAAGGAAGAGAGGAGAAGGAGAAAGAGGTGAAGAGGAGGAGGAAGGGAGAGAGGGGAGAAGTAGAGTAGGAGAGGAGAGAACGAGGAGAAAAAGAAGGAAGAGTGGGGAAGCAGAGAGGAGAGGAAGAGGAGATGAGGAGAGAGAGAGAAATAGGAGAGAAGGAGGAGGAAGAGAGGAGGAGGGGAAGAGTGAGGAGGAGAGAGTAGAGAAAGGAGGAATAGCAGAGAAGGAGAGGAAGAGGAGAAGAGGTGAGAGGAGTGAGGAGAGAGAGGAGGAGAAGAGAGTGCAAGAGAGGAGGATTGAAAGAGAGGAGAGAGACAAAGAGAGGAGAGGAAGAGGAGATGAGGAGGAGCGAGAGGAAGAGTGAGAGAGAGAGGAAGACTGGAAGAACGGAGAGAGACAAGGAGAGGAGAAGAGTAAGAGAGGAGTAACAGGAGAGGAGAGAAGTGGAGGAAGTGGAGTATAGAAGGAGGCACGTTCTGTTCGTATCAAAACAAAAAAGAAAGGACAAAAAAAAAAAGAAATGTGATTCTAAATGATAATGGACCAATGAGCTCCTTCGTTTCACGCGAGTCACTGAAATAAACAAATCTGACTGGACGATAAAAAAAAACAAAAAACCCAGAAAGATCAGTCTGGATTTGCCCGTTGAAGAGTTTCCAAATAATAACATTCACAGATTTTGTTTTTTGTAATATTTAAAACTTTAATATACAGTGCTTCATATTTACTAAACACGTTCAGGTGATAAAAACCAAAACAATAAATTACACTGTTGTAAAAAGCCTGTCCGCTCTAATTTAGTTTGACCCCGGTACGAAAATATCATAGAAACCATTCAGTCGATACAAATCTGACGTTAGCTAAAGAATAACAAACTTTTCACAAGAGTTCCCTTAAACCAGCGCCGTCTTTTGTGACAATTGCCCTTAAAAACAAGTGTAAAAATATAAATAAAACACAGAGAACGGGAACAGCTCAAGAGAAGGAAACTGTCCAGAAACATGCACACAACAGGTTCATAACAAAGTCCACATTCACTGCATAGGCCCTGGTATCGTAGCAACAGTTAAATTAATTGGATTTTTGAATGTTTCGCAGCCAATCAGAAAGCAGAACTGATATGAAGCAGTTATTACTATTTTTATTACACATTTTGGTACAATTTACTCACAAAAACAACCAAAGAAAACCCCCAAAAAATCAAATATTAATGAAGTGCTGTGTAATTTTTCCTGATGGAGTCTGACACCTGCTTGTTTCCATGGAGATGTTCTTGCTTTGCCTGGAAAGTTCCACAGTATGTCTATCTATATCTATAAGCAAATGACTGAAGTAACAAGTCAGATCTGTGGAAAGGTGACGCCACTAAGTGTAAGAATGTGCGTTTTTTAAAGTATTTTTGAGCAATAAAACAACTATAAATTAATCAATGCAGGATATACTAGTAGAAGTTCAATGCCATATTGTGGAACATTCCAGGCAAAACCATTACACGTCTATGGAGAAACAGGTAGTGGACCCCCAACCCGGAAAGTGACATTTTTAATACGTGAAAAGTGCAGTTCCAGAAGTGCATTTTCCCCATTCACTTTCCCCGTAGACTTTTATTAAAATTCAAATATTATGTTAAGACTTTAAAATCCCACGGGAGCCTAACGAGCTGAGTGCAAAATAATGTCCATGAAGCTGTTGTTTCCCACTAAAAACGTATAATTTGTTGAAATTCTTACATTTGAATAGTTTTTATTTCTGAAAATCTATGGGAAAAATAAATGGGAAATGTACTTGGAGAATTTTGTGATGGGCAGCCGCGAGGAATGCGCTGGTGAGTTACGTCTTACAGTTCCAAAAAGCAGCACTAGAACAGAAACAAAAATATGAAACCCAATAAATAAAAAATTGTGAGGCCAAAATTGGAATTGTGAACTGTATATATTAAAAACGATGTGAAAATCTCATGTTGTCTTGTAAGATAAGATAATGCTGCTTTCTGATTGGCTGCTGTGTGGAAAAAACAAACGCTGTCTTCACCATTTTCTATTTGGCAAATTTAAATATACAATTTGACAATATAATGTAATAATAATGATGATAATAATAATAATAATACCACCTACATATTTGTTTGAGATGCTAAAAGTTCCAATCTGGACTCGACGTGTGTTATAGGAATTCAGATATTTACAGTCTAATATTAAAGAGATAGCGACGCCTGGATAAAGTATAGCAACTTTAGAGTTACTTTACTGCTGATGCCCTCCCTGTGTTACTGTGGCACAGTCTCCTCCTCTCAGTGAGGAGGTTGTGGGTTAGACTCCTGATCTTCTCTTCCCTGAGGGCTCATGTTACGCCATCGTCAGATCTACGTTCTAATGTTGTTTCCTCATCACAAACAGGCCTGGAGTTGTGTTTTTGTTTCATTCACACATGTTTAACACACAAACACTGCAGGTTTCGTCATATAGAGTTCTTCTCTCAAACTGAAAACACTGTTCCACCTTGTGATGTCACATGGTGATACAGGAAGTGCTCCACACGCCTTCACTAGAATCATTTGGAGGATTTCGGCTCTGGAATTGCCGCTCTCTACTGAACAAAAAGTAAAAGGTAGACGTTCACTTGAAAACTAACACTACATGACATCACAAAGTGGAAAAGAGCGTTTTGAGCTTTGGACTAATAATGCAGAGTTACTCAAACATGTGTGAATGAAACAAAACACAACTCCAGGTCTGTTTTTCATGAAGTAACAACATTAGAACTTGACTTAAAGCTCACAAGAGTCACTTTTGTGTAACTCCAAAGTTGCACTATCCCAATACTTTGTACAGGCTCCCATCTCTTAATTGCCCATATTTTTTACAGATATATTGTTCTACTCTATCTATTCATTGTGGCTCATTAGTCCAAATGATTACGCAGAAACCCTGGACTGTTCGAGTGGATTTGAGGAGAGTTTGTTCTATTGCACATTGTACAACCTGACATTTCTTCATGTAAAAGTCACAGTAATTAACAGGCAGCAAAATGCATTATTTCCGCTTAAATAAACCAGCAAATCGCAGCCAAAACATAGAATATAATATTAATAGAATAATAATAACAACAATATGCAGTAATAATAATAAACATTGAAATTTCACTTAACGCAACACAAGCTGAAAGTCTATAAAAACAGTGTAAAATTGATTGTCTTGGATAGAAAGATTTAAAAAAGCATAGAACAATTCACAATAAACAAGTTTCATGCGCGAAGTTGGACACGGATTTTGCAAAAACAGCTCCCAAATAAACGTCCAGTTTTGTATCAATGTTTCCAGCTCCAAAAAGCAACTAAAAAATAATAATAATAATAATAATAATAATAGTAAAATGCAAATTCGTGGCTCAACTTTTTCGAATAGTTTAAAGGATTCTTGGTAGTCCGTGGCGTTGAAGCGAAAATGACCAAAGTGCTTCTTAAAAGAGGAGGAGGAAGAGAGGAAGAGAGGAGGAGAGGAGGAGGAGAGAGGAGGAGAGAGAGGAGAAAGGAGAGAGAGAAGGAGGAGAAAAGAGGAGAGAGAAGAGAGGAGGAGAAGAGAGAGGAGGAGAAAAGAGGAGAAGAGAGAGGAGAGAGAGGAGGAGGAGAAAAGAGGAGAGAAGAGAGGAGGAGGAGAAGAGAGGAGAAGAGAGGAGAGAGAGGAGAAGAGAGGAGAGAGAGGAGAAAAGAGGTGAGAGAGGAGGAGGAGAGGAGGAGGAGAAAAGAGGAGAGAGGAAGAAGAATAGGAGAGGAAGAGGAGAAAGAGGAGGAAGAGTGGAGGAGAGGAAGAGGAGATGAGAAAAGGATCACAGAGGAGCGAGAAGAGAGGAAGAAGAGATGAGGAGAAAGAGGAGCATAGAGGAGACAGAAGAGGAAAAGAAGAGAGGAAGACGAGATGAGGACTGGAGGAGAGGAGAGAGACAAAGAGGAGGAACAGAGGAGCGAGGAGAAGAAAGAGGAGCAGAGGAGAGCGGGAGAAGAAGAGGAGAGAGGAAGAAAAGGAGATGCGGAGGAGTCATGGCTTATTTTGAGTTTTTGTTTTAGTTCAGAGCCCTATAAGTGGAGGAGGAGGAGGATTCTGAGTAAAGGGGAAACAGATCAACACCCACACAACAGTCACAGAGCAGGGCTCCCACACAGATCCACACACAGACCTTTAAAACAGACGTCCATTCAATATTTATGAGCAAAGACACAGAAACGCAGACGAATTCACCTGTTCTTTCTGTTCTTCTCTGTTTAAAGCTGCACTGTGTAACTTTTCCTGTGGAGGGTCCGTCAGACGCTTTTCTCCACGGAGATGTGATCGCTTTGTCTGGAATGTTTCACAGTGTGGTCTTATTAAACCTTTCTATCTTCACAGAGACCAAACTAGACCACGTTACAGGTCAGATCTGTGGAGAGGCGACCCCACTCACAGTCAGAATGTCTGTTTTTTGAGGTATTTTTGAGCTCTAAAACCACCTGTAATTGAAAAAAAAATGTAATGAAGAGCTGTTTAAAGTCAGACTGTGGAACATTCCAGGCAGAGCAATGACATCTCCATAGAAACAAGCAGATGATGGACCCCCAAACAGAAAGTTACACAGTGCAGTTTTAAGTTAAATCTACAGTAACAGCTTTTGTGTCACTGCTGAATAAAGACTTTTCTGTTTAACTTGACCAAAAATAAACAGAGAATAGCAGTGCATTACAGCCGCTATAATTTACATTTTAAATCTCACGTGGACCCCAACAATATATTTAAAACAATATTATTAATAAAAGAATGCTATTTATTATTGCTATGCTACAGCTACACCTGTACAAACCGCTTTGCTACCTGCAGTTAGTGAAATTGCTTTGTTTTCAAATTGAAGATACTGAAAATTGAATATATATCATTTATGTATTGCTCTACATATACATTTTCTTTATTTTTATATATTTATTTTACTGCTAAACTGCAC
This sequence comes from Taenioides sp. WSHXM2023, assembly GCA_029959045.1. Taxonomy (NCBI): domain Eukaryota; kingdom Metazoa; phylum Chordata; class Actinopteri; order Gobiiformes; family Gobiidae; genus Taenioides; species Taenioides sp. WSHXM2023. The sequence goes on from CM057102.1 coordinate 25,722,796, forward strand.
TTTCTCTCAAACAAGACTCTGATTATTATTATTATTATTATTTTTTAGAATATTTATAAATACATTTTAAAAAATGTTCTTTGGTTGTAATTTTTGTTAAATATTATTATTGTTTATATTTGTGTTTATTATTTAATTTGTTGTGTTGATGTCTGTCTGATGAAGATTGTTATATCACAGGGACTATGACTAAAAAAGAGGTAAAAAAAAGTTCATATTGTTCAGACATTTTTATACAAAAATGAATTCTTATGTGAACACTGCTACTGATTTTATTTTTATTTTTTTTTTTTAAATCTCTGCTGCTTTGAAATAGGCTCTGTTCACACTTGTGTCACAAAACCGGAAGACGTTTGGAAACATGTGGATGACGACTTCCTCTGGGCTCTGTTGGCGATAGGAACTCTGGGAAAACTGAGAAAATGACCCGGTTTTCTTCATCTAGACGTCATTCTATTCTTTCTTTTTTCCTTTTATAAATTACCTGTTCATTTGTGTATTATAATTTGACTAATAATTTAAAAAACAAAAAACAAAAACATCATTGTAGCGCTCCGTTCTGTTCGGCAGATCAATAGTTCCAACCAGTTGCCTGTGAGCTACACCAAAGATCCGATTAGAGTCTCGTCCCTCATGGAAAGTTTCGGCAGTTTGTGAAGACGCTGCTGTTGAATCCACGGTTTTATCGCATGCCCAGAGTCGGGAACTACACCAGAAGTCGTCATCCACATGTTTCCAAACGTCTTCCGGTAAGCGAGAATAGAGCCTATTTAGTGTATTTCTGTAGAAAACCTGAAATGTTCTGTTGTTTTCCCTCTTAAAATGAACCCAGTTTCATCAGTATTTATCTATAAAGTAGTAATAATATTTTCTGTTTTGGTGCATTTGTGGGAATTTGAATCTGTGTAGGAACCCTGTCTCTCTCGCGCTCTCACTCTCACACACGGCAATAAAGTTTCCCTGATGTTTTCAAAGGGAAGTGTCTCTCTCTCTGTACAAGCTCTTAAATGTCTCCTCTTTTCTAACCCTCCTCCCTCACTCAATAATCCTCCTTTTACAGTCTGATATCTTGTCCTCCTTTCATAGTCTGATATCCCGTTCTCCTGTTATAATCTGGTTTCTGTCTTTCTTTGACAGACCAATTTCCTGTTGTCTTTTCTCCCATCCTCCTGTTATAATCTGACTTCTGTCCTCCTTTTATAGGCAGATTTCCTGTCCTGTGATCTCCCGTCTTCTGTTGTAGTCTGATTTCCGTCCTCCTGTCATACTCTGATTTCCGTTCTCCCGTTATAGTCTGAGTTCCGTCCTCCTGTTATAGTCTGATTTCAGTGCCAGTCTCTGTCGTCCTGATCCTCCCCGTCTGTAGACTCGTCGTTGGTGCTGTCTCCCCCTGTCTGTGGCTGTGTGCCGTTGTGCCTTTGGGCCAGCATTGCGGCGGCTCTCTGCCTCTCCTCGGCCTCTCTCTGTCTCTGAGCCGCCGCCTTCTTCTCTTGCTCCGCGTGGCTCTTCATGTGAGCGCTACGACTCTTCACTTTATAGAAGATCCTGGAGAAACAAAGACATAAACACATGAGCTCATGTCCAGGAGAGACAAACCTAAAGAATTCAAGTCTTTTTAGAGAGTCACCGCTGTCCACACGGAATTCTATTTGCACGTGGTAAATTGTAATGTGGGAAGAATGGGAGATTACATGGTTAGTTTGTAAATGGAGGGATATCTGGATGATTTGAATTGTTGCACAAGTAGTTCCAGTAACAGCCAAATCACTGTTCTATATCACTGCTCTGCGGCTATCACCGTAACAACACCATAGCAACAGGTAAACAAATGCTCAACTGCTGTGGGTAGCATGTAGTGACTAGCATCATTTAAAGGATTGAAATAACGTGATGTTTTGGACATTTACACACAGGGAACAGGCTTTTCACATTCACAAGTCACACGTTTCAGTTTCTAGCCAAGGTAGAAGCTCATTATACAATTTGGATCTGTGTGTTTTGCAGTTTTAATGCACGGCTCATCATTGTTTAAAGCTTTTACATATCACTGCTCTGCTGCCATCGCCATGACGTCACCATAGCAACGGGTAAATACATCCTCAACTGCTCTGAGTAGAATGGAGGGACTAGCTTCATTGAAACACTGAAATAAGTGATATTTGAAACATTTACAGACAGGGAACACACTTTTCACATTCGCAGGTGAGACACTTCAGTTTGTAGCCGTGGTAACAGTGCATTAAACAACTTGAAGCTAAATCTGGTCTAAAGCATCTCTTCTTTTATGAGAATAATGAGATCCCTGTTGAAATAAAATAAACTAAGCTACAGTGTGTAACTTTCTGAAAACAGAAAGCCAAAACCATACTTTGGAACTTTCTCCATAGACCTAGAGGTATTATACCATACTGTGGAATATTATATTGAAAATGCCTCCAAGCCAAATAAGAGCCAGGTTTGTGGAGATGCAAGCTCGCTCACAGTAAGATGTTAAAATAAATAGACAAAACATGCTTTTATTTGATTTATTTTGGCTAAAGTTACATACTGTGGCTTTAAGATGGGACTCTTCCATAACAGTTGCAGTGCATTTTGACCATTGCTGCTTTTTAAAGTGCATTCTGGGAAATCGTGAGCTACTGGCCATAGTTCAAACGCCTCTAAAATAGCGTGACCCTAAACAGAGCCCCGTGTGAGGAGCAGTGGATGATGGGACGTTTGGACACAGCGTGGTACATGTGAGATCTAGAGTTCGGTTTGTTTACAGTCTGTGCAGCTCAGTTACAGAGTTTGTGTTGGATTTGTTTGTTGCTAGGAGACAGCTACAATCATTAACCCACAGCACAAAGAGAAACAGAAGACTGACCTGCCACACTTCTTACAGGGGAACTCTCCCTCCTGCGCGGCTGCTGCCCCCTTGTGGCCGGTGTTGGGGCTGGGTTTTCGTGGCTGTGGGTCGTACCGAGGTTTAGAGACGTGAGGAAGGGGCAGAGGAGGGAGGACCACCCGAGGAAAGGGCTGCTGCTCCTGGGTCTGTCTGATCACAACACCCCCGGGCTGGAGACGGAGAGAGGGACGGGGAGAAAGGGTAGGGAGAGAGAAAGAGAGAGAAATATGGAGAGGAGGGAGGGAGAGAGAGGAGAGAGGGAGAGAGAGGGAGAAAGAGAGGAGAGGAAAGAGAAAGAGGGAGAGAAAAGGCAAGAGAGGAGAGAGAGAAAGTTGAAAGGGAGACAAAAGAGAGAGGAGAGGAGATAAAGAGGGAGAGAGAGGGAGACAAAAAGACAGAGAGGAGAGAGAGGAGAAAGAAAGAAAGAGTGAGAGAAGAAAGGAGGCAAAAAGAGAGAGGAGAGAAAGAAAGAAAAAGTGAGAGAGAAGAAAGGAGAGAGAAAAAGAGTAGAAAGGAGACAAAAAGAGAGGGAGGAGAGAGGGAGGGAAAGAGAGGGGAGTTAATAATTTTCAGAAGAATTACCTAAAGCAACAGAGCCAAACGGTTGCTGGTTCAACCCTTGTGTGTACCCTTGCATTACTGCTGTTGTGTTCTTTGGCTAGACACTTCACCCATCTTCTTTGTCACGTGATAAGTGGTTCATAGATGTAGGAGACACAGGGAAAGATGTTGATAATATTGCAATCCTTAAAACTACTTCAACTTGTTATCAAAGCTTTCTAAAATATAATTATATGTAAATTATAATCATATAAACCCACTACAGTAACTTTACTAAGCTACCATTAAGCTTGGAAATTAGGCATCACGGGTCAATATTTACTGGGCTGAAGTTGGTAAAAATGTGTTTGTGAGTATTTGGAGTATCGGAACAGTATCAGGAGATAGGGAATCAGTGCATTCCCTAAAATATACAGATACAGTACCTATATGCTTCAAAATGTGTTAACGTGACAGGCCTAGTTTTAATAATAGGATTCTGTTCAAAGTTCATATTTTAAACATGTGCAGAAGAACTGACAAAACACCTGAAATCTGAAGTGACAAACTGATACAAGAATCACATTTCAGGACGTTTATACGGAGCTAAACTACAGGGTTACCAGTTTTTATGCAGAATACAACAGATTTTGTTGTTTGTGGAGGAAATTATGGTACTTCAAAATGCAGCTTTTGTGATTTGCGAATTGTACCGATTCAAATTGCGATTTCAATTCAAATGCGATTAATCCTGCAGCCCTACTCTGCTTAAAGGTCCCATATTCCACTATTTTCTGATCTCTGTGATAATGTTTCCTCACCACAAACAGACCTGGAGTTGTGTTTTGTTTCATTCACACGTTTAACGCACAAACCTGCACATTTAGGCTTGTGATGTCATGTGGTAATACAGAAAGTGCTTCACTGTGTTTTTAAACCCTGTACTTCTTCACTAGAATCATTTGGATCATTTCAGCTCTGGAAGTGTCAGTCTCTACTGAACAAAATGTAAAAGGAGCTGTTCACTTGAAAAATACCTCTTCATGACATCACAAGGTGGAAAAGAGCATTTTGAGATTTTGAGATGTAAACAGACTAATAATAAAGAGTTACTCAAACATGTGAATGAAACAAAACACAACTCCAGGTCTGTTTTTAAGGAGGTAACAACATTAGAACATGGCTTAAAGCTCACAAGAGTCACATTTGTGTAATATAGGACCTTTTATAATCACCTATTAAATAAAAAAATAACCCAAAATACATCAATTTAGAATGTGGGTCTAGACAGGAAAAGTGGATTGGGAAAGTGTCTGTGTTGGAACAGGAAAACACTCTTGTAGCTCCTTTGTTTTGTTTTCAAATTGAGTTCTATTCAAACACGCTATTCTAAAAACAGCTTATTTTCTATTTTGTTGCTATGACTACCATTCAAAGTTTACCCTTTTTTGCCAGATTTGATTTTGTGTTCAGTTCTTGTTCAGCTGCAGGTCCTTTGTTAAAGATTTCTTGTCGAGTCACTGTTTACAAATGACACAACATAATGGTATTACGCAATCCGACACTGAGGCAGGTGGTGTGAGTTTCCACCAGGGGGCGACAAAAACAGCAGTTCAGGGTAAATAATTGTGTCAGATGCAGATTTGTTGACCTGGTTTATGGTTTAATAGTTCTGTCATTACTGGAATTATCTACATAAAACAAAAACTGGCACAAAGTTTAGCGTCTTCTCTGTTAGAATAAATAAACTAAAGTGAAATTATATTTTCACAATCGCTTCAGAAAGCGGTGCCATTATTCAACCCCAATGCGTGGGTGTTGTCAGCTGAGAGGACTTTAACCCGTAAGATTAATATGACAAGTTTATGGACCCGATCCCAAACAAATAATGAGAAGGAGAATCATTTGTGGATCATAAATGAGATTTCTTTCAAAAACACCAAAATGGACTGGGGGACAAAACTCTAAACTGAACATGGACTAGACCAGGACATGACCAGGACTAAACCTGGACTTGAGCAAGACAAACCAGGACTAAAACTGGACTCAACCAGGGCTAAACCAGGACTTGAGCAAGACCAAACCAGGACTAAACCAGGACTAAACCAGGACTAAACCTGGACTAAACCAGGACTAAACCTGGACTAAACCTGGACTAAACCTGGACTAAACCTGGACTAAACCTGGACTAAACCTGGACTTGAGCAAGACAAACCAGGACTAAAACTGGACTAAACCAGGACTTGAGCAAGACAAACCAGGACTAAAACTGGACTAAACCAGGACTTGAGCAAGACAAACCAGGACTAAAACTGGACTCAACCAGGACTAAACCAGGACTTGAGCAAGACCAAACCAGGACTAAAACGGGACTAAACCAAGATTAAACCAGCACCAGAACAGGACTAAAAAAGGGTCACAACTAGTCTACATCAGGACAAAATCAAGTGTCAATGCCCACAGAAACATTGCAGAGTCTTAAAATTTATAATTCTGCCTATAGATATTTTGCAGTGACATCACGCTAGGGGGGGGTTCCACATGCATCTCTATAGTGGAATGTTCAGCAGTTACCAAGGAGACACACAGACATTAGCAAACACTGTCAAATATGTGTAAGAAACTCGAGAAAAAATACGAAATGGATTTAAAGAGCACATTTTCAGGAGTCAGTCCGAGCGTTCATGGTCCTGTTTAGGAGTTTGATTTTCAGCAACTGTTGATTAATGCAAGCTATGTATCTTATGACTCAGATTAAAGCTAGATAGAGCAGTGCTTACAGTTAACACCACACTCAGCTGCAAAGTATTCACTCTGCGTAAAAGCTGCTAAATAAGAATACATGGGATTCTTGTATTATTTTTTCAGCTCAGATTTCAGTCTTCTCTCAAATATTAATATGTTAACGCATTTGTTTCCTGTAGGTTTTCCTCATTCATTCTGACCACACTGAGTCCAGCTGGAGCTCCCACTCACGTTATTGTCCGTAGGCTGAAATGTGTGGGCGACTTCCTGTTTCCTGTCAGCTGACCCCTCCCACTTCCTGCTGTCCTCCTCAAGTCGTTGGGAGCCCTGAGAGAAAGAAGAAAGGGTCAGTATAACAACCTCCTGTCACCCTGTGAGTCAGAGGCCCTCCCGTCCTCCTATAACCCTGTGTGCCAGATGCCCTCCCATCCAGAAAATGTAAACCAGGGCCGCACTATTATTTGCAATCTAATCAAAATGAAAAGTAGAATTCTCGCAAGTTTCTATGCCAAAGAATGTCCTCTGCAAACATGTTCTAAAATACATGGGATTCTTTGTCTTTGTAAATAGTGAAGTCGGTCCTTGGCTCACTGCAGGTCGAATCACAATGGAAATATTTTCTTTCAAAATCGTGCAGCCCTAATAATGAAAACTTCACATAGGCTGACTGCATTCACACCTGCAAACAGACAAATCAAAACTGGGACTAAAGCAGGACTAGAATAGGACTAAACCAGGACTAGAATAGGACTAAAGCAGGACTAGAATAGGACTAAACCAGGACTAGAATAGGACTAAAGCAGGACTAGAATAGGACTAAAGCAGGACTAGAATAGGACTAAAGCAGGACTAGAGCAAGACTAGACCTGCACTAGAACAGGGCTAAACCGGGACTAGAACAAGACTAGACCTGGACTAGAACAGGGCTAAATCAGGACTAAACCAGGATTACAACGGGAATAAATCAGGAATAAACCAAGACTAGACCAGAACTAAACCAGGATTATACCCAGGACTAAATCAGGACTAAAACAGGACCACACTAGGACTAAAACAGGACTACAACAGGAATAAATCAAGACTAGACCAGGACTACACTAGGACTACACTAGGACTAAACCAGGACTAAACCAGTACTATAACTGGAATAAATCAGAACTAGAATATAACTAAATCAGGACTAGATCAGAACTAAACCAGGACTACACCAGGACTACAACAGGAATAAATCAGGACTAAAACAGAACTAAACCAGGACTAGACCAGAACTAGGACGGGACTACGCCAGGATTAAACTAGGACTACAACAGGAATAACTCAGGACTAGATCTGGACTAGACCAGGACTTGAATAGGACCAAACCTAGTCTACATCAGGACTGAACCGCTTAAACAAGTGTAAAGTGTAAATTCACCCATAAAAGTGACATTGCAGTGTTTTCTTTGTATAGCTGATATATACTTCTGCATGTATATTTTGTCTCGCTCTTATTTATCCTGACTCCCTGAGTCTCGAACCCTCACCTTGGGGTCCAGCTCCTCCTCTGTGGTCCTGGTCTCTGGTTCGACCTCTCCGTACAGAAGAACCCCATTCCTCCCGACCTTCACGTGCTTCTTAAACGTGTAATAAAACTCCACACACTGCGCCACCGTCTTAGTGCAAACCTGAAAATACAAAACAAAATATTCAACAAATACAGACAAAGTTAAAGGTGCATTGTGTAACTTTTCTGGTGGAGGGCAAATAACTACTTAAAACCAAAAATAATATAACTCTCGTGAGCTTTTCACCATAATGTAGTTTCCTCATCAAAAACAGACCTGGAGTTGTTTTGTTTCATTCACACATGTTTAACACACAAACCCTGCATATCTGGGCTGTGTTCTTCTCTCAAACAAAAAACACTCTGTTCCACCTTGTGATGTCATGTGATAATACAGGAAGAGCTTCACGGTGTTGTTAAAACTCCACACACCTTCACTAGAATCATTTGGATGATTTCACCCCTGGAATTGCCAATCTCTACTGAACAAAAAGTAAACTGTTAACTTGAAAACTACCACTAAATGACATCACAAGGTGGAACAGAGCAGTTTGAGGTTTGAAGATATAAACAGACTAATAATAAAAGAGTTACTCAAACATGTGTGAATGAAACAAAACACAACTCCAGGTCTGTTTTTGAGGAGGGAACAACATTAGAACATGGATTAAATCTCACAAGAGTCCATTTAGCGTAATGTAAGACCTTTAAAGACCTGCCTCTGTCCTGTTTTTCTGACTCTTGCAATGCATTATGGTCTATAATATTGCCTGGCTTTGACTACTTTTCATGATGCATTGCGGGTTATTTTGAGTGCACTCATTTTCACCCCCTGACATTTGGACAATACTACAAAATGCCATGACCTGTATTCAGTGCCCTTGACGTGGTCGGGGGGAACTGGCACAGTCTACGGCATCATTTAGAGGCCAATTTAAAACCCGATCCTGGACCGAAGTGAAACCCAGAACAAAACCACCACAAAAGGTTTCATATCTGCTGGAATACGACTCTCTTATATCATCTGTCACTCTAAATACCAAGAGCCTCTGGGGGGAGTCAGGTGATGGGGCGTGTCTCTGGTACACATGGGGCCACAGGTGACAGGAACATGAGCCGTTTGTACCTTTTAGGGATTTATACGTAGCTTTTGTATCATATGTTTGCATTTTTGGAGCCTGAGAACTACTGATACTTGCTAACTGTAGGCATTGTTCTGTCTTGAAGCTCTGTTGCTCAAATTAGACTTTAATCTGAGCTTTGTTTTAAATTATTTTAACACACTCTGACCAAAAACGACTGCCTTAGCTGGAACTACAACAAGTGAGCTGATTTGGGCTGTTAAACAAGTCTCTCACACATAGCCAGCAGTTTTTCAGTGAGTCACTCTCACCTTTTTGTTGAAAATCAAACTCCTAAACAGAATCATGAACGCTCGTATTGACCAGAGAATCCTGAAAATGTGTTGTTTAAACCCATTTGGTGTATTTTCTTGAGTTTCAGACCATTTTAAAACTTTTTTTTTTGTTTCCTATGTGTGTATTGTGTCACCATGGTAACTACTGAACATTCCACCATATACATGCATATAGAACCCCCCGATGTGAACATTTTGTAGTGCATTTTACCAATTGTACCTATTATAATACAAATTTACAACTGCAACTGTCATTTATCTTGCTAATCTGGGCTTTGTGGCGGTAATAAAAGTTAAACATGCTCATGTAGCAAAAATCTATTTTCACTATCACTGAATAAATCAATTATTTAAAGCTACAGTATGTAACTTTCTGGAGGTGACATGTCACCTGTATGATTCCATGGAAATAGAAAGTTAAAACCATACTTCTGCACATTCTCTATGGAGATTAACAAGTTTTTGTGCCATACTGTGGAAGATTATCCAAAGAAACTATATTTCCATGGAAACAAGGCCCTCCTCCAGGCCAAATAAGAGTCAGGTTTGTGGAGATGCAAGCCTGCTCACAGTAAGGACATGTGTTTTTCAGTGCAATAAACAAAACCAAAATGATAATTCAGATAGTGCTCTAATACTGTGACAGAGGACAAAATAACCCCAAAGAGACTAAGTTCTGTACCTGTTTCTGGACCATGAAGAAGTCCTTTTTGTGAACGGTGATTCCTTTGTTGAACTGTCGTCTCTCTGCAGCGCTCCAGTTATCAGACCCTGAATGCAACATAGAAATCACAGAACTGAGCTCAAACCCTGAACGCAACAGAGGTCAGACCCTGAACACAACACAGAGGTCACAGCACAGAGGTCAGACCCTAAAGATCAGACCCTGAACGCAACACAGATCACAACACAGAGATCAGACCCTGAACACAACAGAGATCAGACCCTGAACGCAACAGAGATCAGACCCTGAACGCAACAGAGATCAGACTCTGAACACAATACAGAGATCATCCATGGTTAACAAAACTTTTGTATTTATTTTACAACATAAATTACTACACTTTACTACAGGCAGAGGGTCAAATTTAGAGCTATTGTCAGAGACGTTGAATAAAAAGTTATTCATCTTGATTTCTTTAACTGCATATTTCTAGTCTTCTGCTGTACTTTGCATTGCAACACTGAAATTTACCCATTGTCAGAATAATTGAGTTCTTTAATCTATATTTTCTAGCAGCAGGAGCCGTAATCAGAAGTCTTGAACAGTTATAGTCAATGAACAAAAGCCCCTTTGGGTTGTATCAGCTGTGGACTGCCTCTCAGCTGGTCTCTGACATTTTTCTCTTTGGGTGGGGCATTATTCAAGTCCAACCCCACCTCCCTTTAAACCCACAAGTCTCTCTCCCCCTCCCTCCTCACTTTCGTCTCTCCATCTCTCCCTGCCCCCATCTCTTTTTCTCTTCTCTCTCTTTACCCATCTGTATCTCCGTCCATCTCTGCCCCTCAAACCCTTGTTCTAGTTCAACTGTACCTCCTTTTAGCCCATAAATCTCCTTCATCTCTCTCTTTCTCCATCTTTATCTCCCCATCCATTCACACCCTCTTTCAAATTCAACCATTTTCTCCCTCTCACCCACAAACAAACCCTCCTATCTTTCTTTCTCCCTCTCTTCCTCCTCCCTCTCTCTCCCCAAACCCAGACTCGCCCCAGTGAATCATGGGTAAACAAAGCCAGCTCTGTCTCTGTCTCAGGATTAGCAACAAGCTGCTACTGCCCCCTCCATTTTCACTGTTACAATCCTACACCACAACCCACTCCCCTCTCTCCTCCTCTCCGTTTCTTTCTTTATTTAAAATAGATTATAATGACCTTTTAACCACGTTATAATGTAGTTCTGTCATAATTATCTTACTCTAAGTTGTATTTCGATTCCTGTGTGTTCGAATAATCCTGTATTGTCCTAAATTTAAGCCTTGAGCGCTCACCTACCCCCTATCTCCGCCCACTGCTCTGTACTGAAAGTGTGACAAAACATCGAAACTCCGCCCACAAAAACATTTCAAGGAGGAGGGGCGGGGTCTGGAGGACTAAAGGGGAGAGTCCCTTTTGTTCTCTGCCATACCCCTTTTATGCCTCTCTTTTTATCTCCCTCTTCCTCTTTCTTCCTTCTCTCAATTTTTCTCTCTCCCTCCCCATCCTCCCTTGTCTCTCTCTCTCCCTCCTTCCCTACCTTTACGTACTTTTTGCTTTCTCTCTCCCCTACCTCTCCTGTTCGCCACCCTTCTCTCCCTTTCCCTTCTCACTCCCTCCTTCCTTCTCTTATTCTCTTCCTCCTTCTCCCTATCTTTTCTTCTCCCCCCCCCCCCCCCCCCCCCCTCCCCTCTCTCCCACCTCCTTCCTTCTCTTTCTTTCTCTTCCTCCCTCTCTCCCTCCCTCCATTTTACTCTCTCTCTCCCTCCACTCCTTCCTTCTCTCTTTCTTCCTCACTGCTTCCCCCCCTCCCTCCTTCTCCCTCCTCTGCAGCTGTGGAGGTTTAATGGTCCGAGCCTGGTTTAAAAGAAGGAAGCACCAAAACATTTCTGCAGAATTCAGCGCCACATTCAGGCTAAATAAAAACAGTTTCATCTTTCCTCTGCACAAGGCTCAGGTTTATCTGCAAACAACAATTCTGTTTCTCATGAACTAGAGCTGCCGGCTGTATTTCTGAAAGACAAATATTACAGCGAAACATGGGAACATTTATATAAAGCTACAATGCGTAACCTTTCTGCTGGAGATGTTATTGCTTTGCCTGGAATGTTCAAGAGTATGGCAGTAGATGTATTGATTTATTAGACAACCAGCCCAATTTACAGGCCGGATCTATGGAGAGGAGCCCCTACTCACTGTTAGAGCGCATGTTTTACAATGTATTTTTAAGCAATAAAAACATTGAGGATGTAATGAATGAAAGATACAGTATGTTTAACGGCATCTCGTAATATTCTTCTGTTTACTTAATTCTATAATGTGTTGCTTTAATGGCCTATTTCTTTAACAGGTGTTTGTGGAGGTCTTACCTGAGTAGTGGTAGTTGGACAGATGATGCGACTTTGGGAAAATCGGATTTCTCATCATCATCAACGACAAAGCGGCCTGAAAAACAAAACAAAAGATAATTATAAAAGCAAACTCAGGCTAACACTTTAAGCAAATATTTAAAGAGCCCATTTTGTGCTATTTTTTGATCTGTTATAATGTTTCCTCCTCACAAACAGACCTGGAGTTGTGTTTTGTTTTATTCACACATGTTTTGTGTCCATGATCTCCATGGACACAAGCAAGCGACAGACCCTCTACCAGAAAAGCTGCACAATGCGTTTTTAAAATGATTCATCATCTGTACGAAAATACTTTTTATAATGAAATCTCAAACTGGATTTCTGCACCAGCTTGTAACTGAACCTTTGGCACATTTTCAGATTACATTGTGTTAAACTATTGTGTAATTGGGAGTGAGCTGACTGCAGATTCCCCTGTCTATTCTCAAGAAATCTACACTCCCATTATCAGAGTGCCATTTTTAGGACAGTACTTTATTAAAAGCACAGAGAATCTCCAGGTCTCTTACAGTTTCATATGACTCACTATACAATAATATTAAGATGATATGATGATACAAGCAGAAACTGATACACTGCCTGTGATTTTCTATGTTTTAAATACACTATATTGCCAGAAGTATTGGCTCACCTGCCTTGACTTGCATATGAACTTAAGTGACATCCCATTCCTAATCCATAGGGTTTAATATGACATCGGTCCAGCCTTTGCAGCTCTAACAGCTTCAGCTCTTCTGGGAAGGGCCACAAGATTTAGGAGTGTGTTTATGGGAATTTTTGACCACTCTTCCAGAAGTGCATTTATGAGGTCACACACTGATGTTGGACGAGAAGGCCTGGCTCTCAGTCTCCGCTCTGATTCATCCCAAAGGTGTTCTATCGGGTTGAGGTCAGGTCTCTGTGCAGGCCAGTCAAGTCCATCCACACCAAACTCTCTCATCCATGTCTTTATGGACGTTGCTTTGTGCACTGGTGCACAGTCAGGGTTTGCCATCTCCAAACTGTTCCCACAAAGTTGGGAGCATGGAATCGTCCAAAATCTCTTGGTGCTGAAGCATTCAGAGTTCCTTTCACTGGAACTAAGGGGCCAAGCCCAGCTCCTGAAAAACAACTCCACACCATAATCCCCCCTCCACCAAACTTTACACTTGGCACAATGCAGTCAGACAAGTACCGTTCTCCTGGCAACCGCCAAACCCAGACTCATCCATCAGATTGCCAGATGGAGAAGCGCGATTCATCACTCCAGAGAACGCGTCTCCACTGCTCTAGAGTCCAGTGGCAGCGCGTTTTTACACCACTGCATCCGCCACTTTGCACTTGGTGATGTTTGGCTTGGATGCAGCTGCTCGGCCATGGAAACCCATTCCATGAAGCTCTCTACGCACTGTTCTTCAGCTAATCTGAAGGCCACATGAAGTTTGGAGGTCTGTAGCACTATGCGCCTCAGCATCCGCTGACCCCGCCCTGTCAGTTTACGTGGCCTACCACTTTGTGGCTGAGTTCCTGTCATTCCCAGTCCTCTTTGTTATAATCCCACTGACAGTTGACTGTGGAATATTTAGGAGTGGGGAAATTTCACAACTGTACTTGTTGTACAGGTTCATCCTGTCACAGTACCATGCTGGAATTCACTGAGCTCCTGAGAGCGACCCATTCTTTCACAAATGTTTGTAGAAACAGTCTGCAGGCCCAAGTACTTGATTTTATTCATCTGTGGCCAGGTAAGTGACTGGAACACCTGATTTCCATTATTTGGATGGGTGAGTGAATACTTCTGGCAATATAGTGTACATTTTAGACTATCTTCTGATGTTATAATGCTATTTCCTCATCATAAAACAGACCTGGCGTTGTGTTTTGTTTCATTCACGCATTTCATTCACACAATTTAGGAGTTCTTCTCTCAAACTGAAAACACTCAGTCCCAACTTGTGATGTTATGTGGTAATACAGGAAGTGCTCCACTCCATACACCTTCACTACAATCATTTGGATCATTTCAGCCTGGGAATTGCTCATCTCTACTGAACTAAAGGCCCTAAGCTCTGGAACGCTCTGAACCCCCATGTCCAAACGGCCCCCACAGTGGAGTGTTTTAAGTCTCGTCTTAAAACCCACTTTTATTCTCTGGGCTTTGAAAACTGCATGAGTTGTGTGGTCCTCTGTGTCTTTTATTTATTCGACTTATTTATGATTTTTATGGTTTTGTTTTTATTTGTTTTTTACTGGTTTTGTTGTTTCAGGACTGGTATGATCACATTTTTAGCAATTTACCTTTTTGTTGTCTTCATTTTATGATCTCTGCTTTGTTTGTAAAACGTGCTATATAAATAAAGTGGATTTGGTTTTAAAGGTAAAAGTAGCTGTTGACTTGAAAACTACTACTTCATGACATCCAGGTCTGTTTTTGAGGAGGAAACAACATTATAACATGGCTAAAATCTCACAAGAGTCCATTTTGGGTCATATAGGACCTTCAAAATTTGCTTGGGCAGCAGATGTGACATAAATAGTTGTGAAAACAAGGGGCAAGGCTTGTCCATTTTACACGATAGTTATGAATTGATGAAAAAAGTTTGCCATTATTCTGTTAAATCAATGTTGAAACTTTTAGAAAAAAATAACACTCATTGCTTTAGGGCAGACATGGGCATTGTGCAGCTCCCCAGCCACATTGGTTGACTCTGACCGGCCTGTTTAAACTCATTTAGAATTACAAAATAAACATATTTTATAATTTTACCCCATGCATGGACTAAAGCTGCATTGCTTTTATTTTAGAGGTGTTTCTTTTAAATGACATTTTTTGTAAGACCCCCTCACTTTTTCATTGCTTAGTCATAACATAAACTCTTCCCAGTCTTACCAGCGCATCAAAACAATGATATTTACTGCTTTTTATAAAGAAATACAATGAATATTACGCAGAATTGAGTTAAGCATTTTGGCCCGGCCCTCCACAGTATTTTCTGTTTCTCATGTGGCCCCATGGAAAAAATAATTGCCCACCCCTGGTCTAGAGGGATTCTGTTTTAGAACTCAGCACTTCTTCTAGTAATTTTACATTTTCCCCTCAGACTGTCAGTGCCACCAAAGATATTATCCCACCAAACAAAGTCTTAATTAGAAAATAATTAAAACCTGTCATATGCACTTTACGTAAAAAATGTACAATTCAATGCATCATGAAGAACAGTTGCAAGTCAGAGCAAGAGGGAGAGAAAAAGAAAAGAGGAGGAGGAGAGACACATTTGTTGCTGTTGGGAGTTGAAGATTTGAGTTGAGATTTTTGGGCCCGAGTGACTGTTGCTGGGCTCACGTCTCCATGGAAACGGTTTGTCTCAAGACTCACAGCTGACACACTCCATTCACTCAGGTTATTAAAAACACAGTAGAGTTATTTCCACTTCTATTGAAAAGCAATGGGGATTTTACTATGACAAAAGGGGGTCACTGGGATGTATTAAAATCTTTCAAAGTGCAGGAGACATGTTTGGGTGCACACTTGAGAATAAAGAGGAAAAAGGTAGAATTAAAAATATAAAATAACAAAATTTGTAGTGTTATTTTTAATTTAAGGAAATAAAGTGATATTTTTGAACTCTTGTGGTTCAGTCTTTTTGGTTCAGTTACTCTCGACTCTCTCAACTTTATAGAATAGTAATGTAGTATTTTCTCTTTTAATTCCTGATCTCATTATTATCAGGAAAATTATAAAAAAAATACCAAGATATTCATTGTTTGAGCTTGGAACAAGTTAGACAGACTTTATTCTTAGATATTAGGAATGGGACAAGATCATGTGTCACAAGGTCTTGCGAGATAAAATTGTCACAAGACTTTGACAAGAGATTTTTTTCCTCATATTTTTACATTTGCCTTGGATAAAAATGGGGTTAACTTTGCAGAGTAAGCTGTAATTCCAAAAAGCAGTGCTACAATGACAGAAAAACTATAAAATGAAAAATTGTGAAGTCAAAATCGTGAACTGAAGGGCACACAAAATCTCGTCTTGTCTCGTTCTCGTGAGCCAAATCTCAAGTCATGTCTCGTCTTGTAGAAATTGTGTCTCCTCTGTCCTTTGTCTACAGATTAAGGCTCAGGCGACACAGGTTCAGATGGGATTATAGTACTTTTTTTTAAACAGAGCACAGGCTACATACAGATACTTTAATTACACTGTTCCTCCTTTTCACAATTTCAAAATTGTGTTTTGCAGGTTAAAATTACAATAAAAACCACATAAACTGCAGTCTCACCAGGACGTCTCCTCTGCACTGGAACAGACAGTGATGGGCCAACTCCTGGTTGGTTCCCCCTCCAGAGAAGACACTGGAACAGGCCAAATGCATCAGGTCCTGAACTGTAAAATGTAAACATGAAAAAGTGTGAGAAATAAGGCTGCAGTGTAAAAACAGTGTTGTCAACCCAATTACAATACTAGGGAAAAGGCTTGATATGCAATACCAATTTTGATACCACAATCATAATAATATTTTAAGGAAATATACACCTTGAAGGGCCTGTACTTGATTCTCCAAGTATCTAAGTAAAATGTGTCTTGCCCCGGTACATATATATTGCATAAACAGCTCTTGAGGTCAAAATAAGTCCACTGTGTCCTGTCTGCATCTAATTTCAACCGTTTCATTTTCCGATAATCAGGAAGTGCGCTGATAGCTTGCTAGCATTACTGTGAAAAACTCTCAAAACTCTACTCTGGCATCTGAAAGTTGTGAAATTGCTTATAAACTCATCATGGTGAATAAATAGGGTACTCTGAATGCATAAGGTAAGTGAGGAAGAACACTAATGAACTAGTTCTGTTTTTCATGTTTTTAAGACAGTAAAAATCAGGTACAGTGCTTTGAACTTTAACACAAAGTAACTTAAAACAAATAAAATAAAATTACAGAGTGAGAAAGAAGGTCATGCGCTGTAAAATATGTGAGAGGCAACCGTGAGAACAGGTTATACTGTAAAAAAAAAAAAAAACAGCAAAAATGAGTAAGAACAAAGCTGGAGTTTAGTCATCACTTTCCACTTTCACTACAGCTATGACTAATGCTCAAATCTGATACACACAAATAAATGGGCTTACATCGGGGAGTGGAGTTTCAACCGCTGTTAAAATATTATAATTTACAGACTGCTGAGGTATTAAGAGGAACTTTATTGTCTTTAAAATGTGAAAAACAGAACTAGTTCATTCTAAACGGTTTGCAGTGGTCCAGAGTTATGCATTCAGACTATTCATTGAGTTTCTAAGAGCTTTTCACAACTTTTACAGACCAGAGTTTGGCTGTTGCACGGGTATAACAACTAAGGCCAAGATTAAGGTACTAGCATGCCAACAGAGCACTTTAAAATTCTAAGAAAAAAACACTTTAATCTTAAATGCAGACAGTACCCAGCACACTTATTTTGAGCTGATAATTCAAGTAAGAAAAATAAAATAATAATTGTGAGAATCTCTTTTGTGCTTTTAGACCAAATTAAAGATGCAATATGTAACTTTTTTACTTTCTATCCTGTAGTCTCTCTTAATACCAGTACATGAATTGTCAGAATAGACGTCTCACCTTTCTGTTGGTAGCTGTGGTTTTCCTCCATCTCTTTGAGTGGAGCCCAGAGCAGCGCCGCCTTGTGTTGGTCCTGGTCCACTGCAGCCCTCGACCTCAGCTCTGGGATTTCCGCCTGGTACCGCGACCCGATGTTTATGCGACTGAAAACATCAGATAAAACCATCAGTGAGTTCAGTCTTTATTCCCTGAATCTGGCTCAGTGTTGTGTTTTTTTTAAATGAAATACCAGGGAAGTATAATAAGATCTGAAGATGAACCAAAGATGGCGTCATGTCATGGTGTCATTCAGTGACGTGTGCTCATCAGCGTGAAATGCCAAAACAGATTTTTTCTTCCATATTACTTCCTCAATACGGGCTAGCACAGCCAAATGTGTGATGTCAGAAACGTGCGTCACATGATCAGTTCTGACCAATCAGAGTGATAGCTGCTAGAGCAGAGCTAGTGCAGGCTCAGAGCGGGGCTAAACTAAATCTTACAAAGCTAACTTGTAAAATAAAAAGTTCATGAAGAATCCTTACAAAATCTTTGTGAAAGCAGTGGATGCCCTGTTTGAATTCCCCCAAACTACACTATGAGAATTCTTTCTGGGCCTGAGCTCCCAGGAGCTGCAGTACCTGGAGTGGCCACTAGTCGATCTCGCACAGTGACAGAGCGGGCGTGTCTTATCCAGGTCTTATTATAGAGTGTATGCAGTTGACGTCACAGGTTTCCCCTGATCCACTTCCGGCGGTCAAGATCTCTGTAGGCCGCCATAGTAAACACACTGTCCAATTCTAAATTACGAGTCAGAAAGTCACAAAATGCCCGAGAAATGTTGTGCCTATCAGTGTTCTCAGACAAGGGACAAAGATAAAAACATTCAGCTGTACAGGATTCCTGCTGAGTCTGATCCTGACCGCAGAAGTAGGTGGATTGCTGCGATTAGACGAGCCCATCATAAAACTGCTGACAAGCCCTGGGAACCAACCAAACACTCCAGGCTTTGTAGCAGACACTTCATATCAGGTGTGGTTTGATTTGATCTTTACAATTTTACTAGTAGGTCAATCACTTTGAGTGGTTTCACATTTGTAAGCAAGAAGACTTAATTACTATTAATACAGTGTAACTATCAGATGTTGCAGTTTTTGTATGTTTTTGCACATAGCTATCACTTTATTGGTCTTTATTCACAAAGTTTTAACATATCATTTGTTTGTATTATTATATATTTATTTATTATTCATTTAATGGTTAATAATTAGCCATATGAAAACTATAAATTTATACTTTTATAAATTTATTAGATAGTTGTAAATATCTGGCCACTGAAGGTCTGGGACAGAATCTACCGCTGTTAGGGCTGTAAAAAGGACCTGGGGCACACTGTAGGGGTCCGATATGTTCAGATTAGCAAGCTTGTCCTCATATCAAAAAGATAGATGAAGCTGGAGCGCTCGCTGAATCACCGCTAAGTGAAATGGCAATCAGGTGCTCTTCGGAGATCCCGAGTGGGCAAAATAGCTTACGTGATAACGGAAGAGATCCGAGGCACTCCGATATGCGTAGTTATTATTTTATTTCTACATAGTCAAACGCCAACGCGTTTCGTACGTGCCCTGATGAAGACGCATTTGACTATGTTTGACTATGTAGAAATAAAATAATCTACGCATATCGGAGTGCCTCGGATCTCTCCCGTTATCACTTGTCCTCATATCTTTTCTTCTGATTACTATCTAGGTGATTAGTGAAGTCAGTATGAGTAAGAGACGGCTTTTTGTTGTCACTAGAGCACTGGCGGTCAGACATGATTAGACCGTCAATATGGCGGATTGACAACTTCCTGTCACGTGACTGCATACCCTCTATAGATCTATGTGAAATACTCACGGCTCGAGGCTGACGGGAGTGGCCTCTCCAATCGATGTCAAAACTGGAGGAGTTATGTCTGAACTGTCTGAAAAAACAGAAACACAAACTTTCAGTCAAGGTGAAAACCATTATATCATGATTCAAATCTCATAAAAACTATTTTGAATAATATGCCTCCAACAAAATTCAAAACAACAGTAAAACCGCTCTTTATAATGTCTTTATAATTCCAACTACTTACTGGATCGTAGCAGACTCCTAGTGGCGGACTTGGGTGTTGCGGGCGGGAGTCCCTGGACGCTGGCGGAGGCGGAGGAGAGGAAGGTGGAGAAGTAGAGACCTGAGCCCTCCCTGACGGGGCTGAGGATGGGAGGGGGCGTGTAGGGGGGCATGGCCAAGGGGTTATCTGCCAGACGCACAGGGGAGCGCAGGTGGGACTGGTACGGAGTGATGGAGGAGTAAACAGGTGGAGCGATGAACAGAGTGGGTTTGGGAGGAGGGATGAAGAGAGGCTCAGGGCGAGGGCGGCGTCTGGACTTTTTAGGGTCATCGTCCTGCGAGCTGTCCCCAACTCCTCCATTCTGCAGAAAGGAAAAAATAAAAAAACTTATTAATCAAGACTGAGATATTGACTTCATTCATTTTCATTTCAACTTTTCAAGACAAACTCAACTTATATGAAAAAACAAACAGAAGCAATCAGAACTGGGGGCTATTGTACAGTAAAAGAAAAAAAAAGTAAAATAAATAGAAAATAAAATACAATACAATAAAATATAATTCTGTCTCATCCTGCTGACTAGTGTTTATAGTAATGCAGTACCAAAACTGACTCCAGACCAAACATCATAGTACTATCCCTGTTTTTTAACTTATTCAGTATACAATCAGACGAAGCCATCTAGATTTTAATCTGATTTTAATATGTGTGTCAGATGCCCTCTCTGTCTCTCAAAATGAATGTAAATGCCTGTCAGAAAAAAAAAAAATGCTATTAGATATTGTCACCAAATCAGGTTTTTTTTTTTTTTCAAGGTACCTGTAACTAAATACATGCAAGACAGGTAAATTTAAAGCCATACAGTGGAATCTTCTATTATTCTATGGAGACAAGCAAGTAGTGCAACTCTCCCGGAAACACAGCACACCTTTAAGATCCAACAGTAAAAATGATGCAAGTCTCATGCAACCAAGGACTGCAGCCAAAGCCCCAATCCTTCACAGTATATGGAACAGTATAGAGGGGTACAGTAACAGATAAACCCCGTTAATCTCTTTATCTGGGACGTGGGGTGGGGGGGACATGCGAGAATCCCCCAGTGACAACAGAAAATACAGTGACCGGGTGGAGGGTGGAGGGCTAAACATGGGGGAGGGTCTGTTATGGGAGGATACGGATATTACAGGAGTTTAAAGTGGAATCAGGGAGTTGCTTTTGTTCAGTGTTGTGATGCCTCTGGTCTCTGATTGGCTGCTGAAGTCACGTGAACAGAGTCAATGAGGATGTGCTGGTGTTGCAGTAGAAAGTGCAATCCTGAAAACTTAGAAAAATGGATTTATAACTCAAAAAGTGCTTAATCCCTCCAATAGTGTAGATATGGAATAAAAAGTCTGATTTTAATGGTAGAAATATACAAATCGCAAAGGCTGGAATTATTTAGGTAAGATAATGTTCTCTTTGAGAGCTAAATGTCCTTGTGTGTCAGACATATTGCACTAATACAACTGCAAGGGAAAAGGGGCAGGATCTATACACGTTTCACTTCCATTTACTCATTTTCAAATATTGTTTTCTTATTTTAAAGCCACAGTATGTAACTTCTTTGCCAAAAAATAGACACAAATAAAAGCATGTTTTTTATATTAATTTTGATTCTGGTTTTGGTTTATTGCTCTGAAAAACTACATCCTTACTCTGACCGGACTTGCATCTCTACAAACTTGACTCTTATTTGGCATGGAGGAAGGCCGTCTTCTTCTCGTTTCCATGGAAATGTTGTTTCTCTAGCTATAATATCCCACAGTATGGCAAACAACGCATCTATCTCCATGGAGAAAGTATGGTTTTAACTTTCTATTTCCATGTGACATGCCACCTCCAGAAAGTTACACACTGTACCTTTAACTAAAACATGCATTTGAAATAAAGACTTCAATAAATCAATACTATTCCATTCAAAAGCCTTAGCCCCAGTCTGTTTAAATCGTACCTGCTCTGTGTTGTCTGAGAGGGAGTTCCTGAGGGACCTCCTCCTCGCCACGATCACTGAGGGCTTATGGTCCAGCCTGCCCAGGTCTCTGGTCCAGACCAGAGCTGGTTCGTCCCTGGACTCTTGGGAGGACTCTGGTCTTCGGACTGGGACTGAGACCGGGATCACCAGAGGGACCAGGCCTTCGTCTCTGGAACGTTTTGAGTTCAGACCCTCCTCCACAGGACTCCAGGGTCTGTGAGGGTCCTGAGGGAAAACACAGAGATAATAACATCATGGTTTACTGGTGGTTTTCAGATTCTTGAATGTGATGTGATCCAAGAGACAGTTTTCCCACTGATTACACTGTACTTTGCCATGAAATATCCAAAAGGTAAATTCACAAATGTTGGACCTGATCATTTCTGTTATTGACTAGACCCAAGAACTCACTGAGTTACAACAAAATCTACATTTTAACAATATTCGTTTTAGCTGCCCCCAACTGTATTAAATATTATTGGCCTATAGAATGTTGTGAGGTTATCTGAAACAGCAATATAAAAAATATATATTTTAGGCTACCAGTCAAATGTCTTTATTTTTTACTGCTTTCTATATTTTATATTAGGGATGGGACAAGATCTCGTAAGAAAAAATTGCCACAAGAACTTGCACACATGAGGAAAATGATCTCAGGAGATTTTTTCCTCCTGAATTTACCTTTGGATTGGACAAAAAAAAAAAAAAAAAGAGTTAAGAGCTGGTGAGTTATACAATTTGAGAAGCTCTAGTTCCAAAAAGCAGGACTACAATGACCACTAAATTGTTGAATAAAATAAATAAAAACAGTGAAGCCAAAATTGTGAAATGGATTGCCCTTATTTATTACAAAATGATGTCAAAATCTCATCTTGTCTCATTCTTGTGGACCCAAATTGTGTCTCGTCCCACCCCTATTTTATATACAAACACAGAACACATCAAATATATGAAGCAAGGAATTATGCAGCAAAGAAACGGAAACTAAATTAATATTTTCTATTTATTTATTGAAATCTTCAAAGTGGCCACCCTTTGCTTTGTCGAAAAATATTTAGTTATTACATTTTTAGATTAGATGGTCTTTTGAGCCTGTTTCATGATGGGAGTGTTCTGAGCCCGTTGCATGATGGGAGTGTTCTGAGCCTGATGCATGATGGGAGTGTTACAGGTGCTTATGGTGCTGCTCTGGGATCATGTGATCAGGGACATTTTCTACATTTTTGCTTTGAGTCAAACCAGAAACACGACAAATTTCACATTCCACAGAACAAAAGAAACAAAAGAGAAGAGGACATAAGAGAAGAGGACAGAAGAGAGGATGAGAGAAGAGAAGAGGACAGAAGAGAGGATGACCGAAGAGAAGAGGACCGAAGAGGACAGAAGAGAACAGAACAAAAGAGGACAGAAGAGGAGAGGACAGAAGTGAAGAGGACAGAAGAGAACAGAACAAAAGAGGACAGAAGAGGAGAGGACAGAATTGAAGAGGACAGAAGAGAAGAGGACTGAAGAGAAGGGGACAGAAGAGAAGAGGACCAAAGAGAAGACAGAAGAGAAGAGGACAGCAGATAAGGGGACAGCAGATAAGGGAACAGAAGAGAAGAGGACAGGGAGGAGTGGAGGACATCTGACACACAGGGAGGGGCACTTCTGTACAATGGGACAAAGACATTTTAAGGGTTTAACGGGGCTGTACACCATGTTTTTTCCATATGATTAAGTAAAAATGTACGTATTGTGTGCTGTCTGCATTTTAACATCTGCAAACCAGGAAGTACACTGTTAGCACGCTATATGTAAATGTATAGCTATAGGTCATTTTTGTGGTGAAGGGTTAGCCACCCACTTGATGAAAATGTTATTGCTTTGCCTGCAATGTTCCACAGTACTGCATAAGACTTATCTATCGTCATGGAGACAAGCAAGTGACCCCACCTCACAGTAAAAATACACATCTACTCTGACAAAAGTTAAAGTTTTTGCGATGTAACCTCCCTGGACGACTGAGGGATCACAGGGACATCTTTCAGTGTATTTTAAAACAATCCCTGCAACACCTGCACCTTTAATGCCACTGTGGAACATTCAAGCCAAAGCAGAAACATCTGCATCCATGTATGTAACTTTGAGCTTCTTGTTTTTCCAGTGTTTTTTAACTACAACTGGAAAAAAAAAAACTAACTCTAACCCTGTGTGACAAATAAGGAGAAGGAGAAAGTCTGAAAAACTCTAGAGCCTGTACCTGTATCTAGTGTTTTACTGTCCGATAATCAGGAAGTGCACCGTTAGCATGCTAGTTGTGATGGCAAACCTCCACACTGGCCTCAGAAAGTTGTAAAAAGTGCTTATAAACTCATCGTGGCGAATAATTAGGAAACTTTGAATGCATGAGGTAAATGAGGAATAACTCTGGCCCACTGCAAACTGTTTAAGATGAACGAGTTCTGTTTTTGTTTTTTATGTTTTTAAGGCAGTAAAAAAATCAGGTACAGATCCTATAAAAGTAGATTTTGCACATTCTCTGGAGCCACAGTTGCTCTGAAACTCTGAGTCCAACATGTGGTTTTGTTGTTGGTGGAAAGACCCAGAGACCTCCAAAAACAGGGAGATTTTCTGCTGAGCTGTGCACTCTCTCTCTCCCTCCCCTCCCCCTCTTCTCTCTTGCTTTCTCTCTCTCTTCTCTCTCCTCTCCCTTTCCAAGTTAGCATTCTATTTCCTCCTCCCCTCTCTCTCACTTCACATTCCCTCTCCTGATTTTCTGAGCCATTACTTTTCTCTCTTCTCTCCCTTCTTCTCTTACTTTCCCCCTCTTCTTCCTCTCCTCCTCTTTCCTCATCGCTCCTTATCCATCTCCCGCCTCTCTCTCCTCCTCCTCCTCTCCCTTCTCTCCCCCGCTCTCTTGCCTTTCTCCATTACTCTCTCCCTTCCCTCTCTATCTATTATCTCTCTCCTTTCCCTTTCCATATCCTCTCTCTCTCCCTCCTTCCCTTCATTTATTGCTCTCTCCTTCTCTCCTCTCCCTCCTATCGCTCTTTTTTTTCCTACAACATATTCATATCCCATCCATAACTCTTGATCTCCTCTTTCTTTCTCCCCTCCTGCTCTCTCTTCATTCTCCTCTTTCTCTCACCTCGCTCCCTCCTCTCCTCCCTCTCCCTCTCCCTCTCTTCTGTCTTTGAACATATTCTTCTTTTTCTGGTGGGGGAGGTGTGAGTAACCGAACACAGCTCTGTCTGATCCACCGCCCCAAAGGCAAAACCAGGGCACAGACTCGCTCTCTCATCAGGAACTATCAGAGTACTTTCAAACAACAGTAAAAGTACTGTCTAAAGTACTAGAAAGTGATGCAGAGGCTGCACTAGCACTGACTCATGAATGGTGCAGGTGCATTCAGATCAGAGAGAGGCATTTTAGGTTTAAACCAACTGGATTTCAGCACTGGAACTGGCAACGCAAAAGACAGAGCAGAGAAATCATGTCCAATGTTTTAAATCAGCATTACAATTGTTATTAGTAAGTTACATTTGATTTGAACATGTTTAACTCATATCTGGGGACAATTTCAAGTTAAAATCTTACATATAGATACATTTTTATCTTTAATCACCTCTTTTTGCAGCATTTTGAGATGTTTTTTTTAATTATAAACAACCAATATCCCTAATATTCAAACTTTGGGATCATGTAGTAAAATTCTGCAGGTTTACCGTGCTCACGTCAGCAGAGTAGAAGTATGTGTTTTGATAAGGCCCTGGTCACACCTCCGGTTCAGGCTTGTACACACAGAGTACACACAAAGTACACACACAGTACACACACAGAGCACACAGGAGGTGTTGAGTGAAATCAGCTTCGTTCCAACACACACAGTTGGCAGAGCTCCTATAGCAGCTGGGGCAGAAGGCTCTTACACAAGGAGCACAAAACCACCAGTATACAAACTAACATGTATATATATATATGAAACAGGGCTACTCGACTGGAGGTTTTAAAAAGTCTAAAATGTGAAGTTGTCTTTTTACTTTGTCATCAAATTTCCAAAAAAAAACAAAAAAAACATTTCTAAATCTGTACATTCTATCAGTCAGACAATAAACAATCTGCATTTTAACTAGTGTTCTCTTGACTTGAAAATTTCGATACTAAAGAATACACTTGATACTCGATACTGATTCCAATACCAATGATAATAAAAAAACACACTTTCTTTAGACAACAGAATGTGATTTTCAATATTAAATCATAGTACTTTCTTTTCTATTCCCATGTGTTCTTATATGTGTGTAACCCTCAGTGGTCCTGTAGGTTCCATAGTGGTCCATGGGTGTATACTAGTCTATGTGCTCTTATACTTGTTCTGATACAGATCAACATCATTCTAAAGACATTCAGCTCAAATGAGAATCTAGTTCCGATTCTAGTTTTAATATCATTATCAATCAAACAACAAAATGCAGTTTCTTTCTGTGTAAACGCTGCTGACTGTGTAGTTCAGACCTCCACAAACATCTTCAGAGATGCTTGGGCAAAACCAGTCTAGGAGTGAGGAGTAATAGTAGTAGCAACCTCAGCAGCAGTAAAAATGCACAACAGAAAGCAGTGATTGTACTTTTGTAGGAGTAGTAGCAGCAACAGCAGTAGTAGTAGCAGTAATAGTAGCAATAGTAGTAGCAGTAGAACCAGTAGTAGTAGTAGCAGCAGTAGTTGTTGTAATACTGTAAGCTGTACTTGTAGTAGAAGCAGCAGCAGTAGAAGCAACAGCAACAGCAGCAGCAGCAGCAGCAGTAGTAGTAGCAGTAGTAGTAGTAGTAGTAGTAGTAGTAGCAGTAGTAGTAGTAGTAGTAGCAGCAGCAATAGTTGTTGTAATACTGTAAGTAGTACTTGTAGTAGCAGCAGCAGTAATAGTAGCAGTAGTAGTAGCAATAGTTGTTGTAATACTGTAAGTAGTACTTGTAGCAACAGTAGTAGCAGTAGTAGAAACAGTAGCAGTAATAGTAGCAGCAGAAGTAGTAGTAGTAGTAGTAATAGTAATCATAGTTGTACTGTCAGTACTAGTAGCAGTAATAGTAATAGTAGTAGTACCTAAAGTTGTAATAGTTGCAGACGCAGTATTAAATTGTCTAAAATAAACTTTGAGTAGTTTTATTTAAGGAAGATAAAAGTTGTGTACTTTTGGGGTTGTCTTTTTAGGAAGAGAGAGATTACAAAAGAATTACTCAGCAAAATGATTCAGGCTGATTGGAACTGCGATGACTGCAACTGAGCGAAAAGAGGGACAAAAGTTTAAGAAAATACTGTTTTAGATGGCTCATTTTGTGACACAGAGATGATTTAAGGCTACAATAACTGGTCATATTAAAGCTACAAGATCAAACTCTGTTTCTCATGCCCTCCCTGTGTCTCCATGGAGTCTTATTCTGCATCAAAACTGCTATTCCTGCAGTTTAGATCTGTACAAACATGTTCTGAAATGTGATTCTTGTATCATTAAAAGACCAGAGCTGGAACAAATACAAAAATAAACAAAATGTACTATTAGTAGTCAATAATTAGCCATACTAGTTCCAGCCATAAGTGAATATAGTAATTACCATGACAGGCCTAATTAGCAGGGATCACAAGATACAATTTCCACAAGACGAGACGAGATATGAGATTGGGTCCACGAGAAGGAGACAAAACGAGATTTTAACATAATTCCTAATATACATTTCACAGTTCATTTTCCGATTTTGGCCTCAGAATTTTGTATTTATTTGATTTCATTTTTTTTTTCCATTCTAGCACTGCTTTTTGGAACTGTAAGAGATGGAACTCACCAACACGTCGCCATTTTTGGTCTAATCTAAATATAAACACGTGGAAAAAATCTCACGAGATCATTTTCCTCATGTGTGCTCGTGTGATCTTGTGGCAATTTTGTCTCGCGAGATCTTGTGGCACGAGATCTTGTACCATCCCCAGTAATTACAACATAAAAAATGTAATCACTATTTTCCCCAAATTGTTCATCTCTAGTCTGATTGTGTAAAAGCTCCAGGTGCAGCCCTTATGTGAACCACCATGAATAAGGGCTCTGTGTGAGGAGTACTGAGAATTAGCCTGTATTTAACATGAGAGTGTAAATATTAAAGAAACCTGCCTCCAGATTAGCATTAGTTTTAGCCTGTTCCTGTTTAAACAACAACAGTGATGCAAGAGCTATTGCCTCACAGCTAACACAACCAAACTGTAAACAAATGTGCTCCGACAGTCACTTTATGTTGGCACATTCTAGTTTCAAATAAGTATAATTTGGATTATATAGAACTTGGGTTGTAAAAATGAACTGGTAAATTCATAATTATGGTTACACAACACATTACGTATTGTGTGTCTGTTTTTGTCGTACTTTACTTTGTTTGATTACATAAGAATGGTGACACTGGAAATGAAGGAATTCACTGGATATACTCAAATACACACCAAAATCTGATTATAATCTGATTACTGGACCTGTATGATTATTTCAAGAGGCGGTATTATGCAAATCTTTTTTTAAGCGTTCTACAATTATAACGTTCCCTCATTTGAACCCTCCCTATGTTTAGCTGTAAGAGTTTGTACAAGGCTCCGCCCACAAGTCCACGTCACCCATGTTCTGAAACAATTGTCCATAAATATACAAAAACATGATACAAAACTGTACACTACAACTTCACAAACTTGATTCAGTGTGCAGTAGTTTCATTAGCGGGATGCACGCTGATTGCTTTGTGATAGCGCTCTGAAGGGGGAGTGACTTAGTGCTGGGAAAAAGGGAGGGGAGTGTCAGAAACAAAAGTTAAACTAATTAAACATGTTAATACGTTGTTTTCGGTGAATATAGCGTTTTCAAAACAATAAAATGTTCTGTGTTAATTCAGTTCAGTTAATACCCACAGAAAAAAAACCCTCCCTCTTTAAATGACATGGAAACCACAAAATCTGATCTGAGTAATCAAAGAGATCATTATCAGAAAGAAATCAGATGAGTGGGCTGTTTAAATGTCAATTTTAAAAGTGTTTTAACTCCTGAAATCTGATTTTGAGTGAGCATGTGACCACAGACGCTCTTGTTTGGTTATGGTATCACTGCCAATAATAGTGAGTAAAATGTAAGTTTCTTCTAACAATAATTTTAAATAAACATAAAACTTTGACTATGTTATAAATAAGAATGTTGCAGTACGTTTCTTAACCAATTAAGTGTTATTATCATTATTATACTACATCACTTTTGGTTGTCAAAAGTATTGAAAATCACATACTAATCGATACTAAAAATGGTGAACAAACTAGTAGGACTGGGACGAGACACAATTTTCAAAAGACAAGACGAGATACAAGACTGGAAGAAAAGACGAGATTTTAACATAATTCCTAATATTACAGTTTGCAAATTTGGCCTCATAATTTTATATTTAGTTGATTTAATATCTTTTTTTCCAACTGTAACTCACCAACACGAAACCCTTTTTTGTCTAATCGAAATGTAAACAAAAAACTCTCACAAGATCATTTTTCTGATGTGTGCATGATCTTGTGGCAATTTTGTCTTGCGAGACTTTGTGGCACGAGATCTTGTCCCATCCCTAGAAATTAGATTCTCATTTGAGCAGGTATCGATACTAAAAAAGTCCCACTGACAGGACAGAAGTGAACCTTTCCTGAATGTCTTTAGAATGATGTTGATCTGTATCAGAACAAGTATAAGAGCACATAGACTAGTATACACCCATGGACCACTATGGAACCTACAGGACCACTGAGGATTACACACATATAAGACACATGGGAATAGAAAAGAAAGTACTATGATTTAATGTTGAAAATCACATTCTATTGTCTAAAGAAATTGTTTTTTATTATCATCTTGGTATTGGAATCAGTACTGAGTATCAAGTCCTTAGCATCAAAATCAACTTTAAAATTTTAGTATCGTGACAACACTACTATAATAACTACTACAGTTAATATCATATAAGAAAATGTACCCAGATTAATTACTATAGTAAAAGCACTAGTTACCTTCTCCATTAGACCTGTTAATGGAGATGTAATTGCTGCTTTATTACAGAATCTTAGGCTATTTTTGTACAATGCAACAAAAACAAAAATATTTACAGCCAAAAAGTGTTACTGTTTTTGTCTTTTTGTTCTTATTGTTTCTTAAAGGTGCATTGTGTAACTTTTCTGGTGGGGGGTCCGTCGAATGCTTTTCTCCGTATTGTTTCACATTCTAGACACGTAGGGCTGTTTAATGTCACACTGTGGAACATTCCAGGCAGAGCAATGACATATCCATAGAAACGGACCCTCCACCAGAAAAGTTCCACAATGCACCTTTAAAATGGACAAATGTGCATGGAATTAAAATTAAATATGATAAAGTATTGTACCTATGTATGTTTTCTTAATGTATGTATGTAAAAATATAACTTTCTTACTCAAAGTATTTTATTTTTCCTATAATTTTTCGTCCTTCTTTGATTCTTTTGTTCATGCATCATTCTTATATCTTTCCTTCTTTTTTTATTATCATGTTCATTTAACAAATTCATATTATTGATTTGACTTTCATTATTAAAAGTGCATTGTGTAACTTTTCTGGTAGAGGGTCCGTCACCTGCTTGTTTCTATGGCTATGTCATTACTCTGCCTGGAATGTTCCACAGTGTGACTTTAAACAGATTTACTTTACATTTATTCAATTTCAGGTGGTTTTACAGCTCAAAAATACCTAGATAAACAGGCATTCTGACTGAGTCTCTCCACAGATATGACCTGTAACTTGGTCAGGTTTGGTCTTCATGAGGATAGGAAGGTTTAATGCCATACTGTGAAACATTCCTGAAACATTCCAGACAAAGCAATAACATCTCCATGGAGAAAAGCACCTGAAGCGACACAATGCACTTTTAAAAAACATTATTTATTGTTATTTACCTTGACGAAGTTGGACGGTAGCGACTCCATCTCTGAAGCCTTCTGCGCTAATGTCTCAAGGTTAACCTCCTGTGACACCCTCCTCTTCCTGCGGGTGCTTTGGATGACACCCGTGGGCGCGCCGTTTTGGATTTGGGTGCCCTGATCCGGAAACGAAGACACTGAAGAAGAAGAAACCAGAAACGGATTTTCCACACTCGGCGCTCCCCCTTCTTTTGACAATCTCCGCGATCTTCTCAAAGACGGCTGTGGCGATATGGGTTCACTCGGTTGGATTTGGTGTAACGGATCTGTACTTTGCTGTTGTGGTTCTGGCGTTATATCTTGAATTATCGGTTCCTGGATTTTCGGGGGAGCTGGGAGAGAGGATTCATTTGAGTGCACAACTACAGGCTGCTGAGCGGAGGAGAAAAAGTCGTGCATGTTTTGTTGGTTCAAACGCTGATTCTGCAACTGCTGCAAGTTAAGCCTTTGTTCATGCACCAATTGTTGCTGCGTGGAACCCTGGCTTTGTATCATCTGCATTGGATTGTGTGGTAAAACATTATGCGGTTTACTCTGATAACTAGGAGGATTGGGGAGAGCTGAAGTAGTCCGATTCCCTTGAAACGTCTGGTAATACGGCGGCAGATGTTGCGTTTTTGGCTGTCCGAATGCCAACTGAAAAGGCTGTAAAACGGAGCTACTACTGCTAGCGTTGCTGTGTTGCTGTTGGCTAAGCGTTCCTGGTTTTAAAGTGTCCTGAAATGTTTGGGAAGGGGGCTGAGTGGAAGTGGCGTTCGGTTGCTGGGGTTGTGGTTCCTGCACTGACTTCACAAACCCAGCCTGGCTCCTCGTATCTCCCATAAAGTTAGCATAATTTGGCGCCCAGTTTGCCATGCTGTTAGGCCAAGCAGCTTGCCTTTGCTGGCTCTGCTGTTGCGGAATTGCTTCTTGTTGTGACCACTTCATTGGCACAGTCTGTTGGTAGTGCCCTCCTCGGCTCTGATCTCCTTTATCTGGGCTAAAAATAACAGAGTTTAAGTACATATTATGGTGCCCGTCTGTGTTAGAAGTCACTGTACTCGCTGCTTCGCTTTGCCCGGGGTCCACAGCGTTGCCAGATTGGAGATAGTAGTCCTGCTGCTGGGACGCCTCCTTCATTGCTTGTTCGGTGAAAAATGTGATGCGTTTTCCGGTTCGTTTGGCGCCTGGTTTTTGCGGGGCGGGCACATTCATGACGGGCATCAAGAAACAAAGGAGAGTTTTCAACCGACCATCCAAAAATATCTGAAAAGACTACATTTAAGGTCAAATACTAGGGACGGTTTTCAAACATTCACTGTAAAAACTCCTCTTCTTAAAGCTGACTTCGCTGTAGAGTCGAGTTCTTTATGCATTTGTGAATCCCTGCAGAAAACGAGAGAAACAAAAATAGGTCAAATGCCAAATTGAGCAAAACACTTTAAATGAATAAATGTTAATAATTGACTATGAAACTTTTCTAGTGAAGAGTTAGCCACCTCCAGCTTGTTGCGCGGAGATGGTGTCTAAGATTTTCCACAGTATGGCATTAAACTTATCACTCTTCATGGCAATAAGCAGGAGATGCCACCAGGCCAAGTTACAGGTCAGATCTGCAGAAAGGCGACCCCACTGACAACAATAATGTATCTTTTTTGATGTATTTTAAGCAAACAAAACCCCTTTAATTAAATGAATAAATGCAAGATAGATAAGTTCAATGCCATACTGTGGAATATTTTAACCAAAGCTATAACATCACATGGAAGCAAGCAGATGGCGGACCACAAATCTAATAAATAACAAAATGAAAATAAAATGAAAAGCATACAGAGTGAAGTTTTTATTGTACTGTAAATCTTTTTGTGTGACATATTAAAGGCAGATAAAGACACCGCTATTCATGGATTTCAGAGTGATCAAAATTTAGCACAGTTGCCATAGCAATTAACAATTCAAAACAAAACATTATACTTTTTGAATAGGCTAAAGTACTCAAAATGGAACCTATAAATAAGAAGCTGAAATCCATGAAAATCTGGATTGTTATTGCTACTTAAATAAGGTAGGTTCCTTCGCAAAATTAAACTGAATTCTAAGGATTTAAGATTATTTTATATATTTAAGATTATATTATATAATTAAGATTAAATATATTTTTAAAATTTTTGTTCAGTTTACAGAATCCACAAATTATATTGAGAAATGCAAATTGTCAAGACGCCATAAAATGAGCTGCTTTCCCCCAATCACTCGACCCTATTTAAATGCCCTGAAGTCACAACACCAAAAAGGGGGTCTTCAAAGGGTGGTCCCGCCCAGAACTGTGCATTTTAACCTGGGAACAATGGCCCAGGTCAGAGAAGTGTGGAGAGGGGGAGGAGAGGGAGGTGAGGAGAGGGAGGAGAGGGAGAGGGAGGAGAGGGAGAGGGAGGAGTCTAAACACTGGAGTGAGATCATATGACTCAGGGATAAAGGGTCCATGCTGCAGGCCACAGAGGAGCAGAGCTAAAGAGGAGGACTTTACACAGGAATCTTCATTCAAAAGATCCAAATGTCACAGATTACAACCAAGATCAGTCAGAAGAGACAGGAGGATAGTGCAGTAAAGATGAGACATGAGACTGGGACCACAAGAGTAAGACAAGGTTTAGATAAATACTAATGCATGCCCCTTATTTTTTTATTTCATTAGTTTTTATAAATCTTTGCTTAATGTTGCACCATAATGGCAAAAGCAAGTTTCTAGTTTGTGAATTTTGTTCAGTGAAAATGATTCTGATAGTAAGTTAATTGCTGACACTATTTTGTATTTATTTGATATCTTTGCTGTCATTGTATTACTGCTTTTTCGAACTACAGCTTCTCAAAAGTATCAACTACCAACCAAAACTTACAAGTGCTTAAACGTTTTTTATCAGAGCCAAATTTAAACACATATTTTTCACATGTGTGCGCATTAATATTGTGATCAGGTGCATGAGGTATTGTCCCATCCCTATAGAAGAGGAATAGAGACTTCAGAACTGTTTTCAGACACCTGCCTGTTGTCTGCACTGGAGCAGTTCATTGTGCACATCGGAGGCCCACAGGAATATTTATTTAACCTGGACCTATCAGAGGCTTTATTTGGTTCACTTTTGCATTTTCAGGAAAAGCTGCAGAGCTCCATTAGCTTCTATCAAAACTGTATCTGAATCCTTTCTAAACTAAGTCCACGCTGTATCCACACAGAGGACAGAGGCACAGGGGCTTTCTCCTCATTAAGTTTGTCCAGGAGCTAACAGTATGTAGCACTAAACTGAACTGGAGCGGTACAGTACAAATGTAGCAGAAACGCACATATTGCACAACATTTAAAAGGTGCATTTTGTAACTTTTTGGTGGAGGGTCTGTCACCTGCTTGTTTCTATGGATGTCACTGCTCTGTCTGGAATGTTCCACAGTATGACATTACACATCTTAAATTATAGGTGGTTTTACAGCTCAAAAATACCTAGAAAAACAGACATTCTGACTGTGAGCGGGGTCGCCTCTCCACAACTCTGACCTGTAACTTGGTCTGGTTTGGTCTCCATGAAGATAGAAAGGTTTAATGCCATACTGTGAAACATTCCAGACAAAAACAATAACATCTGCATGGAGAAAAGCAATCTATTTGGAACAATTTTGGGACGGTCCTCAAAAAGTCTGGAGCTCTGGACTGGACAATGGCACAACAAAATCTCACTTTCTTGTTTCTTGTATTGTCATTAACATAAAAAAGTAACTGCACTGTTCAAAATGACTGATTAAAATATGAAATACAGGCAAAAGTGACATTAAACTCCACCACATGTATGAAAGAAGATTATGAATATAGAAAGGATTCGTGCACAGTCAAACCAGTGCAGCTCTTGTGCAGTAAATAACCCACTGGAGTGTTGTGATTCACCCTTTGGAACCTGGAGCCATTTATTATCACATATCCAAATACACAATAATTTTCCAACCATTGAAAATGAGCTTTGGGGCAAATTACACCAGAATAATTATCAAACAAGAGCTAATTTCATTTTAACAAGCTTCACTATTTCACTGATAAACATTCCTGTATTGTGAAATAGAACAGTCCTGGCTCAGTGCTTTATTACTCCTGATTCAGACCTGATTTAGTCCTGGTTTAGTTCTGATTTAGTCCTTGTTTAGTCAGGTGCAGTCCTGGTTTGGTCCTGGTTTAGTTCTGATTTAGTCCTTGTTTATTCAGGTACAGTCCTGGTTCAGTCCTGGTTCAGTCCTGGTTCAGACCTGGTTCAGACCTGGTTCAGACCTGGTTCAGACCTGGTTCAGACCTGGTTCAGACCTGGCTTAGTCCTTGCATAGTCCTTGCATAGTCCTTGCATAGTCCTTGCATAGTCCTTGCATAGTCCTGATTCAAACCTGGTTTAGTCCTTGTGTAGTCCTGGTTTTGTCCTGGTTCAGTCCTTGCTTAGACCTGGTTCAGCCCTGGTTTAGTCCTTGCTTAGACCTGGTGTAGACCTGGTTCAGACCTGGTTTAGACCTTGCTTAGACCTGGTGTAGACCTGGTTCAGACCTGGTTTAGACCTTGCTTAGACCTGGCTTAGACCTGGTTTAGACCTGGTTTAGACCTGGCTTAGACCTGGTTTAGACCTGGTTTAGACCTGGTTTAGACCTGGTTCAGTCCTGGTTCAGTCCTGGTTCAGTGCTAGTTCAGTGCTAGTTTAGTCCTTGCTTAGACCTGGCTTAGACCTGGTTCAGACCTGGTTCAGACCTGGTTCAGACCTGGTTCAGACCTGGTTCAGACCTGGTTCAGACCTGTGTGACTCAGAGGTGAAATCTGAACAGGAAGAGCAGTTGAGATGATGGCACCATGAGTCAGAGTGAAACAGTAAAAACAATACAAATCGACACACTCAGATCAGACTGGGGGACAAAGCCGGGCTTTCCCTCAAATCACTACAGTTACTCACTGCAACTGTCAAGGACCAAGAAAACTATTGTTACTGCTGAAATCTGTTTGCAAATTGACTGTATTGCTGGTTTCAGATGATGCTA
The DNA here is from genome assembly GCA_029959045.1 of Taenioides sp. WSHXM2023. Lineage (NCBI taxonomy): Eukaryota > Metazoa > Chordata > Actinopteri > Gobiiformes > Gobiidae > Taenioides > Taenioides sp. WSHXM2023. Next base: position 25,758,734 of record CM057102.1, read on the forward strand.
CAGCATTCTATTGGACAATACATGAAAAAATGTAATCACAATTTTTCTGGCATTTCTGGATTTATGTTTTATTAATGTGATTCTGTTCAAAGTTCACATTTCAAACACATGACAAAAAGACTACAAACTAATACAGGAATCACACTGGACAGATCTAAACTACAGGTTAGTGTTTTTTTATGCAGATTAAGACTTTGTTGATTGTGGAGGAAATTATGGAACTTGGAAAAACTGCAGCCTTTGTGACTGCGTTCACTCAAATTGCGATTTTGATTTGATTGTGGTAAAACCTTGCAGTCCTATTGGCCATTGATAAAGCATACATCTGAGAGAATGACATCACATTTTAGACTCTGAAAACCAACAATGGAGATAGGACAGCACTGGGTAACTGGGAGAACTCATAGTATGGACCGGCCTGGACACACAGGTAATATTACTACAACTACTGTCTTATCCAGTCATAATATATTAGCATAAGAGACGGCAAATTAAAGAGCGCTGAAAAAATGGGTCAAGTGGAAAAGAGATGCTCTACTGATTTGATAATCTGTTTTTATGCTGCTGATAACATTTCTGTGTATTTTTAAACTGAAATAATAATAATAATAAAAATAATAATCATTTATAAAGCGTCTTTCATGCTTGTTAGCAATTCAAGGTGCTTTTCAGAGGCAAAATGAAAACAGAATTACAATATTAGAACAATAAAAAAATACTGTGCAATGCAGAAGACAATTAATTACAGTAGAGGAGCAAGATAGCCTATTTAGTGCAAATAAGTCCTGATTCAGTCCTGGTTCAGTCCTGGTTCAGTCCATAAATCCCTGCTGGACAACTGCACAGTTTATTTAGGTCTTGGATCTGAAAGTAAATCTACATGATACTGAGTTCTGCAATATAGATATTATAGCAATATTTTAAACTATATTTTCTGATAATTTTAGGTATATTAGAACAAAAACTGCATGCCTTTTTATTTTATTTGACTTTATACTAATGAATTAACAGAAAAAAACCAAGACTAAATTCAGGACTCAATAAGGAAAATCTTTAATAAAACCACATGTAATGTTTCTATGAAAAAACTGTACAATCCTGTCAGATGGGGAACCCTGGGTGTTATTGCGATAAAAAGTTATTGCATAAGCCAGTACTGCAAACTCGATACTTTTTTGCAGCTCTACCACAAAGTATCCAACACACAAACTTGCCTAAATCACAAACACACTGTGCAATTGTAAAATAAGGCTAAAAGTATAAAATTGCTTCTTCAAATTTCCACAATGCCTCTTTAGAACCTGGTGGAGTATTTTGCTGTAACCTGGTTGTGTGGGAGCCATGCTTTGCTATCGCTATGGGAACTCACTCATTATCAATAACATAATCTGGAAGCAACTGGCTCGGAGCAGATTTTTGACACGGCGTCCTCTGCCAAATTGTGAGGAGGCACAGAGATCCTGCTGCTCGTGTAAAAAAATAAATAAATAAAAAAAAAAAAATCTCAAATCTCTTCTCCAAATGTGCTCAAAATGAAAGCTGTTGATAGCCACCTACTCCTGCTACTGCTACCTACTGGACCAGAGTTACATAAAACTATCCAAGGAGGTTGCTGATTCATCTGTTCATGGGTTTTCATGACATTTTCCCCATTGAAGAGATATAATATTTAGTTTTAGGCTGTTAATCGCTATGGCAACAGTCCTAATTCTTCCATCATTCTGAGCTAATGAACATTAATAACAGCTATTAGAAATCGCAATGTGATGTCTGATACAAATGAATGACAAATGCCTAAAAATATCTAATAGTCATTGTGATTTGATCAGCAATTTCTGTTTTAATAATAACCTCACATTTGAAACACGCCGAGAAGAACTGAACTGACAAATTAATGCAAGAATCACATTTCAGAGCATGTTTGTACAGATCTAAACTACAGGAGAGACAGGGAGGGCATCTGACACACGGGGACCTTTCAGAACATGTTTGTACAGATCTAAACTACAGGGTTAGCAGCTTTTATGCAGAATAAGACAGGAGATGGAGTTGTTTGTGGAGGAAATTAAGTCACTTTTGACATTTGTAATTTACAATTTGCTAATTGCGTCCATTCATATTGTAATTTCCACTGTGACTTATCTTACCACACTGAAGCCCAAATACTTGGACTATGACTTGGCATTGACAGAGAACTGACAATTGTCACCGTGTGCCTGTGGAGTCTGACTCTGAGCAGAGCTTAAAATAGAAGAGTGCAGCTGTTCCGATCGTGCACTGGCCCTGGGCTCTGGGGCAGCCACAGACCCAGACTCAGTCCACAACACGCATCCAGCTACAAGACAACAGCAAGAAATACATGAGACATGTGTGATGATGATGAAGCTGATGGTTTGGACGTGTTCAGAGGAGGTAGATTGGGTTTATCAGAAAAATATTACATAATCAGTGGAGTCAGTGGATGTGAAATGTGAAAAGGAAATGATCTCATTCTTTAGATAGGGCTGTGCAATTAATGAAATTTAAAACTGTGATTTCAATTATTATTATACAATTAAAAAAATATATTATACTCAAAAATACAATTCATTACCTTACCTATTATTACTAATGTTGGGTAGATAGAAGTTAGTACATTATTAATAATGAATATTGTATTGGTGTGAGAGCAGAGGAGCAGAGGAGAGGGTCAGAGGATGCAGAGGAGAGGGTCAGAGGATGCAGAGGAGAGGGTCAGAGGATGCAGAGGAGAGGGTCAGAGGATGAGGAGAGGGTCAGAGGATGAGGAGAGGGTCAGAGGATGCAGAGGAGAGGGTCAGAGGATGAGGAGAGGGTCAGAGGATGCAGAGGAGAGCGTCAGAGGATGCAGAGGAGAGCGTCAGATGAATAGAGGATGCAGAGGGGCAGATGAGAAGGTCAGAGGATGCAGAGGAGAGTATTAGAGGATGCAGAGGAGAGTATTAGAGGATGCAGAGGAGAGGGTCAGAGGATCCAGAGGAGAGGGTCAGAGGATGCAGAGGAGAGTATTAGAGGATGCAGAGGAGAGTATTAGAGGATGCAGAGGAGAGTATTAGAGGATGCAGAGGAGAGGGTTAGGGGATTTAGAGGAGAAAAGATGGAAGGCTGGTCATTGTTGTCAACTCTTTAATTTCTATGTTTGCAATTAGGCGTAATTTAGCTTGACGGTGTAATTAAAGCACAATAAGGCACAATAGCTCCTTACAATATTAGGCTGAATAAACAAATCATTAGTGCTAGGAGCGAACCACTAATAGGCTTTTGACTAATGGCTCATATTAAAAGGAATGTTAAACTTGCAGAGAAGCTGTTACTGCTAGCACAACCACATAAAAACCTCTCTCTTAGTCCCCCCTTAATTATTTAGTGAATACAACATTGTCTAAACTTCATGACCCTGTGTCTCTATGGAGTCTTATTCTGTTTTAAAGCTGCTAACCCTGTAGTTTAGACCTCTACCAACATATTCTGAAATGCATGGGATTCTAGGGTTTCAGAAGTATCAAAAATCAGATACTAATTGATACTAAAACTAGTATCGAAACTAGATACTCATTTTTCGCAGCTTTCGATACTAAAAGTTCCATTCACAGGACAGAAGTGAACCTTTCCTGAGTAGTTTTAGAATGATCTTGAGCTGTATCAAAACAAGTATAAGAGCACATAGACTAGTATACAGATATATAAGACCACATGGGAATAGAAAAGAAAGTAACTATGATTTAATGTCAAAATCATATTCTATTGTCTAAATAAAGAGTGTTTTTATAGTGTGATAGAGTGCATAATCACGGTACTGGAATCAGTATTGAGTATCAAGGCCTTAGTATTGAAACTGAGTTTGAAACACTAGTCTCTATTGTTTTTTGTGTAAATGCTGCTAAACCTGTAGTTCAGCCCTCTACAAACATGTTTTGAAATGCTTGAGATTCTTGTATTAGTTTAGCAGTTAATAATTTCTACATATCTACCATTTAGGCAATAGAGTTTGCAAATAAAACTACCGGTCCCATTTCACTTCCCTATCAGCCCAGTGAAACTGCCTTCTCATCTGGCAGTGTAGCATCTCATAGCAAATTTAAGGCTAACCATTCTAAAGTGTGTAATTTCTGGTTTCTAAATGACAGGGGAAAATGCACTAGAAACAGGTCACTTTATTCATCTTTAACCATTCTACACTGCTTTCATGCAATTGTACAGTTCCTTCCTCTGCACCAGATTACATGTTAACTAACTTCCTACTAACAAGTCAAATACATCTCTGAATATGGTCATAGAGTTCACTGATAGCAACAACAGCAAAATGAACACTAGTTTACAACTATTAATTGCACAATGTGTTATAAAGCATCTCTTATGCAACGTTTACATGCATATTATACTTTTTTTTTTTACATGTATTATCAATAACATTTTGAACTAATTAAAAGGTGCATTGTGTAACTTTTGTGCTGGAGGGTCTGTCACCTGCTTGTTTCTATGGAGATGTCATTGCTCTGCCTGAAATGTTCCACAGTATGATATTAAACAGCTGGACCTTACCTTTATTCAGTTACAGGTGGTTTTATAGCTCAAAAATACCTAGAAAAACAGACATTCTGACTATGTGCGGGGTTTCCTCTCCACAGATCTGACCTGTAACTTGGTCTATTTCTTATAAAATATGTAAACGTGCACTATGAAACTTTTCTGGTATTATGTCTGCTCCATGTTATTGTTTTTTCCTGGAATGTTCTACAGTATGGCATTTCATTTAACTTAAAGCTCCATGGAGACAAGCAGGCCACATCACCAGCCCAAGTTACAGGTCAGATCTGTGGAGAAGTGAACCCGCTCACGGAAATAATGCATATTCTTGCAGTAGTTTTGAGAAATAAAACCACCTGTAATTAAATAAATACAAGATATATTTATTTAATGCCATACCGTGGAACATCCCAGCCAAAGCAATAACATCGCCATGGAGACAAGCAGATGGCGGACCCTCCAACAGGAAAGTCACACAGTGCACCTTTAACACTGTCTGCAACTTGCATATACCATTCTCTTAAAAGTAAAAAATATATGTAAAAAAATATGCCCATACAGTTTACCAATAGCGAAATCAACAAAGTAATGCCAAACTATTACTTTACAATACTTTTATAATAAATTAGTTACATGGTTATAAGCATTTTATAAGCTATTAAGCATGTAGTTCTATCAGCAACCTTCTGTCCTCATTTATATAGTGTTGAAATGCCTATTATTGCTATTGTAGTCAACAGAATGGACTTAAACTCAATGCATTGCCTCTTATGAAATACACCGTCTATCCTTGTTTACATCTGTGTACCCTCCTTTGTACAGGTCATAAATATGTCAAAATAGGGTCATACAATTTACCAACAGTGAAAACAACAATGTAATTTCTTGCACAATAGTTTTATAATGCATTCTTTTGCCTACGTTTTGCATATTACGATTTAAAGACACAGTGTCAAAAACAGACTCAAAGAAAAAACAAATTCTGTCACTTTGGTTGTGTTTACTGCACTGAAAAACTAAGAAGAAGAAAAAAAACCTGTGGCCTTACTGTGAGTGGGCTTGCATTCCCACAAACCCAACTCTTATTTAGCCTGTAGGAGGGCCATCTTCTGCTTGTTTCCACGGAAATGTTGTTCCTTTGGGCATAATATTCCACAGTATGGCTTAAAACGCATCTATCTCCTTGGGGAATGTTCCGAAGTGTGATTTTAACTTTCTGTTTCCGTGGAATCATGCAGAAGGTGCACAAAGTTACAGATTGTGCAATTAATTAAACATATATTACTATCAACAACCTTCTGAACTCATTTATATTAAGTGTTGACTTGCATATTACTGCATTTATAGGTACTAGAATGAACTTAACCTTATGTTTAGTCAATGCATTGTCTCTTATGAAATATTGAACGCACTCTAACCTCGCCTGCAGCCTGTGTGTACCATCATGTCTCTTGTGCACATGCCCTCCTCTGCAGCCATGTTGTATCGAAGCGTCGCACGTAAACACGGGCTTGTTGTTAGTTGCAGAAAGCTTTGGGCAAAAACACTGGAGCGAGGCGCCACGCTGTTGCACGATCGGTGACGCATCACCGTGCAAGCTAGCCTTTTGGACCTAAATAAACGAGCGACACGTTTTTAAATTGGCTTACAAAACATGTCAGCCGCCCTAATCCACCGTTCCTTCTTAATATACTTCACCTCGAGTGGCACGAAGTGAAATAACAAGTAGAAAAGCAAGGCCGCTGCGTAAAACATACCCGCTGATACATGGTTCATTGACCCACTCCCTCTTCTGATATTATGAATCCTGCGTAACTATAAGCGATATTTATTCAAGAGTATTTATTGCACGATATGAATGGACACGTTTTATTGCCAACAGCGTGTTCAAAAGTGCAGCTAAATAAGCAGAAAGCGAGACGCTGCCCGAACTTGCCCGGTGCGTCACATGCGCTGATAGAGACGACGTAAACAAAACTTTGCTTGCAGATTTTACGCGCAAAAGAAGCAAGAAACCTAAAACATCGACTCGTATCATGGCTCCGTACTCACCACGGTCGTCCTGGAAGTTGTCAGCCGCACGGAGAGGCACGGAAAGCGGGGAATGTTTGCGTTCCGTAGCGGTGTATCTCCCAATAAGAGACTCTGCGATGATTGCATGCATCCCGGGGTTGAGTCATGCTACGCCGCTGATCTCACTCTTTCTCCCCTTCGTTGTCTTTGCTGGTACTTTCCTTCAAGTCGAAAGAGAAAACAAAACAACACGTAAATAAAACGACTTCCTGGTTCGGAGTGCGTCGTCGCCAGTGCGCAAAGACGCGACCCAAATCCAACGGCGTTGTGTTGCACGCTATTGCACGATACGATTGCACAAACTCGCGGTGCCAATGCGGCCTTTTCGCTGTAGTGTAGTGAATGCGATTCTTGTCTTGTGATGTGCAGACAGCGCAGAGAGGAGCACAGTGTAGCCACGCCCGCTTCCATGCCCCAATAAGGACTTCCCTCCCCCGCGTAAGGAGCGGTAAATTACGGAGCAGAATCCCGGTCAGTCCATGCGGGAAATTCCGACACACCAACACCCCATGCGCTCATGCTCCGTGCACACGAGGCAGAAATGAGAGGAGAGGGGCGAAGCTTGCAAGTTGTGCTTACCAAAAGTGTAAATCTACTTCTAGTCAAGTGGTTAGATTGTGTTTTAATGAGCTGTTTATGTACAATTTTCACTGCATATTTTTATTCTCAAACTTCGTGTTGCAACACTCAAATTTCTCAATAACCAACACCCCATTCACTGTTTACAAAAAAGCATAAATAAAGCATAAATGAGAGGAGACGGGCGAAGCTTGCAAGTTGTTACCAAAAGTGTAAGTGTACTTCTAGTCAAATGACTGTTTTTTGGTTGTTGTTGTTGTTGTTGTTGTTGTTTTTAGCTTTTTAGCTATTTTTCACTGCATATTTTTATTCTTGCACTTTGCGTTGCAACACTTACATTTCCCATTGC